>JAMBLF010000278.1:0-329664 GCA_030578115.1 Leucoptera coffeella | reverse complement strand
TATCGATTAACTATTTTAAGTTCGTTATGTTTTCATGTAACAGTGTAACGATCTAACTATTTTTAGTTAAAGTAAACTAGTTATGACGAAATAATATTTAAAACTAAAGCATTTAAAAACGAGTTATTCCTCTTAAAGTCTACTACTCTCAAACTCTATCTCAAAAAGAAAACAAACCCTACAACATATTCTCAGAACAAATTAGCAACACATAACCAGATTACGATCACGTGTGCTCTGTAAACATGTATGCAAAATTGATAAAGCCTTGTTTAAAATTTAGCGAGAGGCTGAGATCTAGATGCTAGGGAGTGCGCGCGTCTATCGATCGCCACATGGCCACCCACTACAGAGCTGAGGCGGTGATATACAGTCCCTGGTGCCAAATGAGCTGTTCGATACTAATTCGCAAACTCTTACTAATGAATGACCACAGACAAATGCACGAACCCGTATCGGAAAATTGCAAACGATTGCTCAGACTTAATTAGGGTATGAGCTAATATCTATGTGCTGACTGTTTTTTTTTTCTGGAGTTAGGTGGTCGGAAAATATCAACTTTCATAGTCTAAACATAAGATAAGTCAGTGGAAAAAGGGAAGAATAAAAAAAAATTATCTATCAGAATAAATCAAGGACACTCAGGCTTAATAATACTTCTGTCCATCTATTCATAGTCAGCTTACAATATTTCTTGTAATTGTAATTATTGAGCATATGCATTCATTCTGACATTATACAGAAGTAAAAATCAGTAATTAAAAGAATTTGCTTAAGAGCAATATCGAAACACGTGTTCAGTTATAATGCTTCCACAAACGTTCGGAAATCAAGGTACAATTAACTCGCATATAGCTTTTGTTTTCATTGAAATGTAAACATTACTACTACCTTCGTGATCGGTTTTGCGTTTGATAAAATATTCATATGTAATAATGGTCAGTAAGCTTAGCTCTTTCACTCATATCGTTCGCATTCAATATATTTTTTATAAATACATACATAGGTTATTCTACACAGTACAATAACCTATCTATTTATTTATTTTAGGAGACCCCGAACAGGTAATAAGTTAGTGCTGGTAAATGACGACATGGCTTACCACCTGTCACATTGAGTACTGACTATTTGGTCTGCACGTGCGTTCGAGGTGGCCATAGAATTACTAGCTTCGCAATTGCGGAGATGGACACCTGAACCTCTGAATATTCCGCAAGGGTTAATGGTCGTGAACTCGATTGTCTTTTTTTGTATACACTCTTTTAGTATCTAAACATACCCATACATAATATTAGTACATTAGTCCTTAATATTGATACTGTAATTCTTTTACGAGAATCTCAATTATTAATAGATAACCTATTCACGCCAACCGTTCGGTCCAATGCTGACCTGTGTTGTTACCAGTAATCTGTTTAGTCCTACTAAAATACACAACTTAATTAAGAGGTGACCTCATTGATTGAACAATTGTACAGTTCTGGGAATTGTGCCAAGTACACAGAAAGTAGTTGAATTATCCCCACTTTCGTGTTAACGATGTACAAACAAAATCTAATCATTGTCTGCTGCAAAATAATATTATTAACTTACACCAACGCTTTGTTACTTGTTCAATATGACATCAGAACCCCAGTATTCATGCTATAAAGTGATTAAGTCTCTCTGAGGTGATTAAAGTACGTGAATGTATGTACCATGTGTGTACATCGGCGCAAACACGAAATTATCACTGAAAATGTAAATTTATCATCATAAATTATGTATACATAAAGTTATAATCAAAATATTATTGTTCCAAACATCAGTGATATCGATTGCCGATTGTAAACAGTCTTGATTCTCGAATTTAAATATCACCTACTACGTTAGGATTAAAACATAATTACGAATTGGTATTGAGTAGTCAAGATATAAATACTACATTAGTAGAAACGTCCCGTGACCAAAAGGGTTAAGGGACAACGGGAATGAATACGGCAATGGGTTAGCTACCCGTTATCAATAATTTATATTAATGACTCCACAACCATACAATTACTACCTTCACAATTGCGGAGATGGACACCTGAACCCTTGACTACCCCGCGAGGGTTAATGGTCGTAAACGCGTTTGTCTTTTTTGACTCTACAACTCCTTTACTTATGTTAATCCTTAAAATATAAAACTATAGATGTTTATTCTAAACCCTTCCTATTTATTCCGAATACAATCTTCACCTCATTTTTTTTATGCGCGATATTTTCTGGCTATTTCTTATTCTAACTGTCTTTCCATTTTTAGAAGAAACTATTCAACAATATTTGAATTGTATTCCTAGAAAAAAATCAATCAAATATTTATTACACGTAAATTCATTTATCATCTACACCCTCTGTCAATTGTGACATAATTACTTATAAGGGATATATTTTCTATCCATTTTATGGTTTGTTACTGCATTCGTAAGGACAGTACTACTAGTTGTATAAGAACAAAGTGTCACGTCTACTTGGTAGGTTTGTGCCTAATCTCTATGCTAATTAATACCGTCCTCGGTGAGATTACACAGTCTAAGTACTCTAACATAAATAAGCCTAATATATTTCACGAACTGGTACAATCAAATTACTTGTAAACACTAATAAATTCGTACTCGAACTAAGTTGTATTATGGTGTTCGGTATTTGTCTTTATTTAAAATCAATCTCATACTTTATGATTGTTTGAGAAAGCTACATTAGTAAGTAGTTTGATTAAAAATAATTTACAGTTACTAATAGATTCGAATTCACTTTATTTTCTACGAAGTTATCCTAGGCTTTTTTGCTACGAAATTGACCTAAACGGAGTACTTAATATTCATTGAAAATACCTTATCTTCATTTTATCCTAAGGAGTGAATGAACATTCTGTCATGAACAAGGTATTCGCGGCGGAATATGAATGTGGAGCTCCGCAGATCCGGGGTTAGTGCGGAGGGGTGGTGGGGCGCCCACCCCAACCACTTCGTTCAAGGTCGGAGCCTGCCGCCCTGCGTACTGATAGCCAGACTTATTACACACGTACATATTGTTACAGAACAAAAGTTTTATTATAGTTTCCTTCGGACTTTCAAGCAATTCCGATTTATCCGCAAGAGGTCTTTGTTTGTTGAGCTATTACTGTTGAGCGTTTTACTATAAATAAAACTAGGAAATACAGTATTTTGAGTGTTGAGAAAGTGTATATAAGGATGTCAATGAAGCTAAAGCAGTTTGTCAGGATCAATAGGGTTGCATGATACATGCCTTGAGAACGGGCGTGAAGTGTATGTATGTAAAACTGAAGGGTGTCGTAGAAATACATAGATACATTCGTATACAGAGATTTTGTTCTATATGAAAGAAACGATGGATTCTACAGCACAATAGCTGCAACCAGCGTATTGAGCAGAAACTTTTCTCTTTTAAAAGCAAATGGCCCTGTCCTCCATTTTCCAAATGTGTTCCATCTTGATCTTGCAACTGAACATTTTTAAATGTCTCTTCTTCTGTAGGCGATTATAACAATTTTTTTGATGCAATCAGGACACTGACCTAGTTTGGTACCACTTTGTACATGTTCTGACAGTCAATCTTAAGTCTGCACGCAACCTTCTTGTCTTAGCTGAAGACTCTTCAAAGCAAGGTCTTTTCCTAACCATAAACAAAACGATACAATTTACATTCGGGTGATATCTATACTTGGGCAAAATGGGAACCGCTTTTCTCCATGACAAACGGCAAAACTATTTGTGAAATTTACCCAAGGAAAATCCTTAGATCCCTGACGGAAAGATTATGCTGGGTTCTTTTCTTCTAAATTTATCCGGCTCGTCTTTGAAACTTAAATAAAAGAATGTTTTTAATAATAACTACGAGTATACACGTGTTGTAAATAACAGGATAAGGATTACGGCATTGAATTACATTATCTTTATTCAACTGTCTTAAAACAGTTACTTTTACAAACATACATACGTACATATCACGCCTACTTCCTAGTAGAGGGGTAGGCAGAGATCTACCACTATTATACTGACTGATAAAACACTATTTTATGGATGAGACAGGTAACCTTGCCTAAATCCCTTCAATCCTCTCTCGACATAAAACTGAAGCGATCAAGCCCCATTCATAAGGTTCCAGTCCTCAATAGTCCCTGTTTCGTGGTCCTAAGCAAGCGACTGTATCCCCGCTGTCCGTGTTCCAGGATGCCGGCGCCAGCACCCCCCGTGGAGAATGGCGGCGCGCCACGCAGCGAACTCGAGCAGCTGCAGATGCGCGCTGGCAAAGTCACAGACGAGGTACGTATTCAACATGCAAAAACCAAGTAAATTTTAAAAGTTTTAAGTACGCCCTTGAAGTTCTAAGAATTATATTAGAGAGGGCGCTATATATTTGTTTTTATATGTACATAAAACAGTATACCTGATCACAGATTAAAATGCTTATGTGGTGCCCTTAAACTGGACGATACTAGTTATTTGTTTTGTTCTTCTTTTTTGTCTATACGTGCAGTGGAGAAATAGTTTTTTACCTTTCGTAGTTAAAAAGACATTTGTTTCATAAATATCAAATCTCTTTGCCATTTTTGGATATTCTATCTGGGAAGGTTTGACATTGATCTTGGTTCTTGCATCTGACATTGCAATTATGCAACTTGGAAAGAATTGAGAGTTCGGTCTGGAGGCGTGTTTCAATAAAGTTGTTAAAAGAGCATTATATGGGTGAAGTGAAATTCTTTTATACATGGCATACATATGAACAGTAACTATTTGTATTTTCAACTTTCACTGAGCTGCTGATTTTGTTGACGCACCATAGACGACTGGTACTGAATGTTGGGTTTGGAAAAAAGTATCTCGGTAGCATAATGCAATACAGATCAGGTTCCTAACAAAATATGTACATAATAGAAAATTATGTGATAGGGTAAGGCAATAAATGAAGGCGTAAATGATGCCGTATTAAAGAAGATGGTGAAAATATCAAAAAGCATGTTAAGGTTGTTTAGGCAAATGGAGAGGATGCATGAAAGCTAGGCTACGAAAATATTTACAAAACTTAGATTGGTAGCGCTGGATGAGGCAGGCCACGTAGAAGTTATGCTGATCTAAATATGATCTTCTCAAAGTGGGTTTACATAGGGAAACGAACAGAAGACACACGAGATATTTATGAGGATCGTTCAAGGTGGCGAACAATAGCATATCCCCATACCGTTAGGGAAGTATAGGGGTTAATATATGTAATATATAATAGATGTATGCACTGAACACCTGAAACTAACACATGCAGACTGATCCATGTACTAAGAAACCAAAGGTTCTTGAGTTGGACGGATACCGGTACATGGTGATTAAATCGTGTCCCGATTCCGACCAATCATATTATTTCGTAATAAAATTTTAAATTTTAACATATCTACATATTTTAAGTACTTTTTTACATTATTGACACTTGACTAATATAACAATATAGCAAAAAAGTAATTATATCTGTTTAAAATGACTAAATAGTAAGCATTCAAAACATTCAATGTTAGACGTAATGATACGTATTGAGAATTAAAAGTCAAAGTTTAGACACTTTTTACAAAAAAACTATAATAGTTAGTATTGGTCGGATACAGGTCTTTAAAATAAGAATAGTCTTAAGAGTAAGAAAGTTAACATGAAATAATCTCAAAGCTCATCAAACAAATGAAAAATAGCTTTATTCCCAAAGTACGAAAATCCTGTATCCGACCAGAGTGGTCGGTATTCGGAACGTACTCATTTTATAGAGGACCAGATTCCGACCATTATTATTTGCTTGATATTTTGAATAAAATACACAAATATTACTTGCTGATTGATATCGACGGTGCTCAACAAACCAATAAATGATATGATGCAAAAATACTACGAATTAAGCAAAGTTTTCTTCAAAATAATCCAGATCTTCGTTTACGCCGATTTATGTTTTTTTCGGATCCGATTTGTCAAAAAAAAATCCCTTGCGACGATTTCGGTCAAATGAGATATTTGCTGTTAACGTATCTAAACCAAATTTTGTCTTATAATGTAATATAAATTTATAAACTAATTGAGCGCAAATTCATAACTTTAACGTGAAATTTATAAGTTTAGGAGGGAAAAAAACCAAAATGGTCGGATACAGGAGGTCGGTCGGTATACGGCGCTTTTACGTTATGTAGAGGTGTATGGTACACTAGAATGTGGAAAAATGAGGTTATAACAATAGGTACTTTTCATTCCAAAACGATGCGAGTATAATATGACTTAGCATACTCACTGAAATATGAATTGAACTTCAACGGAAAATAATAACTTCAAGTAACCACCTTTAATTTAAATTAATCTTCCTATCTGGCATATCGTATTAGGTGATTTAGAAAAGTTGAGTATCAATATATGTTGGGGTTGGGATACTGAACTGAACACTTGAGAATTAAGGGATTACGTTGAAGACTTTATTAAAACGATTCTTAACCTATTTGCCACGTTTCTTTTTTCAGTCCCTGGAGTCGACGCGGCGTATGATGCAACTATGCGAGGAGGTCAGTATCTGTTTGTAATAGTAACTAATCTTAAGACTAGTTCAGTAAGATATAATATAAGTGCTGCAAAATAAACCTTAAATCAAATGACATTGGATAGATAAAATAATGGTTTATTTCGGAGCAATCGTTCTTATAATAATTGATGAATTTATTCATTTAAAATAAATTAAGGAAAGATGGGAGTGTCCATTTCAATATCGATAACGTCTCCCCTTTTTCTACTTATTTTTCCAAGAAATGTGATTGGCAGTACGTATATTGAATAAGATGTACTAACTAATGAATTGTGATTTCTTTTGTGACAGATGGAATTAAATAACTTTTAGTTTCCCCTTACGAATATTGTTTAGAGCATAGTGTATCCAATTATGTTGTTTTTGTTGGTTCACGTGTTTATTTGTGGTCATCTGTGAGAGAGGTGTTCTCGATGCGAGGGAGTGGGGGGTCTGGGCGTCCCTAGGGCAGCCTCCGCTATCCCTGCCTGCGTCGCCATCGCTGTTGCCGCTGCCTCTGTGTTACATACCTACCTGCCTATCTCTACCTCTCTATCTATACGTATATGTATCCAACCTCTTATACTACATCTTCTATACCTTTCCGATATTAGATGACTATATCATATGTATTTATTAGTATGTATCTATCTATAAATAGGTGTTGCATGATCCGTGCCTTATGTGTCCTACAATGTTAGTGTGCCCTTCTTTAGCCCTTTTTGTTTACCGTAGTTTTGTATTCGATGTCGTTGGTGTATTTATTATATTTGCCACCCTTTACAGCTCTAGATAATATATTACTTTGAGAGCTACAAACCCCTTACCACTGGTTGTCTATATCTTTTATTATTTACCTACCTATCATAGCATGTTTACCCCGCTGTTAATATGGACAGAATGAGTCCGTATCAGCTGTGATACACTTGAGCCACCTGAAGCCCTTTGAGCCCGCCTCAGCCACGCTTGGCCCAGCCGACTGTCGCTTGGGATTACTTCCCTCTTCCCTCAGGCTGCTTCCATGACTATCAAGGAAGCGGATTTCTCTACTAACGTCTCCTTCTTGCCTTCACGAGCACATTGACGAGTCCCAATTATTTACTGACTACTAATAACATTCGTATACGAGATATCTTGTATGTAACTTCCACTCTCAACCCTGAATCTTCTTTTAGTCTATGTTAGGTTTCTGTGTAGTGGCTGCTCTCTGTTGTTACCTGTGATTATGTTGTTTTACCTTTATGCCTTCTCTAACATTCACAATATACTGTCAGATGAAATGGGCATGTATACTACACACTCCCATGCCTGCCACGGCACTAGGACAGATAGATCGAGCGACACCTCACTTCTACTCTCACAAATTATACAAGACTGATTCATCATTAACTCAGAGTTATTTTTGGTTTGGTATGATTGAGTGATTTCCTCTAGAATTTGTTTGGATCTGGGTCTTTTATGTTGGACTTTAAACCTATTTTGTTTCGAGTTTTTCAGTTCTGTTACTATAGCAATATTTTTTCAGATTTTACTACTTACTAATACTACTTTGGAATAAATGTGAGCTCTGTTATTGTACACCACGATACTGTTCCTCTGAGACGCAGGGCGGCGGAGAGTATGGCTGCGGAGGCCTTGGGGAGCGGAGGGGCAGCCATCCTCTCCGTCCGCACACACGCCACCACAGACACAGGCGAGCGTGGCCTCGCTGCTCACTACTAACATACCTCTGTGACTTTTTTTTTCTGCGGCTCTAGAGCAAGGAGGCCGGCATTCGAACTCTGGTCGCTCTAGACGACCAGGGAGGTGAGTCCACATTTACAACACTACCATATTACAATTTTATCTTTTATTATGATTATGCATTTATCAATACATACCCATTAGGGTTTTCAGCTCAATTGAACCATTATCTGGCGCCTGGGCTTGCAAAGGCGTGGCTGGCGTACTACCGGAGAGCGTCGCAGGCGGCCACGCGTTTGCAAGGCCGGCGCCTTTAGTAGTTTGGCCTCACACCATTTGCACCACCAACCGGAGACAGACTGTCGAACGAACAAACAACGCCTAGGTGAACATGTTGCCGCAGGCAGTAAATTCCAAACGCTTCTCCTCAAGGCACGACTCGACATACACGTATCCACATGGCATGCCATGACATGGGAGCGCGCACCGTGGCTTTGCTTGCATGCACGCGGCGCTTGGGTGGCAGCGGCCGCACGCACCCCGCACTCGCTCGCAGGACGCGCCGCTCACTGACCTCTGTGTTGTTGTGCTAGAGCGCGGACGCCGGGGGGCAGGCGCTGCATATGTTGAGCCACCAGGGCGGTAAGCACCGGCCGGGCCCTTTCTCAGTGTTCTTGACGATATATACTACTTACTACATTGGTGTTCTATGTGTGTTGTATGTGTTCGATGCGATATGGGGATGTTCGGTCTGAGATAGCGTAGACGCGCGCGATGGCCGCTCGTTGCTGATTGTCGCAGAACTGTCACTATCCTATCTTTTGCTGAGTGTTACTTTATGAGCTGCGCAATCTGTTTAGTTCTCCGGTTCGACGCTTCTTATAGGCATAACTGTGTTTTGTTGACTTTCCGAATCTATCCGTGAGTGTTCTCTTCTATCTGAGTGTGCGATAGGAATGCGCGCCGAGCCTACTAGTCGGACGGCTTTCTATGGTAGCCTCTATCGTGTGTCCATGTTAGCGCAACGAGTGAGCGGCCGCCGGACCCTCACCTACTGTGTGCCATCCGTAGTGTTGTACATTCATTCTCTTCTAAGACGTAGGCTACGACTACTGCTACTTTCACGTATTCTTTACGAATGGCTTATTGATTCCATCATTTGCATTATTATTATTTTACGCCAGCAGTGGTGCGCCTTGCGTGCACCTTTTTAATTATTTGTTTTTGTTTGTTTTATTTTTGTTCATCTAGTGGAGGGTTGGTCGGCGCGCGCCGCCAGCCGCTCTGGCGAGCTACATATAGTGACATCATTGTTGTGTTGTAGAGTCACGAGGTGGGCATGAAAACCCTGGTCATGCTGGATGAGCAGGGCGGTAAGCATCACTAATGTTTGTTCACACTCACACGATTAGCCAGCTTGTCTCCCAGACGCCTGCCGTGCGCTCCGTTGCCTCGACTGACGAGAGCCTCATCCGCCCCGCCAGCGACAACGCCTCCCCGCAGTCTCAGCTCAGACATCATATCTCGAGGCTAACGTCTTCCTGATCTATGATGAGTTTATAAACAGAAAGAAAAAAAAATACCTATAAGGAAAACTTGGGGTTCCCATTAACTTAACACATCAGCTATTTCTCCCTTTTAAGTTTATAGTTTTTTTATTTTGTTCATGATTCACGCATTTTAAATCATAAATAGGTAGCTAAGTGCACGAACCTCTATTACTGCTTAAATTGCATGGTTGACTTTTAATATTTTGATCAGATCTAAATGTTAGATATTTTTACTGTTTTATTAAACATCACTGCTAGCACGCGTCATGTATGTATTTAGAAACCAGTTGTGGTGTAAGAATATGCAAATTAAATTTAGCAGACATGAATTGAAATATAAATATGAGCATGTAATTGATTAATTGAAAAGCAAAGTGTCTTACACTGATTGCTGGTGTTTGTCGAGAAGGCGTTGAGAATTTACAAAGCTGTCGAACGTCGCGATCAAGGAAGTACAGTAGGCGCTTACACACACACCGATTCGGTTGGGAATCTCGTGCAGATATGATTACAGCTAGTTTTGTTTGCAAACAGAGCAATTGGACAGGATCGAGGAGGGCATGGACCAGATCAACGCGGACATGCGCGAGGCCGAGAAGAACCTCTCCGGCATGGAGAAGTGCTGCGGCATCTGCGTCCTGCCCTGCAACAAGTGAGTTCGTCACCCCCCTTCAACACTCAACACTTGTATGAAATACAATCATTAAGTTTGGCACTGAGCATAAAGTTGCTTAAAATAGAGAGAAATTAACCTTCCGTAATAAAAACATCCTTGTTTTTGGGGAATCAGAATGAGCCCAGAACTAACCATATGAATAGTAACAAACCATTTAATTCTGATTGGTAATTTTAATATAATAACTTAGTTGTGTATATCATTTTTCTTATTTAATTTTTATTGTTTATTTATTCATCGATACTATTGTGTCATTTAATGTATTGTGGAGTTTCAATAAAGGATTATTATTATTAGTAGTAGTATAATACTAAGATAAAACTGACGACTGAACACCAAGACGACAGCGTAACAATTAATAACATTTGGCCCATTGCAGAGGAGCGTCGTTCAAGGAGGACGACGGCACGTGGAAGGGCAACGACGATGGCAAAGTGGTGAACAACCAGCCGCAACGGGTCATGGACGAGCGCAACGGCATCGGCCCACAGGCGGGGTACATCGGCAGGTACGCCTTTACCATATGCAATATCAAGTCCCAATTAATACCACTAGCAAGACATAAATGTCATTTGGTGTAAAGGCCCGAGAAGATCTGTGATTGGAATTGGTGTGTAACAGTACATTAAGCACAAATTTCTCGTAGTGGTTGTTTTACAAACATAAGTAATACGATTGTTTCCATGCATTGACGTCTATACACATTATATCACACATCCCGTCCCATCATGTCTACACACATACTCGGCAGTTATATGTACAAATTTAGTTTCGTACTGTATAGAATAAGCGTACTTCAATTTGAGAGAATTATGAAAGTAAAATCATACTCACCTCCTGCAATCCCAAGAACATAAGAGATCCATTATCTCTTACATCACACCGACTTGTATATGTATCGACTGAACCCACGCGTTCCAGGATAACGAACGACGCCCGTGAAGACGAGATGGAAGAGAACATGGGCCAGGTGAACACCATGATCGGGAACCTGCGCAACATGGCCATCGACATGGGCTCCGAGTTAGAGAACCAAAACCGCCAGATCGATCGCATCAATCTCAAGGTGAGTGGGCCATGGGGTCTATGGATGATAGGGGCATATCGTCTGCAAGAGGGTATAAAGTGTTTGATTATGTGTTCAGTGGGGAATGTTGTTCGTTCAAAGTTAAAGCTAATTGTAAAGTATGGAATGTAACTCTGAATGGTGGTTACATAAATATGATTTATATAATGTAATATTGAGTTTTTAACACAAAAAAGTGTTTACAATATTGAAAAAATAATAATAGATTTTCTTATTAATTAATATAGAACCGTAAAGGTAGTTTGATTGTAAATAAATATTTTGACTTGAATAATATGCAGTCAATTATAATATAATAATCGCAGACGATATGCCCAGAATATTCAACTAACATGATTGATTGTTCATGTGCATGTCGAAATCTCAAATAATTTTACACATAGAAGAAAAAAGGGTTAAAAAACATTGCTTGGATTCATAAATACGCTAATCATAATCATGGAATGTGTATACCATTTTATGAGAAATTATTATAAATGAATGTAAATGTTGGTGTCCGTTGTTTATGACAACTTACATTCTACAAAAAAACAGGAATTACCACGTTAATTTTATAAACATAGTATTTCTACAATAAAGAATAGTAAATATTTTAACAAGATGACTTATATCTTGTTTCATTATGCTGGCTTATGAACAGCCTGGTTCTATGTGTAAAAACTGTTTTCATCCACATTTTCACGATCTCAATGTTGTAGTTAATTCTACTGGATAGTTACGTGTCTTGATAATGATTGTATGAATGTTCTTATTGGCTTTCCTTCTTTCGACTCTTCGCGCTAAACTAATCACGGCTATAATTATATTCCCTTTACTACGAAACGTTGAAGTTCATTCATCTTCTATGAATGCTATTAGAAATCTTAATGACGCATATTTTAAAAGGACAAAGTGTGCTCTGGCGTACTAATCCTTATTATTGATGTTTTAATCACTGTATCTATTCTTTCCCTTTACCTAATGGCCAAATCGCTTAATTTTCCTAACTTATCTAGTGATTATTGATGTTACACTAATTTTAATTTGTAAATTATCGTAATACGCACTCTCCGTTCTTCCTCTTCTCGAAATATCTCAGAAAATAACCAAATGCCAATAAAAAAACTAAATCCTTACAAAATTACTTACATCATACAATTTGTGCTAACATTGACTACAACCCACTTTTTAACATGACAATAACTCATTCATATGACATTCACTCACATTCATTTGTTAATAACTAATATAAACCAAAGGTTCTGAAAGTATGTTCTCGCAATAAAAATTGCTAAGTAGATCTAAAATAATTCGATCTATCCAGTCATTAAAGTAACAGAAAATAATTTAACGACTTTTCGGATATTTTTTATTATAATTTCATTCGTATTTCGATCAAATGTTGTTACACAAAACTAGAATTAGTCAGACGGATACAAACATTTGAAACTCTCAGAGCCTTTGCCATAGCAAAATGACAATGTTTTAACGATGCCTTGCCAAATGCCAATGCGAACGCAACATCTGTGCCGTAGGGGGCCTCCAACGAAACGAGGATAACTCTCGCCAACCAACGTGCTCACGAGCTCCTCAAGTAAAGCGGCGGCGACACTACCACACCACACACTATACGACAAACTGCACTCTAACCTCATTGGAGAAGAACTTGCGCCCTCGTCTTAAACTTTGTGCAACAGACAACTAGGTTCTAGATAGAGGGACTGCATTTCAACTGCGATTCAACTGTAAATTTCTCAAACCAACGCAACTCTACAAACATCGCTGGCTTTTCGGAGCTAGACGCTGTCTCTACTTTCATAGTCTCAATAACACTATTGCGGTTTAGGTTGATTTGAGTAATTTGTTGTGAAAATACAGTCCGTCCGTCCGAGCCTTAGGTTTGCAACAAACGCCGAAACTTGTAAAGGTGTTACAATATTGAAAGAAGATATACCTCATAATTCCGACTAGTGTAGGGCCCGATCTCAGCTCCATTAGGTTACAGGACAGTTCAAGTCTCGTGGTAGTATAGAATACTACATAATGTTAACTTGAAATACATACGTCGTAGTTTATAGAGTTTATCTTCTGTTAAAAGCCCCGGTTGTTGCTACCTTTACGATTTTGTGCTAGTCTGTCGTTTAATGATACAAAGCGTGAATTAAAGCAATAATTTCTTTATAAATTCCGTGTCGATATACCTGTATACAGAGACACACTATAAATTTATTTTTCTTAAGACCCTTTCTTAGTTTGATCAATAATGAAAGAGTAGCAACAATTCCGGTATTCGATTTTAAATATGACATGACATATTCTTAATCTAAATTGCTTCCTATTCGAAAAGTTGTTTACTCTAATCACTTTAACCACGCTTTAATAGAGCTAATTTAACTCAACTTGCTCTAGTCTTATTCAAACTTTTTCCTCGTGTAAGTATTATTACAATCTTCTAAACATTACCACTTTTTAATATTAAATTCGATTAGTGATTTTGTCTTCATTGTATCACTGATGTTCGTTTTCACTAAAAAATACAATTTTATTTTAAGTTTTTATATTTCCTACGACTCTTAACTTGGTTAATTTCCATCAATAAAATAATTACACTATATGGTAATGTACTAAATATTTTACAATTTAGTTTAGTAAAATATTCTTTTGTCCTGATATTTGCATAAAATATCTACTTATTATATAGTGAAAACGAACGGCAATGTGTTGAGCATAGCGGAATCAGAATAATTTTACAAAGGTTACGCAAGGTTTGTTTTGTATAAAATTTACCCATGTTAATTATTAGGATGGTAAAATTATTATTATTGTTAATAAATATTATTAGGTGATAAGTTAAAATGGGATAGGTCAAAGAAAAATATACTTGTTTGCTTCACGGAAATCTCTTGAAATATTTTCTCAATATGTATAAACACTGACATGCAGTATTAGTTCTAGTATTATTTTCTTAACAGTCACATTGTGTACATATTTCACAGAAGCACATATGTATTTTATGTATCCTTGGTTATAGTCATAGTTATCTACTGATCTTATTTAGTTAGTTATAAAAAAGACGAACAAGGCTTGAAACGAATACTCTTGATTTACTATACATATCTGCATAAATACATATCTGCTTCTATGGAATAGTTTGTAACGAATTTTTAGTTGAAATATACTACAGGACAGAAATAAATATAAAACCAGGATTTTTTTATCAAAACTTTGGTTATAATTGCTGATAACCTATTTATTTGTACAGTATAAGATGAAGGAGTAGTGAATGACCATTGTATCGTGATAAATCCATAGATTCTTATCAGACAATAGCGTCTTATAAGTATTCATACGTTTAGTGTTTACCCTCATAAAAGTTGTCCGCGTAGCATAGGGACAAATTAATTATGTAAAGATAACTAATACAATAATAAACGTTTTCGTGTACTATTATTTGCGATAAAATAAATTATTTTGACTATTAACTTTTAGTTCTTTTTCCCAAACTTTGTAACTTTTGAACCACGAGACTACATCACTCTATACTCACTGCTCCACACTTGAATACAACAAATCTACAACATGACGCAGTAAGTATTAACTCTTTTGTACAAACCTACTTGTTTCACTTGAGTTATTATTTTGTTTGAGTGTGCGTGCTTGTGTGTGTCTATCGAAGCTGTGTGAACACTTTTATTTTGTATAATGCACATTGTGTCGCTTAGCAAACAAATGCTAATCGTGTTAATAGGCTTTTTAGAACAAAGAGCTACTTGATTTTTACTTAAATTTTGTGTATAGACTTTATTATTTCTACGTATTTCTATGTAAGCACCAAAACCATTGGATGTAGGTCTCAAAAACGTTTTAATAATATTTTTTGTTTAAGTAGCCAGCAGATATACTTGAGTGACAAGTAGATAACTGTTTACTTATAACAGATGTATGCTACATATCACAGAGTATAAATTATTTTTTGTGAACGGTATACTTTTTGTTGTCAATAAAAGACCTGACAGAAGCTTATTCAAATAATGTAATAATATTGTGTATTTGTTAACGTTTTCTTATGATTTCAGGGTGAGAGCAACGAAAGCCGCATTGAATCCGCCAATCAGCGAGCGAACAAGCTGCTCAAATCTTAAGCTCATCACCATGGCAATGGTCGACTCTAACATAACATAATGCTATATAATCACATCTTAATTTATGACAACAAAGTTCCATTTACATATTGGATTGATACAACTATGATTTTTTTTATTTTTATGTGTTTCTAAACATTTTCTTGTTTAAATTGAATTTAATCTATTTTAAATTTTACAATGTCGTATCAAAAATATTGTATTTTTAGAAGTAATTAAGTTTTGAACAAATGTAAGATCAAATTATTTAAACTTATTATGTTTGTTACTAATAGTGTTGTCAGTTATAACATCTCAATATAGTGTTGCAGTCATGCCCAATAATGTACTAGAATAATTATTAGTCGTATTCAATAGACTGTAGCATTGGGGATTCCATGTTTAAAATCCTGTTCTTTCAGTTGTATATTCGCATGGAACGCTAAATATAGTTAGTTATGGAAATAATAGAGTACGCCAATATAATAGTCAAAACGGTATGCACGATATTATATAGAATTGATTTTCTAAATAACCATTTATTTGCACTAACCTAACCATAGAACAACTGAAGGAAATATATGTATAATAAAGGCTCAAAATTGACTAGATTTTCTCCATATACGAGGACGACGCGAAGAAATTATTGTATAGGGTATGTTATCTATCCGGCCATAGGTTTATGTATTGAGAAGGCGTGATGCACCCTCGATGTGACTAGTCTAAAAGACTGTAGATATTGAAAGAATAAAACCCATAAAATTATCCATGTAAAACCTATCAATATCGTAAATGTTTATTGTCATTTAAAACGTGCTATTCTGTTCGAAACTGAAGTATAATAATATTAATTTCGAGAAGCATGTAATTTTGGAATATAACGCTATTCTTGCAACTTAGCTAGTTAACGTTTCGCTTGATGTAACTCATTTGGATTAAATAGTGTTAAGTAATACGGTGCCTAAACTATTATGTTAATGTTGTATTGTGTTTGCATTTAGTGAAAAGTGTTACGCTTCATTTTTAATTCATATTGACTTTGAATGGTGGTAGAGATGGAATGAATAAGTGTTTGGGATGACGAAGGGCGAAGGGCTATCCACCCAACGCCCTGCCGCCCCCTGGGGGTTGGCACGGAAACGAAGTAATAATAGTTGCGTATTGTAATTAAGATTTAAATTTTCCCTAGTATCTCTTTTCTCTTATCATAATACTTACGTAGTCTTTAAGAGCAATATTACTCTATATCTATTCTCGAAAGTACGAAATGCGAAATTACATACATAAGTGAATAAAAAATGTAACAAATTTATCCACGTTGTCTTGTTTGTGAATAAAATATCTAAATAGTGTTACCGCCTGATATGAAATACTAGAGATTATTTTTGTTTATTCTAATGCATAATTAATAATTGTAATCAATAGTTGCAAAGCATATTTTTCTTTATGAATAATGTAATAGTAAAAAAGTTGATTTCTAAATTACATTGAATTTGTTGAAATACAATTTGTGTATTATTTTCATCAGTTTTTTTTATTATTATAGTTTTATCCGTTGAAAATGTCCCTTACACACATCACATCATTCTGAATAAAATTAATATAGTAGTATACAGGGTGGCGCATTCAAAACGGTCAGTATGGGGAAGTCTGAAACTATAAGAGATACGCAGATTTGTTCTTAGGAACCATGTCACCGATTTTGATAAAAATAAAAACTGCATTCATACTTTCTTTGAAAAAACAACTGTTACCAGGACGGGAATCGAACCCGGTTTGTTTGAAAAAATAAAATTGTTCTTTTCATTTTTTCTTTTTAAATATCGATTGTGTAGGTCTTAAACTGTAAATGTCTCTATGAAACATGATGTCCAAAATGAATAAAATGCATTCTTTTGGCATACTTTAATTTATCATAGTAGGTGTTCTAAGTGACCACCTTTGTTTTCAATACAATATTCAACACGTTTAGATAAAGACTTTACTATTGAATTTTGTATTTTCATGTGTTGAATTTGCGTTAAATTTGACTCTATTGCTACTTTTAGGTCTTCAACGGTGTCATAGCTTGTTTTGGGAAATTCAGTCTTAACGTAACCCCACAGAAATTTTCAAATATGGTTTAACACGTCACTTTAAGTGGACTTTTCAATTGATTGTTAGTGTTTGATTACTGTAGAGTACCCGCCACATACGGTGGCAGTAGCCAAACTTGGAACTAAATTTGACGTTTCCGCAATTGCGTGTTATTTTGTATGAAAGGTAAATTTAGTATTACCAGCGTTGTGTTTTTTGCCCACTCTTTGTAATTTTTATGTTTGTTAAGGGTGATTATAATAAATTGATTTCCGGAGTTTCTTGTTAGTTCTTCTCCAAGCTAGGGTCTCCGCTGATCTAACCTCGGTAAAAAATATGTAAAGACAATGCTCAGTGCCATGTTTGAAATAATAGTTTTATGAGATTCGCGATTTATACTCATGATATAAGATATAAGGGTGTGTATAAGATTGATTGCAGCTGTGGGAAATCCTACGTCGAACACACTAAACGGTCTATTGCGGACAGAGTGAAGGAACACATAATATATGTAATATATAATAAGAAGGATAAGTCCCGTTAATTATTAATCATGTTTGAAATAGTTTAATAAACATATTTTGACTTTGATATATTAATTTGTTTTATTTGAGTTTATAGCTCTGCAACCAAAGACCGTTACAAATGAAACCTATAATGTATCGAGCCGTATGGCACAGTGAGTGCTAGTTTTGGCGTGTTTACTGGTAACACCGAATTACGCGACTGTGGCGACGCCTCCAACTGCCACCGTATGTGGCGCGATCTCTAGATAACAAAACTTTCTAAACGGATTAATGCAATGCTAATGTCACATGATATGGTGTATGTAACAAGTAGAGAGGTACAAAACTACAAACAGCCATAGAGACAATTTTACATGTCTGAACTAACGGTGTATGTAAACTAAAGTATGCCAAAACAATGCATTTTATTCATTTTCGACACCATGTTTCATAGAAACATTTACAACTTAAGATCTACACAATCGATATTTAAAAAGAAAAAGTGAAAAGGGCAAGTTTATTTTTTCAAAGCAACCGGGTTCGATTCCCGTACAGGATACAGTCATTTTTTCAAAGAAAGTATGAATGCAGTTTTTATTTTTATCAAAATCGGTGACATGGTTCCTAAGAACAAATCTTCGTATCTCTTATAGTTTCAGACTTTCCCATACTGACCGTTTTGAATGCGCCACCCTGTATAGTAACTTTTCAGAAACACTCAAAGAACGTCGTTTCAGTTATCATAACACGTTCCAATTTACCAGAGTGGTCAAATATCATTTGCATATAATATTATTATAATTATTTGTACATAAGCACAAAAAATGTATCATTAAATAGATCTTTAAAACTGTATACAATGACTATTGACTAATTACGGAACAATTACTAGTTCTACACACACTACAGTTAAAGCAATAAGAAAACTCACAAACATAATTTTTAAGTATTTTTATTACACAATATGTCTAATTATTGCTTACGTTCATGTTTCATCAATTTAGTATTAAAATATAGAAGAATTCCACCAAGTACGTATTTAAATGTTCTTGTACTTAATGCATAAAAAATGGTCTTTTAATGGAACCTTCTATTAGTTTGTGGTTACAAATGACTATGTATACAATACTAGAATGTTGAATAGAATACTATTGCTTTTATTAGTTGTAAACATCACCTAACTTAATTGCAGATGTTTACGAGATATACTATAAATCATATCTAGAATAAAATCATATTTACAAGAAATATTACAAAAATATGCTAAGGACAACAAAATACAATATTTATAAGTAAATTATAAGACTTAATTAAAATCTACCATTCTATCTTGCTCTTTAAAAGTGACTCAACCGATCGTGTCTCTTGTCAAGTTCACTTGAAAGAATGTACCGGGAATCTACGAGTAATATTCATCAGGCTTATACACAAACAAAATGCAACTATATACTTAATACTTATCTATCTAATTAGGAATAGAATTCTATTCATACTACTTGACAACCATGAGTTTCCTAAGCTTTCAACTTTTTATTAATTAAACATAAATTCGTTTTCGTGTCGAATGTTTAACATCGTTAGATGAAGCTTTTTTACGTAAATGCATGTTCAACGTGCATATGTGTACCTATATCAGATGCACTTTCTAAATTATACTCTGATCATAATTAATTAGAGGTCCATTAATATGTTCTCACTTTCTAGAGCATTCAAATTTATCCGTAGACACTTAGTCATGACTTTCTAACTTGATTTTTACATCTAACTTGGTTCAAGCACTAGCACTCAACATCACCCAAGGGTTTTCTGTCAGGTGGAACTTCTTTTCTCTTTCTGTTACTATCCCAGCAGTATTAAAATCCATCTTCTTACTATCAATCATCAGGCAGCTGTGAAAACCACATGCTAAATGTATTAAACGAATCTTTACATGTTCAAATACGTATCATATTTGCTATTCAATATTCGTATACGTTCGTACGTAGAAACGTAGATACATATTTATCCACGCCTTTACGTCTTTAACGAGATAGGCGGAGATTATCGATCGCCATCTGGAATGATCCTGAAATATCATTGACTTCAACTCATGTAACGTATCAACATAATTTTATGAAGCAATAAGAGGATAACTGAAAAAAGTGAATTATCTAATCACCTTCACAAAATAAATTAAACATGATATTCCTTTCATACTGAAATATAAAACTGCAAACGATCGTCCTTACCTAATTCGACGGCGGTTTCCAATGAGACCATGATGCTGAACCCGATGAAAGCCCAGAGGAATTCCAGGAGACCAGTCCGGTCTTGCCGCCATACCTCGAAGAACACCACGTAGACTAACGTCCCACAGGCTATGCCCTACAACAAAGAAAAAATTGTTAGTGTTCGGGAATTTAAATGTTTGGGTTGGTTGTTTAGCTCGAATAATGTGGGAGCGGTTGCGCGTGGATATTTATTACTTGTATAGTTTATTACAAATAAAAATAAATACGTATTAAGCATACTTATTATATACTAATCGTTTGTCAGCTGGTCATAATTATTTTAATTGAAATTGAAACTTTTTGCAGGAAGAGAGTACCGATTAAATATACTGTATAAGATCAAAAAATTATTTGTCTTTATTTATCACATTTCAATATTTAGTTAAATAATTTAACGGCTTACAATAACGTGATCATTTTTGATATTTACTTGACAAATGAACTCTACAAACACTTAAGTAGTATTTGTTCAGTATTTAGATAAACACGAATATTAAGTATACTTATGTGGCTTATGATTCAGATAACAGCACCTACACAATCGTGAGCTTGGACAAATACACGCATACAAACTCCATTCAATTGTCTTTATTTACTGTCAGACGCAGGAAGGTGCTAATCAAGACATTGGTGAAGTCAAAGTATCATCAGAAATGACTCAATTTTACCTTCCCAATTTGGTGTGAATTTACATTTTTGACACCAAACATATAAAACATTAAAGCATGGAAGATTTTAAGTGTGCTCAGCTTTAAAATAATACGCAACTCCCATTTACTGTATACTTACTGCTAACTCGAAGTACAAACGTAAATCGTATTCAAAACAAAACTTACAAATTACCAATATGTAAACATATTTGTACAACAAAGTGATTAGTTGAACTAATATCTAAGAGTAGTTTTGTTTAAAACGTCTCTTTACCTGTAGAATAACCGAATAGATGCCAGCGTCCGCGGCTCCAGCTCCGCCCACCAGAAGGATGCCAATCCCTATGCCCAGCGCTGACACAAACGAGAAGGTGAACACGTAGAGCACTGACAGCCAGCGTCTCGTCTGGGCCACCAGCAACTCCACTCCGATGCAAAACGCGATTATATACTTGTGCGCTGACACCGCCCCGAACATATACCTGCGGGTGTAAGAGAAGTTTTAGCTTTATATCAGATTAGGGAATTTATTCAATGTTCGGGACCTACTGATCTGTTAGCTAGGTATTTAATGACACCAGTTGGCTGTAAAACTATGCTAAGAGGCTGCTTAATATCCTTACAGCATTTTAAGTAGGGAACAGCCAGTTCACGAGTAGCATGTGGCTAAAAATCTTGAGTCTTATCCAGACAAACATTTACGAAAATCACTTAATTTTATAAAGATGTATTTCAAATGATTCTAGGAAAAGTGGAAGTATGTTAAGCGATCCATGCATAATCGATTACTTTCGGCTAGCAAGAGCGACTTAAGTTATATTATAAGTCTAAAATGCAGCTTGTGATATTCAGACCATTACGCAGTTTGTTCCCTCTATGAATATGTGGCATACACGTGCAAGTGGGCTAATGACAGGTCATCGTGGTGACCGCTATCCGAACATTTAGAAAATGGTTACGCAATTTCATATTGAATAAACCGGAAAGCCTCTCCGCTCATTATCAACTCATACAAAGACAAGAAAATAAGTATTTACAATGACATAAATCACATTACGTAAATACCATGCGCGTTCATTATTTTGTATGTTTAGCTTAATTCATATGTAAATTTGGCTCGTGCGTGAACAAATTCCAAGGAATTTTCGTTACAGGAACATCTTCAATGCTTATTGAATCTGTTTTAAAAACATTTTGGTTTCAGTAGAAGTGCAATTAACACATAAAGAACTACATAAAGTAATATACGAGTACATGCGCACAACAACGATCACTCCATTCTAAGTAGACAGAGGCTTCAATCTACAAGGGTCTTTGGACACTTATAGCTAATTTTTATTAGATAGCCAGTACTTAATGCGACTGATAGTGAATTCATCACTTGAAACTTATTCATAAATACTAGTATCACCTAGACATTACAGTTACTACCTGAAATCGTGTTGTTTTCTAGCACTAACTAGCGTCATTAATCTTCGACAATCAATGTTATCGATGTTGTTTTGATAAAACTACATGTTTTTCCAAATCTATATATCAACACAGGAAGTGAAATACATAGATACATACACATCACGCCCGTTTCCCTACAGAGGGTCAGGCAGAGGAACAACTTTCGTGTCATGGATATCACTGCACCTCGTCATACACTGTGCCTTTATAATTACTTCAACGTCACCGTTTCAATGTATCATGCCCTATTTGAGTAGTCTTATGGGGTTGTCTCCTCATTTCGTTACGCTTATTTTTTTCGTCAATCTGCTATAATCTTGTGTCTGATTTTATGCAACTTTGGGCACATATACTCGTCATTGGTCATCTCAGCTCTGAGTTTATCAGTTGCCCTCAAAATACATAGGATATAACGATCAAAATAATTAATTATACCCAGATGGGTCAGTGACCTTCCAATGTTAAACTTGATAACAGATTATTTAATCTTTTTATATATTTACTTAAGTACCTACAACTGAGATAATTGGTCCATGGATAATTAGAATCACAGATCGCCCATAATTTTCTGGGCTGAATACTTAAATGTATGTAAGAAACAGACGCGGTAATAATTTCAGCTAATACGAACGCTACGTATAATTTCAATGAAGGAATAGGTCATATGAATGAGGAATTAAGAAGAGCTTTACATTCCAATCCGATCCATCCCATAAGTGACCATCTATCTGATGTAGGTATATAGATATCCATAAGTGATCATCATAAAAAAATACTGAAACATAATTAAACTTAGTATAGAATAACTCTTCATAAATAAGCAAACATATCTTAGGCTATTGGTTCGTCGTTTATTGGCATCAAAATTTATTTTTTCTAGCCCAAGGTCGATACTAATCTCGAAATCATTGAACAAGTCATGAGAATATTTTAATTTTATTAATATTTACGGTGCATTGCAAAAATGGATCTTATGCAATTCATTTCGATGCGCAAAATATGTTTAAATAAGCCATAAGTAGGAACATACACAATAATTAATTTATTAGTTACACGGTTAACTTTATATGATCTTATTCTTTCTTTATGTTATTTACGTTATTTATGCACTCGAACTAATTTTATTTATAAATCCGTGCAAATATTTGGTTACAATGTAGGTTCAAGGTGGTCAAAAAATCAGTTTTAGGGATATATTTCTTTATATAAGCACTTGTACCTCTATCATTAAACGATCGTGAACGTTTTATTTTAATTCTCTATGCATCCAAAGCTAAATTTGATCATTAATTAATTATTTTTTTTTTATGTATAATAAAGCTATTGCCTAATTATAAATATGTAATGTTACGCGTAAAAGAATATGATTCAATATTAAATCAGAAAGGTCAACTCAAAGCTTGTCGTCAGGGACTTTATTAGAATGTAACTAATTCCCATTCTGCACTGTATGTCGAAAGAGTTCAAGTTTGAGTGATCAGAGACTTTCGGCGTAACCACGACGGTCAACAGTTTTGAATCGATTGTGTATATTTTAACTAACAAAATCGCATTTTAATAACTAAGGGTTCAAAATTAATAGAAACTTATTATTGAGGCCGAGTATAATTTTTTTTAAAATCCTGACAACGTAAATATTCGCTTATGTGACGGTTTGTTGTATATGCTTTCAAACAAAAGATCAATTTACATTTGTTTTAATGACTTATATGAACTTTTTACTCACACAAATAACGGTAAATAATATTTATGTACAGTCGCTTTAATAAATCAAATTAAATAAATGGATTTATTTACTTATGCTCGCTTAATGACAGGTTTACATTATGAACAATACATATTGTGTATACAAGTGTTACAAGAATGTCATAGTTTTCAATACGCAAGTATTGTGTTTATTTATTAGAATGCTATTCAACGTTCATACCATATAATTTGACATTTGATTGCACTTAATAAGTTTAGCTTTTATGCTGAGAAAAGCCCGTATGAGCTTAGTTAAATTCTTCGACAGTTAATCAGTTTAGTGGTATAGAAGAAATAAAATGTAATTATTAGATAAACAATGTTATTAATTATTATTAAGTACCCTTCAACTGACCGAAATGGAAATTTTATTTGACATGATGGGAATTCCCTGAGTGTACATTTGTTCGTCAATATTCTGTTTTTTATGAATAATACATGTATGATGTGCCCTAAATTTAACAGCTGTGTTTTCAAAACAACATGTACCCCGACAATAATAAATGAGTCTTAAGTATTTAAAAACTGTAGGGTAATAAATATTTCATACAAAAATCTAAATCTCATAATACATAATATTGAAATGGACTAACTTACCAAACATTTCCCGCTGAAGATTCCAAGCCTACAGCTAGTCCTTCAAAAAGCTCATGGATGGAGAGAGCCAACACGATGAGGAGCCCTCTCAAGGCCCCCACAATGCCATCATCAGTGCCAGTGGCGTAGTGGCTCTGATTACTCGACTCCAACTCCTTAAGAGTGGTCGTGGTGGAACAATGCGCTTCCCCACTTTCCCTATTATTACTTATCACTGGAGGAATAGTCTTGGCGAGAGTCTTTTCTCTGTTGTGAATGTACAAATGCACGAGCTCTTCGATTAAGTACATCATGAAGAAGCCGCAGCACATTATCAGCCCGGCCATGTAAATGGGGATCGCCGGTAACTCGCCGGCAGCTGAAACAAATGAAGGCAATGGTGAGGTTCAGATGTCCTTTCTATGTCCGTTCAGCTAACCTACTACAAAGTATCTGGAATCTTTTGATATTTACGTCTAAACAGGAAGTTTACTACATACATTTCACGACCATTGACCGTACGGAGTGTTAGAGATCCGAGTAGCCATCTCCGCAATTGGTGTTAAGGTGTTAGTGAATCTAAGGCTTCATTGAATAAATATGTAAAAAAGTAATTTTGTTTAAAATTATGAATGTTAATTCAATCACGAAAATTAAACTTAATATTGTAAGGACGAAAATTTTATAAACAAATGTCTTTTGAATGACATCAACTGATAAGCTACGCATTTAAACAACATTCTCACGTATAATAACTGCAAATCCACTACAGCAGCAGCGAATGACTTGGCTTGTTAGCTGGTATGGGACAACTAATGAAATAACTTTGATATATTAAAGGACGACTTCTGGGTATGCACATACTCGTCAGTTCTGAGACAATTAAGCGACGCCTGAAGTACTTGCTCATACTGACCTGCAGTACTTAAAACTTATTGAATCATCCTATGTAAGAAAACCACAATAAAATCGTAGGATTGACCGATGCTAACTTTTCTTTTGTTCTTATAGCTTAACCAAGAACTAAACGAATGTGACTGAGGATCTGACAAGGTGTCTGGGTGTTAATGAAGCGTCATAGGTATGCCAGAATGGAGGAAAATGATGATCTATGATCTCCCCCTACAGCTCCGAAAAGAAACTGCAATGACGCTAATGTATTTGACCGTGGGATGTAATCTGTCATACCCTCTGGGCTATCGGATGTTATGCATTAAAGGAAACAATAAACAGATTAAGATAGGAATCCGGTATCGTAATATACGTCAATAGATCTACAAACAGACGTGATTTTTCCGTACACAAACTTAATTAGTCTTATCATCTACTTCTCTCTGTTGTTAACAAATTCTCTAAATTTGTTTCCATGGAGTTCTGCTTTATAAATTGTGATGAATAAATGTTAATGAATTATTGTATATTTTCACATTCGTTCGGTGACGCTCAATCGTTGTGGTCTTGATTCTGAATTAGTGGATTAAGTGTTTGTATATGGCTACACAGGATTACGGACTATCGCCTAAGTACAGAGTATATAGTTACATTTAACTAAATGTGGGTTCGAGATGGTCTTAAAATCACTAAATCTGTAATTGCGGATATGAACTCACGGATCTCTGACTACCCCGAAAGGAATAATGGTCGTAAAATGTTTGTTTATATTTCTAAAGGACACAAAAATCATAGATTCTGGCTTCGATCTCCAATCGGAGCATTTACAAAATGATAAAACATTTTACAATTCGCTAAATACGACACTGCTAGGGTAAATGAAAACCTATCGCAAGCTAATCTTTCTTTGAAATTGACAATAGCGCCTGTTTACAGACATAGGACACCTAATACGTCAGTTGTTCACTTTTGGCCGAAACATTGGGTCTAGACGATGAAGCCATCAAAAATCTCTGGAATTTCACAGCCGGATACATAATATCATACGTCTTAAAATGAAATTTTTGTCTATAATTTAATAGGTATGTCAAATTCATTGTAGGTGATGTGTAAGTTACATGATGCTGGGTATCTCGTTAAGGGACAGAGTCCGGAATGAGATTATCCGGCAGAGAACCAAAGTCGTAGACATTATCTATCGATGTTCCAAGCTGAAGTGGCAGTGGGCCGGTCACATCTGTGGCAGAACCGACGACCGTTGGAACAAAGCGGTTCTCGAATGGCGACCGCGTCTCGGTAATCTTAGTGTTGAACGCCCCCCTGCCAGATGAACCAATGACCTGGAAAAGGTCGCTGGTAGTGGTTGGCTGTGGGCCACGAGTGATCGTTACCTTGGGGAGGCTTACGTCCTGCAGTGGACTATCATAGGCTGATTGATTGATATGTAAGTGCCACCAATCTATTTGTTATACAAATAATAAATCTATATGTACGTAAAACTGCAATGAAATTATCCCGCGCTAAGTTGGTATTTAAATAGAATTATTACTAGCTGCCTATTTTCTTGGTATCATATGACTTGATAATAAAAAGGAATAAGGTGTTCGGGAAGGTGCATTGGCTTCGAAGTTCTGTCACATCAAGGGATAGAAGGACTTGGGGTATATGTATGTTGGTTTAGTAATGATCTTCATTTCAATTTACAATTGAAATACTATATTGACGCAGACATAACAGTTTAGAGTACCCGCCACATACGGTGGCAGTAGCCAAACTTGGAACTAAATTTGACGTTTCCGCCATTGCGTGTTATTTTGTATGAAAAGTAAATTTAGTATTACCAGCGTTGTGTTTTTTGCCCACTCTTTGTAATTTTTATGTTTGTTAAGGGTGATTATAATAAATTGATTTCCGGAGTTTCTTGTTAGTTCTTCTCCAAGCTAGGGTCTCCGCTGATCTAACCTCGGTAAAAAATATGTAAAGACAATGCTCAGTGCCATGTTTGAAATAATAGTTTTAAGAGATTCGCGATTTATACTCATGATATAAGATATAAGGGTGTGTATAAGATTGATTGCAGCTGTGGGAAATCCTATGTCGAACAGACTAAACGGTCTATTGCGGACAGAGTGAAGGAACACATAATATATGTAATATATAATAAGAAGGATAAGTCCCGTTAATTATTAATCATGTTTGAAATAGTATAATAAACATATTTTGACTTTGATATATTAATTTGTTTTATTTGAGTTTATAGCTCTGCAACCAAAGATCGTTACAAATGAAACCTATAATGTTTCGAGCCGTATGGCACAGTGAGTGCTAGTTTTGGCGTGTTTACTGGTAACACTGAATTACGCGACTGTGGCGACGCCTCCAACTGCCACCGTATGTGGCGCGATCTCTAGAACATAAATTAAGCCTGCCTGTCATCATAAAATAGAACACCTCAAATAAATATGGGTACAAGTCAAAACATTATATATACCTTGTAATTGTTCTATATTTTCACCCACTTCCGGCAACAAATGCATGAAAGTGGTCGCAAAGAGTACTCCTCCTCCAAACGCCAGCAGTCCCTTAATCAACCGACTCGAAGACTGCATATTAGGTCCCGTCTTCGAAAACCAATCCCATTTCAGAGATATCAACATCGGAAGTAGTCCACAAATCATCGAGATGGAGAATAGACAGAGTAGGGTCACGATTTTTGCCCTAAGAACCTCTGAATGTCCATCGGAGAACATTGTTATATTTTGTTCCATGATCGCGGAGTAGAAATAACTTTCGTCCCTCGGCTAAAATAGTGTCAGCGTGGGCGCAGACTGGCGAGCGAGACGGGCCGCTGCCCAACGTAAACTGACATGAATGGATCCATTCATTCGCTGGCTGATAAGAGCATGAGCGCGAACGCTGTTCGTATAAATAACACTGAGAAATAGCATCGAATGTCTAAAACAACGACACAGATTCTTCTTTCATGTAGGTTTTAGTAAAATTAATGTAGTCTGGTAAACAGTTTATTCGAAATCTAACTACTTACATGTCTAAATTCATAAAAAATATTAAATCTTAATGTTCAAAAATTTATCTTTGTAATAAATAGGACTTGAAGATATGGGTTGTTAATTAATGCATTAATGAAAATTAACCAATTAAATTAGTACCTACTGATTTCATGTGATGTTGCGTATCCGTCTTATCAAGTTACCACCTATTACGTTAGGTTCAAGGTATCTGTTGGAACATGAAGCGTTTCACCAAAGCAGAATATATTTAGTATAATAATGAAAATATATGTTCACAATATTTGTTGACAAAGGCAAAATAATTGGTTGCGATGGCAAAAGTTTTGATCCCAAATATTGAGAATAGATAATAATAATACTGTGTAAAAAGCATTGGAAAACGTCCATAATATTTAAAAATTGCGTACGTGTATTCCAAAATGATGAGAGTATTAAAAAGTTCTAAATGGTATGCACTCCAGTTGCAATATCGTTATTACTGCAAAGAAGTAATTTTCGGTCACGAAGTCAGGGCCGCCTTACTGAAAGGCATGGACACAGTCGCAGACGCTGTAGCTGTAACTTTGGGACCAAAGGGCCGAAATGTTATAATAGACGTGCCATTTGGTCCTCCAAGAATAACAAAAGATGGTTGTACAATAGCCAAAGAAATTGACTTACAATCCAAGTATCAAAACATCGGTGCACAATTATTGGTGAGAGATGTTGCCCAAAAAACCAACGACGAAGCGGGCGATGGAACTACGACAGCGACCATCCTGGCTCGAGCTATTGCGAAGGAAGGTTTTGATAAAATTAGAACAGGTGTTAATCCCTTTGAAGTAAAAGCTGGTATAACTATGGCAGTGGCTGCTGTAACTGACAATTTAAAACACATCTCAAAGACTGTTGAGGGTAAGAAAGAAATGGAGCACGTTGCCAACATTTCGGCAAATGGCGATAAAAAGATGGGTAAACTTATAAGTGATGCAATGAGTCTCGTCGGTAAGGAAGGCTTTATTTTGATTAAATCTGGAAAGAAGATGACCGATCAAGTAGAAATAAAAGACGGGATGCGTCTTAATTCAGGATATATATCGCCCTATTTCATGAACTCGATGTATGAACCAAAAGTTGAATTTAATAACGCGCTTATTTTGTATTCTCAATTAAAAATATTTAGCATACACCAAATAATACCACCACTAGAAGTAGCTTTGGCAGCAAAAAAGCCATTACTGATTATAACGGAATCAATTGAAGCCGAACCGTTGTCTCTAATTATAGCCAATAAGTTAAAATTAGGTTTAAAGGTAGCTGTAGTGAAAGCTCCAGGGTTTGGAAAATATAGGAAAAAAATCCTAGAAGATATGTCTACGGTGACGGGTGGTGTTATTTTTGAAGAAGACTCTAACTTAATTAAACTTGAAGATTGCCTTCTTTCCAGTTTGGGAGAAGCAGCGGAAGTAGTCATCACGAAAAAAGAAACTGTAATTATGGGTGGGAAAGGAAACCCAACTGATATTGAAGAACGGGTTCAAGAGCTGCATGAAGAATTAAAACAAACATATGAGGAAGTCGATAAAGGCCTTCTTTTGCAGCGCATTGGCAGATTGAAGGGCAGAATTGCCGAACTACAGGTCGGAGGAACTAGTGAAATAGAAGTTAATGAGAAGAAAGATCGCCTACAGGATTCATTGAACGCTACAAGGCATGCAGTGTCTGATGGTATAGTGCCAGGTGGTGGAGCTGCTTATATACATTGCATTCCCTTGTTGAAACACTTAAAGCCTTCAAACGGAGATCAAGCCATAGGAATTAACATTGTTAAAGAGGCTCTGCGGTCACCATGCATAACTATAGCTAATAACGCTGGGTTAAATGGGCCACTTATTGCTTCAAAACTGGAGAACATGAGTGAGAAATTTGGATTCGATGTAATAAACAACACTATGGTTGATATGTACGAAGCGGGTATTATTGATCCTACTTTAGTTGTGAGTCAAGCTCTCATGAATGCCAGTTGCGTAGCTTCGCTTTTAACTTGTGCCGAAGCCGCAGTCTCTGAACCTGCTTCCATAAAAGCAGAAAAGGATAGAAAGATTGCTATGACCTTAGGAGCTTAAGGATATAGATTTTTGTTTGTTCTTCCTTAGTTTGAATTTAATTATTATGTTAACGATAGCTTCTTTTAAGGTAAATGGTTATATTGGCGCTGAATACTATAATTTATACTATCCTATTCTATTATGTCATCAACAACCCTCAAGTAAATTAACCATTTATAAAATAATAACTTTGTGTTATTCTAGCTGCAGTAATGAAACCTTTAACATTATATGTTTCTAATTAAATGGTTTCAACTACTTATAGTTTACTTATTTCCTCACAATCAATCATAATACAACGTTCTTTTTCTACATATTTATCTATAGAAATCAATTAGATAGATATCAAAAATATTTAATTATACACCGAAAATATAGTTAAACGTACAGAAGAGTTTGGATTGAGACTGTATTACTTTGGTATACAATTCATTGTATTTTACGGGTACATGTTTATTATAATCTAGGACCACTTTTTTCTGATTTTTATATTAATACATAATATTGAGTCCGCTTTTAGCTTTATTAGTACCAGGTATAGTATGATTACTTGGCTTAAAGGCTGACTACTACTGTATGATTCAAAACATGTACTCAATATAGTTTAATATTCTTATTGAGTTACTTAAGCATTCCATATCCATTCCATTTTCATAAAACTTATCGATCCGATTACTCTTCGAGGTTCTTGACCAAAGGATGCACCTACCTACACTATGTATATATAAATGTAAGTAAAACTATTATACACATGATTCTAAATAACTATTGGTTTTCGAATTCATTGTAACAATCTGTTTATTATTTTGTTACCTTTAATGAGTAAAATATCTGTTGGACATTTTAAATCAAAAACTGATATTGTTATATTGTTTAGAATAAGAATTGAATTGTCAATGTGATATTATTTACCACTTCATCTTAGAATTTTGCAAATACATAACAAAATTATAACATAAAGTTATATTCCTACTATTCCATTTCTCTTTATTCACCTATTCAATTTGACTCATGTTTACTGATAATCTAAAAAAATAGGAACGTCACCGAAATTTTGTAAAAGTTTATGTTTTTCTGTGCAGAAAAATGGATGTGAGCCCAATGAAATTAGAACTCTACAATGCTATAGTTGAGGATTTTAATCAACTTAAATGTTATAGCAGATACAGTGAGAACACATTGAGAAATAAATATAAAAAGTAAGAATTACGTTTTTACAAATTAACTACATAAATCAAGTATTATGTCGTATTTTTTCTACGAAAAGTGTTTTGGAAACGCTATAGGCAGTATATAGTGATATGGAAACTACCTGTAGCTGCGGAGGTTATCTGTTGATAATCAGCTTACCGAAAAACTAATTTCGTACTTACTGACTACTCTTCAAGGCAAAATAGTTCTAAAGTGTTTCATATCCACATGTTTTAATCCATTTTAAATTAAATAATTTGCTTTATTGCCTATGTACATTTTTGTAATAATATGCATTTGTAAAAAGCACCAAATTCTAGAAAAAAGAAAGGAAAGGTGAGGGAAAACATTGTTACCCAACCTAACAGGTAGCAATCAGTTCTTGTATATGGTTACACTGCAAACACTTGTCATATTGAGCAGTGACTATTTGGTCAATGTGGGTTATGGTGGCTATAGAATTATTTCCTCTGCAATTTCAGAGACGGACACCCAAACCTCTTTCTACCCCGCAAGTGTTAATTGACATGAGTATTTGTCTTCATAAGATAATATTGGTTTTACAGTTTGCCTTCAACTACTATCGGAAGTATTATTTCATCCTTAATACAGAGATCAATGAAGCATAATTATAGAAAATCACCATCAATATCAAGCAAATACTATGAACTATATGATGATCTCCTGAATAGCAAAAAGGACAGTAACATTGTGTTGAAGTAAGATTTGCTAGTCTTATACATGTATTCTTAGTTAATGAGGTTGTGTTCAAAGTGGAAATTAAATGAATGCCTGGACTGCATTCATCACTGAGGAATGTTGCTAGTGTAACAATGTACTTAGATAGCCAAGCATCAATAGCAAAATACATTACTAAAGTATCACTTATCTTTAGCATATGGGTCAGAACATAAATCTGTTAAGGAACAAATTGGTTTATTTCATCAGTTTGTAACATATGGCCCATTTCCTTCCTCTGTTTAAAACTGTCTTAAAAATTTATGCATTTACTCTATCTCTAAAACTGTATTTTATGCCAATCTAAGTTATTAATAAAATTGTTTCTTTCTTATGTTAGGCTATCAGAAAAACAAGGAATAAGTCCAGCGCTGTTTGCAAGATCTCTACTTCAGAATGTATACCCTTCAGCAACTGTGAAAAAGTACATCAAAGATTCTACTTTCATAGAAGATAAAAATTTGGCATACCAGGTGTACTTGGTAAGTGTGAAAAAGCTATATTACTCACAGTTACAGCTTAACATTATTGGTGAGCGAAAGTAAAATACTTTTACTTGTTCTGTGTACACTCAGCATTTAATACTTTTTTTACATTGACCTTTTTGTGTACATTGTTTAGGATTGCAGTCTAATAAAGTTATATTTAGATTATTATATGTTAGGCACTAACTGTAATTAAAAGTTAATAAATAAAGCCATGTTGGATTGTCTTTTATGTAATTTTCTTATTTCTAGTGAACATGAATGTTATACAAACCTAGGAATAGGTAGATATTTCATCTCTCACTCATTAAAATGATTAGTTGAACTAATTGATTTTTATTTCTCTCAGGGTACAATGAGCGATAATCAGTATGGACCCTACGCAGATGTTATAAAACAGTAAGTGCTTTTTTGAATTCATTCAAAGAAATTTGATCCTGCATGTTCTAAATTGGATTCTTTGTCTGGATAAAAGTTTGTAAATTGTCCTTTTTCAAAACTATGAGATATGCAAACTGTGAGTCTGGAGATAGATTGGAATAATACCAAATTGCATCCTGCTGAAGTACAGATGTAGGGTGACTATAGAGTAAACTTTTGTAGTGAATGCATAATTCACTAATACCTCTCTTACTTTCATCTCAACTCATATGCTGAACTTCACAGAAGTATTGGATGCTACATTAATCTGTTCATATCCTCAAGGATTATCATACTTATGCTTTTTAGGATAGTACATAATTACATCTAAAGCCTGTATCTGCATACCTACTATTTTTCTACTTCATGAATAAAATAATATGAACTCTTTTTCTTTTACACAGGTCCATAGGATTGGAATACGAGTTGAGACTAGAAAGAGAACTGAGACTGATGAATATATCATTTTCCGATGAGAATGTGCTGCGTTCGAGGGGCTATGATAAAACCCCAGATTTCAAACTGGATGTGCCCATTGCTGTGGATGGATTCATAGTAAACTGGGTGGAGAGCAAAGCCCTTTTTGGTGATGAAGAGAATCATTCAAACTATTTAAGGGAACAACTTGTGTCATATTGGAATAGATTTGGGCCAGGCTTGGTTATTTATTGGTTTGGATATTTAGAAACATTAAACAATACTCCAGAAGCAAATGACATGTTCATCTTAAGAAGCAGCTTTCCACCTAAAGAAAGCATTGTTATGTTTAATATGGAAATATAATTGAAGTAGAAAAATAGAAACGATTACATACTTGTATATTTTAAGCAAAAATATGATTTTAATACCAAGGTATTTGAGCCTTTTATGCCTTACATATTTCATTTGCATGTTTGCATACCTATGTTTAATTAAGCTTTCAATTATTTGTTATGTGTGAAATAAAATCTTTGAAAAGGTATAAATAAAATAAGTAATTTATCAAAATCAATTTATTCCATTTGATTGCAATCTCCTATATACAAAATGAGCAAACACAGTCATAACACTAGGTTCTTAATCAGTCATATAAAATTTTCACTACTTAGATCTAAGTACATAAAATAATATTTGTAGTCAAGTTACAAGGTCAATACATTCTTAAACTAAGGCACATATGACGGAGATAGGCATAACAACACAACAACGCTTTAAATTGATGAGAAAACATGCTTATTATGCACTACTATAAAGATGAATAAGAACGGAATTGTTTACACCCAGAATAATTATAAAAATAACTAAGTATGTATTATTATATCAGTCAGTCTTCACTTAGTCAAAGGTAAATAAATTTCTATATGAAGACTCGTTTGTCATATTTTTTATCTGGAATACCTAAAAATTACAACTATTCTATTAAAACTTGTAAATACATAATGAACTTAATCATATTAAGAAGAATTGAGCTACACTTATCAAATATGACACAACAAAACTATTGATTTTAGAAGAGCTTTTGAATTTTAATAGAAAAATCTAAATGAACTAATGTAGATGGCATATAATAAAAATGGTGGATAATACATCAACTTCCAACAGATGTAAACTAGGAGATAAAGCAATTAGCCAAGCCAATTGTTAGTAATAGAACTGCCATTCACAATGCAGTCTTTAAATCCTTTCATAACATAAGTTGACTGAAACCATTTAATGGCATCTGTAGACTGGATCTCTGTAAAAGGGCTTTCATTTGTATCATTTATATTCATCAAACCAAAGTCATCAGCTACATCACCAAATATTTCAAATTCATTACAACATGAACTTTCATTGTTTAAGCTCCGGAAGTCTAAAGAAAATACAGCTGAGCTCTTAGGAATCTTACTCCCACTGGCAGGCACAAAGTTGTCACTGTTCATTACGATGCCATTACTCCCTTTTTTCTTAATAAACACATGCATGCTGGTTGGTGGCAATACTTTGGTAAAGGTTTTGCTCAAATCAGATGTCACCAATTTTCTGGAAAAGAATTTTTTTTGCAATGTGATATTACATTATATTTATAAAGGGTTGTAGCCAAGTAGCCTCTGACTTCTCATTAGAGGTCCTAGGTTTGAATCCTAGCTCTGACATATACCAATGAATGATATTTAACACTTTCGTCGCCATGGTCCCAAAAAGTATATGTGGTCCCGGTCATTTTGACCCACCATGGCGACGAATGTGTTAAAAATGTGAATATCATTTACATACAAAATTTAGTTGCTAATGGTGAGGGAAACATGAGGAAACTGCCTATCTCCCGGGATCGGGAATCAAATCATTACCTATCACATTGGGTGCTGTCTATCTAGTAAAACATGGATTTGAGTGGCTCATACCTAACATACCTTTAAAGTTTCAGAGATGGGCAGTTAAGCCTCTACCTATTTGTGAAGTACTTGTATATGCAAAAGTTGAGAAGCGTATGTTACTTCCATCATTTGTAAGTCAACTTTATGAACATCATTCATCTTGTCAGGATGACCCCTGCATTACTACCTTTTTTGCTCACTTTATATTTTATCTGTTAATATGTATAGTTGATCTAGATTATGTATCATTGGAAAGATTTGAATACTTACCGAAAGACATCTGAGTGTATTTTACTATCAGACGCAATATCCTTAGAATGACATTGTGGTTTATGGCACAAAGTCGGCAGAATAAATCTATACACTTCTTTACATGTGACTGCAGTAGCACCAAGAATCACACATACTTCTTCTGGCATAGCAGGACTACTAATTTCTTGAAGCAAACTCTGGAAGTAAATATAAACTTAATTGTAGTTATTTAGTGAATGTAGAATACTGAAGGAGAAGTAAACTGAAATGAACTCTGCGTACTTTTAAGATAAAATCCAAATTATCCAATGCTGTTGAAACAACCCTGAAATGTCTTTCTGATTGAAAACTTTCTTTTTTCTCACATGTTTCATCTTGCAGTTTTTTAGTAGTAACTAGTTTCTTAAGCCAGTGATATGCATAAGGGATCTGGAAACGATGATATGCTATAAACTTTATTATTTCTATTACTACATGACCACATGATATTGTAGTTAATTGATGGCCTATATCTAAATGAATTTTTACAGAATTCGAATCCATTTTAGGTCTTCACAAGTTCACAGTTTTATATCACTACACGTGAGTCATTGCAGCATAAACAAAATTAAAAAAAGACAATAAACTAATAATTTATAAATTAACTCAAAACGAGGGAACCAATTTAAATTATTTTTATTTTAAACCAACGTCAACCGTCTCACTACATTATAAAAATAAAGCTTCTATACACTAGTAAAAATTACCACTACCCTTCTAAATAGCAGTTTTAAAGATAAGGCGATATGTACCTGTATTATATATAAAGGCAAAATTTTATCTCTGCTTACCCCTTTGTAAGGCATGATAACTACGTAAGTACGATATGTATTATTTAGATGCTAATCCAGCACCCGTATTCTATGACCGTTCATAGTCCATTTTAACCTTAGTGCTAATATATATTATTAAAGTTCTCATCTTCAATTGTATTTTAAATGAAAATCAAAGAATATAATAAATGCGGATTATTTTATAAATTAACAGTGTTGCAAATATAAATTCAAGATTATATTCGAACCATGTTTTGATACTTTTAGAAGAAAACGTAGAAATACACATCGGTGTGTTTTACGTTACTGACATTCCAACTGATTCAATATTAGTTATAATTAACAAACATAAAGATTACAAAGAAAGTGAGCAGTGTGCCAGTTTTTCCTTAACAATAATTATGATCCCTATCGCCTAACGTGGTAAACGGTAAAAAGTGGCTTTGTCCAGCTATCCTCAAAATAAAGATTTTTTGCTTCTTAGCCACTCTTGCATCTCAGATTTTCGTGACGATATTGTTGGCAAACTTGGAACTAAAATTTGTCGTTTCCCGCCATTGCGTGTTATTTTGTTGTTGTTTACTGTTTGTGCTTGATTTCGATTTAAATTCATTATTCGTGGTAAAAACCGTTTAAAAATGGAGAAGAAAACTATCAGAGTGCTGCCAGAGAGAATCATATCAAAGGTTTAGCTCATTTTTTTACCGAGGTTAGATCAGCGGAGACCCTAGCTTGGAGAAGAACTAACAAGAAACTCCGGAAATCAATTTATTATAATCACCCTTAACAAACATAAAAAATTACAAAGAGTGGGCAAAAAAACACAACGCTGGTAAAATAACTGAAAATGGTTTTGTTATCTATCAAATCAGTCGAGAGTTCTAGACAGACAACTGTCAGTGCAATCAAACTTATAACCTCAACTTATTGTTTATTATTTTATAAGCATGAACCAAAAAACAAATATCAGAGGTTAAAAAGTTTATTTTCTGCAGAAAATAGTTGAGGCTGGTTTGCTTATTAAATCAAAACAACTTAACCTTTATTTTGTATAACGATATAAAATCTGTAAGAAGATAATTTTGTATTTGTCTGAAAATATTTTGAGGTTTCGTTATTTTCTCACAAAATGAGTGATAGTGCTGATGAAATTGCTGAGATTATCTTAAATTTAGCTAAGAAAAACCCTAAGGGAATCACTGACAATGATATTAAAAGTACAGTCAAAAATGTGTCTAACAAAGATTTAGTATCATCTATCAATAAATTATTACAACAAGGATGTTTCGATTTATTCAACCAGAATGGAACGCTTATCTACCGGTTCGTATAAATTTTTCCCTGTTTCAATATTTATAATGGAGGTAATTCAAAATGTTTTCCGAAATTCACAGTAGTGAATGTTTGACAAATAATTTTAATACATTTAAATGTTCAGTGATTATCTCTGTAATTTTATAATTTCTCACACTATGTACTTATTAGTTTAAAGGATTGTTCTCTGAACAAATTGACTATACTACATGATGTAATGAATTTATTGCAATTACCCTAAAGTAAATGCATGGCTAATCATATACCAATATGCAATCCTAACATGGTATTCATTTATTGCAGGTTAAAAGCATCTTCAAGTAAGCAAGCTACTAAAGGGGCTGACAATGAAGAAAAAGTGGTTTACAGCCTCATAGAGGAAGCTGGGAACAAGGGAATATGGATAAGGGATATAAGGCGACGCTCCAATTTAGCAATGACACAGCTCAATAAAATACTCAAGAGTCTAGAAGGAAAGAAAGTCATTAAAGCTGTTAAGTGTGTCAATGTGAGTTTATTTGCAATACATAAGAAGCTGACTATTTTTGGTATGTTTTCTGGGCCTTTTCCTAGTGTTTTTTTATTCAACTGGCAAGTAGATGATCTTTTAATACCACCATTTTAGATTAATTTTATGCAATTAATTATATTCATAGTCTTTATTTTTTCTACAGCATTAGAATTTATAATAAACAACAATTCTTTTTTGCAGGCCTCCAAGAAAAAAGTCTACATGTTATTTAATCTAGAACCAGATAGATCCATTTCTGGTGGAGCTTGGTACCAAGATCAAGACTTTGAATCAGAATTTGTAGACATCCTGAACAGGCAATGCCTAAGATTCTTACAGCAAAGAGCTGACAATATTAAAAATAACCCCAGGGGCCCTCTGATAGGGAGGACACAAGCGTTTGCCACTGCTGCTGAAGTGCACAAGTATATTACAGAATTGGGTATTAGTAAGGTGAGTTTTTGATGTCATTTTATATTTGAATCTGTAATCTCTTCTACACATAGTCAAAGGTTATGTGACAGCAAAGCATTGTTATGGTAATTATCACTCAGTCACTATGTCCTATCTCAGGGAATCTATACCCAATGTGCAAAGTGTTAAGCCTTGATGCCGTTTAAAACTATTACTTATTTCAAACAACATGGAAATTTCCTCACAATGTTATCCTTCACTGTACTTGTGTAGTTATTGTATATTGAAGTAGGCTGTTACTATGAAATATAATATTCCTTATCTAAAATAAGTATTTAGAATACATTATTTCAGTCTATTGTGTTTTACAGATAACATTGGAAGTAGAGGATGTGATAACAATCTTGAACACTTTGATCTATGATGGTAAAGCAGAGAGTACTATGTATCCTGATGGCAGCCACGCCTACAGGGCAATTGAAACCCTCATACCCCCTCCTGGATTAGTTCAAGCACCTTGCGGATTGTGTCCCCTGATCTACAAGTGTTCTGACACAGGGCTGATAAACCCACAAGATTGTGTGTACATGAGTGAATGGCTAGAGTCCTAAGATGTCCATTGTAGATCCTGCTAAAGTTTAAGAGTTTAAAAATAAATAATCATAAAATGAACAACTTGTTTAATTGTAAATAAATACTTATAACAGAATAAAAAATTAAAAGAAAACTTAAACATTTTACACTACAAATCACTTTTCCGATACAGTTAACATTCTAAATCATACTCCATATGATAGCATAGATGCTATCTGTATTTGTTCTAGTCACACATCAAAATAAGCTTTTGAAGTCTGTTTCTATATAGTATAGTGCTTCAGACAACAAACCAGGTTTTCGTTCATACTTGGGTTGCTTAGTTTCTTTTTTAGGGTGGGTTTCTTCAGTGACATATTCTTTCTGTCTATTCATAAATGCAAAGGGGTTAAGGATATCCAACTGCAGGTAATTCAGTGACCTTAGAATAAGGCCATTGTTAGGATAGGGAGTGTTACTTATTTTTGAAGCTGGCGTTTTGTCTACACAATTATCACTTTTCTTTTTATTTCCTTCAGGGCTTGCTTCCTGTTTGGGTAAGGCAGGTGGCGTTTGGGGTGGAGTTTTATTGTCTGTGTCATTTGAACTGACTTTATCATCTGAAAATAGGAAGTAAACATAAACTCAGATAATATAAAACATTATTCTCTGTACTTTAACTACTATTGTAAGGAAATCTTTATAGGGCAAATAATTGAAAGCTTGAAATCTAAAAAAATGTATCTAAATAACAATAACATACAATCCATTTTAATAAAGCAGTATCAATAATATTTATTACAGATTAGCCTACTTTTAATTTGATTAAATGAGTTATGATTCTAAACTTACTTGTTATGTGGACCATTCTCTCAATCTCTCTTAGTTGTGTTTGGTGTTGCTGCACAGTGAAATATAGATCAGCGAGGGTTGTATGAATAGCATTCATTTCATCTTGTCTCTTCTGCTCCTTAGCAGCTTCCTTGTTTGATTGTCTGAAGCAAAGAAAAATATTATACAAGTAATTGCTAGGTTGAATGCATACATTTTAACCATGAACCGTTCATCCACACCATACTCAATATATTTGTTGAATAATGAAACTTATACTCATAAACTTTATTCAGTAAACATATTGAATGTGTTGTGTATGTATGAAACAATTGTTCAGTTTATGCTGCTGGTTACAACAAGTTATTGTTATCTGCTAACTAGTTTAAGTTGGAATATTGAATACCTTGTTTTATAAATTTTATTACTGTCAGGAAATTGTTTAACAATAGAATGATAATTACCTCACATATTCAAAGGTAAGTAGACCTGCTCCTATGAAAAATATAACAGCTTCTCCTAAAAGGTTAGCACCCAACTCAATGGCTGTTTCTTCGCTAAGCACAGGTATATTTACTGGTTTCCCTAGATTTAGTATCCATAATTTCATTTTCACCTCACACCAATTGTAAACTGCAAAATCAAGGTCAGTATTATGTAAATAAAAGATAATTTAGATTTGTATTTTCCAGAAGATCAATTGTACTTACATTGTGCTGGCGGCATACAAACATATTTTTTAAAAAAAGGATGAGATTTTGCCCTTTCTTTACATGTATTCGCAATAGGTTTACTTATTTGCTTAATAAGTAAGACTGCTAATTTTGCTGCAGGAAATGCATGGATAACCATTGTTTTAAGACTGGGTGATTACAGTTTTATTAGGATACTAAAATTTAAGTCAATTTACGCAAAGGTAAATGGTTTGCAACATTTCATTGCAAATAATACGAAAATATTCTGCTATCGATTCTGCCCTACAATTTTATTACAAAAATCAATTTCAATATTACGAGTCAATTGAAAGATAACTAATTTTTACAGAACAAACTACACATATCAAACTTATCTAAATTATACTTGAAACACTCATGTTACTACTCTCGTTATCAATATTTTTCAACAGAAATATTAAATATAAGTCGTTAACCATACCAACCAACTAACTCACGCCTATAAATTCCTGTCGAAGTAAAATGAACTTCGGGAACAATATGACTTCTCGGTCAGCTTTACCATATTTATAGGGACATTGATAGAAAATATAACATTATAGACACGTTGCTAACAAATTGCCCAATGTATTCATTACCCATTAAATACCTTAGTACCCTGCTTCTACTATGTTAAGTAAAAATGAAAAATGTTGAATTGAAAACAGAGACAAACCACAGATAACAAAAATCAGTATCAATATTGAAACGAGACAAAACAGTGTTTGTTTGGTTTCACTGTGTGTTGCAACTTACATCTACGCGACTCTAAGCTTCCAAAGGCATTGTGTTGAATACTTATTTAGGTTTCTTTTCCGATTTATTTCGATATAATCGTCAATAGGAATGACGTCTAAGGCATCTGTTTCTGTAACCTCCAACACATGGTCCCGTTCCGTAGAACCAATTAAAAAGGTTAGTTGGAAACATCAATTGTTAACTATATTTTTTCGGTCTTCCCTGCATGATAGCTTAATATGCGTTAAACTAATTCCTTTTTTACTATTACAGGATGGATATTCCGATGGAGTTATTGACGGTCAGACAGCCATGTTCCAGCACAGCTTCGACCAAGGATACGAGCAGGGTTTACATTTTGGTGTATTGCTAGGAAGGCAGCTCGCTAACACCTGGTACGTTTATCCTTATTCTTAGTTGGCATTACATGCATAATATCAATAACATTGTGAGATCATCTGCAATTGTAGAAAATGTGAAAATGTGACACTTACTATCATGACAGGTGTTAAAATGTATCCCCATTTACAAGAGCTGACTATGATTATGAAGGCGTCCTAACTACGTGTTTCCTCACCAAAAAGGATACTCCATGGATCATTTAGAATCTAGAGAGTCAGAAACTACCTACACCAGCAGTATTGAATGGTGATTGAAAAAGAATTGGTTTGTGTATGCAAGCAGCTATGCAATAAGTTGTGGGTGTTAAGGATCTTCATAATATTATATTGAATTATTGTAACAACAGCTGTCATGATTTGTTTTGACTATGAATGTCCAATTTTAATAGAACCTTTATTAGTTTGTTGCAGGGTCTAGTGAACACCACGGACAGATCAGGCAATTGCCAGATTTGTCTGGGCAACAGCAGATTGGAGCAGGATGTGTCGACACTTTATAATCTACAAAAAGAACAGAACGATGTGTATTTCCAAGGTTAATTTCTTCCAAATACAGACCTACTAAATTTATTCTATTAAAATTTTAGTACCAATATTAAAGTATAAAATCCTAAGTTGTCTTTATCTGTATAATTAGTGATTGGACATGGAAAGAGAAATTGCATCCTTCAGCTTACTAATTGTTGTCAAGAAAAGTTTTTAAGGTCACAATCTTGTGTGTGAAGCTTCATAGTGTAATTATACTTATCTTCTTTTTAATGATCTCAGTAAATTTTAAAACCCGTAAAGAAGTTCTTTGTTATTTATTGCAAATACATTGGATATCTCATTTTAAGAATGATTCATGATTTCCTAATATAGTGTATCCTTTATGTATGTATACAATATTCTACACATTACATGCATAATGACTGTGAACTGCAGGGGTATTCAATTATGGCATATATAAATTAGTTTTATGTTAAAATATTATTTCAGTTTTAAGTAAATTATTAATACTTTTTCTCATACACTGTCACAATTTTAAAATCAGATTGTTTTTTAAATGGTTTCATCACAATTTTTAATGGTATTTGTTGTTGGTTATGTTACTGAAGTCAGAAAACCAATATAAGATCATTTGTCAAGTATCTTTAAAAACAATTTGATAATAATTGTATGATATTCCATAATGTTAGCTTGTATTGTTTATACATAATAATTGTACTTAAAATATGTTTAGTTGCTTATATTTTGTGATGAAGATCTTGAATTAAAAACTGTGATGCTGCCAGTGAATAAAACAGTGTTCAGTAATGAGTATGAAATAAAACTAATTTTATGTATTAAAATAAGTTTAAGCTTATTAAATAAAATCTTAGAATTACAAGCGTGGTTTCTTTTCTGGAGGTGGTTTCATGTTTTCCTGTTTGATTTCAGTTTTGATCTCTGAATGTGGCTGGGAATTCCCATTGGTCATTTCTGAGCTATTTTCCACAGGCTCCTGTTTAATTTGCAGATTAGCTAGTTCTGCTGGTTTTTGTTCTCCATTCTTTTCACTTGCATTCTCTGTTTTTACAGTTACGCCATTACCCTGAAACATAATTTCATCCATAACTCTTGTGTACTTTCAATGAGTTACTTATAAAATAGATTTTCCCTTGGAGCCAGATGTATACATTATCTTTGCTTATTTTACAACTAGTATTGGAATTACAGATACAGACCTACTATAAATATACATATATTGCAAATTAATATGAATGTTCAAAGCTTTAGACATTACATTCATATATTACACACATTACATAAAGACTAGTTGACCAAAGCAAAACTTTATTCTCATCAGATTTGAATTTTTTTTCAAGAACATGGTACCCTATAGTCGTCTATGGTGCGTCAACAAAGTCAGCAGCTCAGTGAAAGTTGAAAATACAAAAAAATATTTTCGTCTGAATATTTAGTCAGTTGTGATGCCAAATTGGCTAAATATATTTGCTTTGGGATTATATTAGGATCCTCAACTGGAATGAACCGAAGAACAAAGAAGAGAAGAATTGGAGCTTTGATTTCGTTTTTCTTCAGTTGTAGCGGCTGGCGGCGTTGGTGTAACCATGGCGATGGAATAACAAGAAGATCAAACGCCGTGGCATTAGTGTTTGTACTTCAGCCCACATAACCTTAGTGGTGAATGGCTTAACAAAGAATAAAAAAAAAAACATGGTACCCTATGTGCTAACCAATGGAATTTAGTAAAAAACCAAAGATGGACTTTCTATGGTTTAAAAATATCTCATACCTGATTAGTTGTAGACTGAGGTAAAGGCAATGGGTACTGCCTCACTAATTCTGCTAACAGCATATCCACCCTCTGCCTTTGGAATAGTGTTGATGGCTCTTCTTTGGGGGTGGAGGATGTTTCTTTAGGTATACTTTGGCTAGCATTAAAAGGACTCATACCTGAAAGTCAAAATGAACAATAATTAGGAGTCGGTAGGTATGAAAACTAATTCAATGTGTGTTGTGTCTAATCAACAGCAAGTATTTTTTATCTCTTCAAGGATTGTGGGCATTTGAAGTGATGTATGATGAGTAAATAGGCACCATACTGAAAAAGGGTGATATTGGAAGTACCTGTAACACGGCCCTTACTCCACTAATTCATTTTAGCCACAATATTACTTCCGTATTGATACTGTGGCACTTTAGTGGCCATAATTTGATACTTTTGGCACTCCACTAACAAATTTTGGCCACTGAGGTGCTATCGAACTACATTTGAAGTACAAAAAAGCTATTCTACTAATCAAACTTCAGTCAATGTCAGTTCAATAGCCTTATATTTGGTATTGCACTATTGACATTTCTATATTTGAGTAGCCACTGAGGCACCACTGTCTCGCTATTGAGGTACAGCTGTGGCTGTCAAAATATTAGCAGAGTGCCACTTTTACAGCCAAGACGCAGAAGTAACGCAGTAGCGACGCAGTTGTGTGGCTGTCAAAGTTAATTAGTGGAGTAAGGGCCCAGTTGAGTTGAGAGAGAAGGGAAAGAAAGTGCCAGGATAAGGAGTAATGGGTAACATTGATCTCTGCATAGTCCTCAAAAGGGAGATAGATGCTGTTTGATTATTAAGTCTCACCCGGTTTATTTGCCTTGAAGTCCCACCAATAACCCTTGCTGGGGTGGTATCTGGAGTAGGACATTGTTTCCTCAAAAGAACACTGCAGATGGTGAACGGCTGATAACTGCAAATTTACAAATATTCATAAATGCTTACAGGACCCCAAAAATATACTTATTGGGAATATGGGCATACAATACAAAACTTGTAATAACATTTCTATATTTCAATAGTTTCTAATTTCTATAGTTAAGGACAAAGATACAATACAGCCTGTTATTCCAGTCCAAAAGGATATAAGCTCATGAAATAGCCAATTTAAGAATCAGATTGTAATTTGCAATACACTAATAAGATAAGAGGTGGTATTTGACACTAGGCTGTAAAATGAGGTGCTGAAGGGTGACATTAAGTAGACACCTATTCATATTGAAGATATATGCCACCATGTTATTTGTTGTCTGTCTGTATATATCTATGAATAATGTAACATTTTATCACTTACCAATCTAGAGTTGAGGACACTAGCCAAGTCTGGAGCTTGATATACAATTCCAGCGATAATATAGTAATCGGCTAAAGGGGTCACGTGGGATGGACTGTGTCTGTGCTGTTTACGTATCACATACAATATAGGTTCTTGCACATGCAGAAGAATGTATTCCAAGCCTGTCATGTTCCTGAAAGTGATTAACATAATTCATTATGATTAAGTTACCTAACTGATACATATAACTTAACAGTAGTCACAGATGTACTGAGATATAATATCATTATGTGTGTTGGAGTTCCTTGGCACACTTATAAGCAATAAACCTAGTATTACAACACATTAATGCATATACTAAGGATAGCCCTACAACAAGTTAGAATACTTACTGTAATTGATCCATGCTTAGCCGCTGCATCTTGACAACTTCATTATTGCAAGTGCGGTCAAAAAAGGGATTTGATCTCTCAGAGAAATAGTCCATAATGTTGGAAGGATTCAAGAGAGGTATCCAGGCAGAATCATGCCATGATAACCCTAGTGGGTTCTCAGAGGCCAAGGCTATATTATTTATCCTCCCGGGCATCATCTTGACAATCTGTTTTATATATTAATTAGTACTAAGGCTTCAAAATAATTATAAACACGGTGCAATCCGTTTGTAAACATTAACTAACAACAAGCGTTTTCCAATATAACTCAGTTAGGCCGCTAATATTCATCAGTTTCGAAAACAGTAATTCTCCATGAAAGAATAATAAAAATAAGTATATTAGCTAATTTTAAACTCGGGTTATATTATTTATAAGATATAACTAATACGTTTTCAACTAGTTTTAGAATCGATTGCAAGTATTTATTTCAATTCCATTATGAATTTCAATCAGATTGTCAATTTAATTTATTTTTCAATAATTTATGATTAGTACACGTACAATTATAAAGAAAACAATAATTATAAAAATACATTTCCTTGTCACACATAAAACTCTCGTCCTGCCTTACTTATATTTGTGGACAGAACTTCCGAGACATAACTAATCTCCAGTTAACATCTCCACTTTATCAAGGTTGTTTTGACATTCTTTTCAAGCATATTACTATGATTACCATTAGCTATTTACAATATTGAAAGTTACTTATCTAATATAAATATCTGAAAATAAACTAAGAAATCATGTTATTATTCATAAGTACTTATTGTGCTGTGTGTATTACTTTTGTACTTTTACCTATTTTGGAACATAAATAAAAATAAAAAATCGAGCACGGAATTGATTGTTTATTTTTTGATTTTCCAAAAACATGATAATTTAAGTTAATTTAAAGAGCAGACAAATTTTGCTTTAGACTACAATAGAGTTAGATTCAAATCTGATTTATTTCAATGTACTTAATAAAAATGTGATATAGCCAACAATTGTGAAAATGGCTTCAGATAAAGATTTTATAAGAAACTCTTCTTTTCGAGAGGTTCAAGATAGCGTTACGGAAAACTTGCCTAAAGAGCAAGGGCGAGACAATGAAGAATTATATGATCTCAAGGGTAAAGTGGAATCACGACTTTTGTCTATGTGGAACAATGTAAAATTCGGTTGGACTGTTAAGATGAAGACCACCTTCTCTAAAGAATCGCCTGTTTGGTTGCTGGGGAGATGCTATCATAGAAAGTTAAGTCCATCGGTGTCTGTAGAGTCTTCAACAGAGTTGGCAACTGAGGCCACTGCCAATCAATCCATGGAGCAATTGATATATGGTGAAGGTATAGAAGGTTTTAAGTCTGACTTCACCAGCAGATTATGGATGACTTACAGAAGAGAGTTTCCTGCCATGCCTGGGTCTACTTTAACAACAGATTGTGGGTGGGGCTGCATGTTACGAAGTGGCCAAATGTTGCTAGCACAAGCGTTAGTTTGTCATTTTCTCGGGAGATCTTGGAGATGGCAACCAGAAAAAGTTATTACAAATTCTAGAGAATTCCAAGAAGATTGCCTTCATAGAACAATTATTAAGTGGTTTGGAGACAAGCCCTCTGTAAATAGTCCTCTCTCAATTCATCAAATGGTTTTACTTGGTGAAAGTTTAGGAAAAAAGGCAGGCGATTGGTATGGGCCTGCATCTGTTGCTCACTGCCTGAAAGCTGTTGTTGCTGAAGCTTCTAAAGAAAACTATGAGTTTGTTGGCTTAGAAGTTTATGTTGCGCAGGACTCTACCATTTACATAGAAGATGTCAACTCACTGTGCAGAACTCCAGATAACGGTTGGAAACCACTAATACTGTTAGTGCCTGTTAAACTTGGTACAGATAAGTTGAATCCAATCTATGGCCCTTGTCTCACAGCTTTACTCACATTTGAATTTTGTATTGGTATAATTGGAGGTCGCCCTAAGCATTCCTTGTATTTTGTTGGTTACCAAGACGATAGACTGATCCACTTGGATCCCCATTACTGCCAAGAGACTGTAGACGTGTGGCAAGCTGACTTCTCACTACAAACATTTCACTGTCGATCCCCAAGGAAAATGCCCATCAATAAAATGGACCCATCATGTTGCATAGGATTCTATTTGTCATCAGAACATGACTTTGAAACATTTGTCAATGTGATTCAAAGTCTCCTCACTCCACAGGGAGTGTCTGCTAACAATGAATATCCAATTTTCACATTGGTGAATAGCTCTTACAAGTCTGTGATGAATCCGCCTAACTTGAGGTATTCCATCTATGAGGCTGACCAACACTGGGTTACGCCTGAAATGAATGGCAGCGATACTGATATTGAGTCAGAGGAGTTTGTTTTAATTTAAATGCCAGAAATGGATGGGAGAATATATTACTGTGTACATAATGGTCATTGTAGAATATGTTATATACTAGTTCATTATATTTTAAGCATTATATAGTTACCAAATTGCAAATATGCATAATATAGATGCTAATTCTTTGTTATGGACCTAAACATTTGATAAATTAATTGTTAGCATTCCAAAATTGTATTTGTGCTCTATCAATATTATATTAATGTGTACATCTTGTGGGATAAATTACTAGAATATTTACAAAAGCTAGTGTTAGTGGGGTGCAATAGAAACAGACTAGCTAAGTCCTCAATAGAATACCATATTTACTGTCTCGTTTTTATCTGCACTGACTGCCATGAGTTTGGGTGAATACTGAAATAGAGTTCAAGCAGCTAATTGTATATCTAATTGTACAAATTGTAATATAGCTGCACTTTTAAAAATCACAGTGATATGTCATAGTAAATCATTTGAAATTTGTTTAGTTCTATATTCAATTATAAGGACTTTAAAAATAAAACTTTTGAATATAACATAGCTTGACTGTTGTCTGAGTAAACACTATAGCGAAGATCACTAGAACTCACTGCAGTGTTAACTCCTAAGTACGTAATTTATAAAAGCTTTTGAATTGGCACACTTGGGTTCTAATCCTTAAAAATAACGATGAAAACTACATGTGTTAAGCATGGTGAAGACTTCATTTATGAGGCAATAAAGTTTAGGAAAAATAAAACTTGTTGTTTAACATTGTTTATTTATTTTCCTATCTACATGAATATACAGCTATGTGTTACTTACGTAAAAACAATTTAATAGACTAGATGTTTTTACTATTTACATCAGATATAGTTTTATTTAATTCATAAATCTGCATAATTTATTATAAAGAAATATTTTTTTTATTTTGAAATTAGGTGTTAAGTACTGGTGCAGAATAACTATCTCACATCATTTTATAAAGCGATGCATGTAGTGAATGCAAATAACTTACATGTACGTATTGTTTATGTACAGCAGATACTTAAAACACTAATATTATTGAATATCTGTTAACATGCCAATAAGCAACAATGGAAGTTATCAGAATTCCTATGACGAGTTCAGAGTAAAACTTATATTGATACAAGGATCTCTAGCACTCATGCAGTGAGGGAAAACATTGTGAGGAATCTAATCTCCTCACTGTAGTTAATATTCAGTGTTTGTATAACAGAACACGGTCCTGTCATGTTGAGTGCCGACAATCTAATGACATGTGTGTTGGAGGTAGGTTAAAAATTCATTATATAACTGTTTACGTTATCACGAATCTTTTACGTTAGCAGTTTTATTATGTATCAAAGGCAGGACTATACACATAATTACAATTAGTTTTTATCATGCACTGGAGGCGGATGTCTTATGAAATAGTGTAGGGCATTATATGCTAAATGAGGCGCTATGTTGTGCAGGGGATGTATCCTATTCAGCTCATTTGAGGGTGTGCCTATCACGAAGGGATCTCCGACGCCGCAACCATGTTGAGCTACTGACAGCCCGCTGAGTGTATAACAGGTATGGTAGATATCACAGGGCCTGCAAAGAAGGGAAACATTTGTAGTAATATGAACACTATTCTAAAGGTAAATGGATAAATTTGGTACTATTTATTGCTTCAATAGGAAACCATATTCTACTACGAATTTCCGCAAACTAAACACTGACTGATTCTACATTGTAAAGCCTTGACTGCTATATACCATATAAATTTGTATGGCCTTAGCAATAGGTACCATAGAAATTCAAGACATACTGATATACAACCAAGAGTGTTACCTTTCTAATGCCTAACATAAAAATGTAATCTTTTATACCATGCATCTTATGTCCTAGATGTTTGAATTTGTACTAATGGCCCAAACAATTCTTTTTCAAACGCAATCTAATCCCAAACAACAGCAGTGGCAAGTGATGGGCATCAAAAGAAATCTTATCTGAAGGCTTATAAAATATATAAATCTAAATAATTAAACATTAAATAATTGTACTCACTTGCCAGGTTTGTCAATGAGTCCTCCGTCTGGGGCTTGGCAACAAATAATGATGTATTCCTGCAGAGCTCCCTGGTTGAACAGAACAGTCTCCAACAGCTCTTTATTATCTGAAATTTTTTAAAAAATAATTATTTAACAGGCAGTAATATGAAATATCTTTCTAGGGTCTGTTAAGAATAGACCTCTAGTTTAGCTGAGACTGTCATTAAAGTTGTAACATGTTTGAGACTAGGATTTCGTATATATATATAATTCAACTATTTATAAATTATTGTATAATAATATTAATCTTGTCAAATCCACCAGTTCAATGATTTATAATCAGGTAAATATTGCAAAAGGCAGGTATTCTACTAACCTTGTGCTAAAATAGCACTTATAATTGGTAGAGCAGCACCTTGCCAGAATGAGTAGCAGCCATCAACTAGCTTATTAGTTCTTCCTTGGAAACCTCCTTCCAGCCTCATTTGGCGGTTCACACACCACCTCAGCAAGGCCTCTACATCACACAGTTGAGTTCTGTTTAAAAGTGCTAGAGAAGCTATCCCACAGAAAGCATAGCCACCATGGGCCTCCATGCCCGGACTGCCTGCAAAACCACCTTCATACGTCTGACAACCGACTATCCACTCAGCCGTCTTATCAAACAATGCATCAGTGTATGTATTAGTCAACTTGGCCACACTAAGAGCACAATATGCACCTCTTATGTCCTTTTCACCTCCTACATGCAACATGAAGGACCCATCCACGTCTCGAACAGTCCAGAGGAACTTTTGTAGACTACTTCTATCAATGGAGTCATAAGCCTCGTCTGTGCCAATAATACTTAATGCATTTACAGCAGCATATGTCGTCCCTAGATGAGCATATTGCCCGGGACCACCCCCATAACCTCCAGACTCATGCTGGCATCTAGAAAGGAACTCTACAGCATGGGACATGACTTCAGGCTCTGGCAAGTCGTTTAGTAACCACAGAGCGTGTAATATCCAATAGATTAGCCAAGGTCTGCTGGCATCCAGGCATTCATAACTCTGGGGCAGTCTTTGTAGCCACTTCTTCAATAGCATGCTATGAACTTGTTTATTCAGTATAGGGAGATGAGGATCTGTTGAAGCTTTCTTTTCAAAGCGTTTGAATATCTTCAATATTATTTTTTCCACCTCAATCTGCAAAAATAGTTTTTATATTTAAAACTTTCTAATAATTCTTCTTTTTGTAATTTGCTTAAGTGGTTTATAAGATGACAACTTTATTGACATATACACAGGGATAATTACTAAACAAAGTATGGTTGTTTACAAAAGAATGAGGTTGTGAATGTGTTTGTTTGTCTTTGTTTTGTTTACAAAAACCCTAAAAAACAAAATTATAAGAACACACTGTATTTTTAAGATTAATGTTCTATGAACCACTGTTATGTTCCTGTAATACAATACTGCAGAAGAATTATCAGAAAAATCAAATGAACCATTTTGTATAACTGCATAATATGTAGAAAATATAAAGCATTAAATAGATTTCAGTACAGGGTTCAAATTTGGGTAATTTCATAATAGTTTGCAAGCTCAACATCATTGTATTATGATTTAAATTATTATCATCTTATCATAAAGTAGCTCCTTATATTAATTATGTCATACAAGACATGGTTAAACCAAGGGACATATATACAGCAACACATTTAAGGTAAAAAATGTTTAACATTTTTTCATCTGAAAGTCACATAGAATTTTTGCTGAAGCAATAAGAATTAATATGTTTTACCTGGTCATGTGCAGTATCTGTTAACACTTTCTCTTCTGTGAAACTCTCAGTTTGAATGTCCACATAACTTCTCAATGTATTTTCCATTTTTAACTAAGATATGTTACTATAATTTCAAACTAAACAATGGCCTCTCAATACTATAATTAAAATATGCCAAGTGATCTAGATACTCAACACTATTTCAGACTAACGTTTCAAAACTATTCAGTTTCAAATATACATGTATTCGTATAACTAGTAGCTTATAAATACATGTTTACAGTGTACTTCACAAAGGTTCAAAGTAGGGTTATCTCAAAAAACTTTACCAATAGTACACATTCAAATAACATTGCTGTTCTACGGTATTGACTAAAGTTATCGTGAAACAAATATTAATGTGATTTAAAATTTGCCTAAAATATTATTAATACTAATAAACACAACTTAGAGCATCAACTCGAATTTCAAATTCAATATTTTTATTATTTAATATCAATTACCAAAGTCGGCAACAGCAATTATTTTAGCAATGACTGACTTTGAGCGCATCCTGAGGCTTTAAAATACAATATAAGTACTTAAATTTAATTAAAATATTTTAATTTCGTATTGTTTATTAATGACATTAAATGATAGAATAACCCAAACTTTTATCTTTAAAATTAACATATTTTTTATCATTTCAGTAAAATGTTTTCAAATCTGCTGGTTGAAAGTATTAAGTAAGAAAAGAAGTTTGAAAGTATTCGGTTTGAGCCAATTAGTCAAAACATATGTGAGATACAATTATGTATATTTATATATGCCATATAGTAAGGGAAAACATTGTAAGGTAATACATATAAACCCTGTATTTGTACTTGGAATTCATCTATTGATGTTAGGCTCTGACTGATTGTGGATTGACTATATGTACTTCTGACAATCCCGCTCGAGATTTTCTTATCGTCACATATCATATGTATATCACATCTCAGCTAATATTAGCATATAGTGTAGCTATAGCATAATAAAAGTGAAATCAATGTATTGAAACTTGAATATATGGTTGAATATTTACAATGTGATTTTTAGGTTATCTTTTTTGTTGTTGTAAAGTTATAACCTGTAATATTTTCTATAAATTAGTTTTTCAAATATTTTCATTATTATGAACAACGTTCTTATTTGATGGCTGCTTATCTTTGTTTTTAACTAAACGCAGTGATATATTTCATGGTAAGCTTATCATCATGAATACAAGATATCTTACATTTTAATTATATCCTTAACTTTATTCAATATATTTCTAAAATATATCTCGTAAAATAGTAGTTCAATTCCTATAACCTTATTTTTTAAATTGTAGTTATAACATGGGGAAAGGACGAAAATATTCAGGGAATAAAAAGAAGTTTCTGAAAGGAAATGTGAATAAAAAGAAGAAGTCTAAATCTAGTGAGGAAAGCAGACCATTGAATAAAAAGGCTATTTTCAATCGGTATAAGGACAAACAAAAGGCAGAACAGGAACTTATAAAGAAGAAGCATTTGGAACAAAAGCTACAGAAGCAAAATGAACAGTATAGTGAAAGTGAGGAAGAGGTTAATTATAGTGAATTACTTGCGGCAAAGTTCAATGGCAAACCACAGAAAGTGGAAGTGTGCAGTGAGGAGGATACTTCAGAAGTGAGTTACATATATATTTATTTATTCTGTCAACATGCACACCCTCATAAACACAAGTTATTAATATGAATATGCTTAAAACAAATGCAGATGAATTGTTAAGCTTTTTTCTATTCTTGTGAGTGATTGTACTTGTACTCATAGTCGTAAGTGACCACCACCCCTGTGCAGTTCTTTTAGCCACATACATTTCCAAAGATACGTAATATGTAAATACTCTAAAATATCTTAAAATTTCAGGATGAGATGCAAACAAATGAAGAAGAAAAAGATGAACCAGTAAATGAGGATATGGAGGAAAAGGAGGATGAGTCTTGCAACGAAAGTGATACAGACTCAATTGACCAAGAAGTAAGTGAAATTTAATTGATTTATAAGTCAAAAAAATTTATTAAAGTTATATTTGTTGTCATTCTCTGTCAGTTATATTTGTTGTCTGTTTAAATATTGTGCGATTCTAGAGATTTAATAAGAATACATTAATGTAATAAAAGCTGCCTTTCTATCTCATATATTGTATGAGGTGACCAAAAGGAAGGTGACACCAATTTTCCATACAAATACAAACCATTTGTTTAAAGCGATCTGACCTGTGCATATTATGTGTCCGAAGATGGTTGAACCTGAATTGCATTCCTCATGTCATCGTAAGATATTATTACTTGCCTCAATTTCTAAAATTAGAGAACCAACCCTTGCCCTATTATTATTATGCACTAATCTAATGTACTAATCATTGTTTCTGTCATATTCAGATGCCTTTACAAGAGGAACTAGAAGAAGAGACTGAAGAACAAGACAAGGATCCCTTCTCTAAACACCTGTCCTATGACCTTGGTGACAATTTACTAGTCTCACTATCCAGCACTCCACCAAATGTAGAAAAGCATTCAAAACAGTGGCCAGTACTTGGTGACTTTGAAGTTACAATCCCTAAACCTATAGAAACAGTTTCAGACAAGGTCAAACCTAAAATATGTCTTTTGGAGGAAGCACCAACGGCATCTATGGGCACTGTTCCGGTACTAAATGAGTCTGTGGACTTCAATACTTTGAATATAAAACCACAAATTCATGGCAATATAGTCTCTGCCAACAGAAATGTTCTCATAAAGAAAGACTTAGAATTGAGTGAAGTGCTCACTCCTTTACAAAAAGAACTCTTTTCGATAATGAATAACTATCAAGATTTACACTATCCTGAACGGACATTTACTAATGCAGATGAAATTAGATTTACGTACTGTCTTCATGTGGTCAATCATATGCTTAAGACTAGAGCTAGGATATTACGCAATAATGCTAAGATAGCAAAGAAACCAGATTTGATTGAAGATCTCAAGGATCAAGGGTTGACTAGACCCAAGGTATGTAAATAGTATATTGTATGTTGATCACTTCATCACTATAAAATTTATGCATTAAATACATATTTTACAGTAAGGTACTTGCACCAAAATTTATGCAGTCAACAGTTGCTTTGTACCATAATATTTCATTACAATCTATTGTATTTAATAATTATTTAAGAAATTCTATTGTATTTTAATTCATAATGATTCATTTTTTTTTTTAATTTCAGGTTCTAATACTAGTACCATTCAGACATTCCGCCTACAAAATAGTGAAAACAATAATGGACATAGTAGCTCCTAAGGAAACAGGCCAGATAGTGAATAAGAAGCGGTTTGAATCGGACTTCACTGGAGGTGAGATTCTGATGCCCAAGAAGAACCCTAAGCCTGAAGACTATGAGCTGCTGTTTAGTGGAAATATAGATGATAAGTTCAGATTGGGAATGGCACTCACCAAGAAAACACTCAAGGTTTGTAGATATATTTCAAATATGAATAAACATACTTCATTTTAGAACCATTCCCCCTTAAATACAATTGTGGTTAACAGTACTTCTACTATCGTCACCCTTATTCAATTTGTCTGATCAGATTGCCATATGGATTCTTAGGCCATCCACTCAGTAACTGCCGTTCCATTTCATGCACATATATAAATATAATATTATATTTAAATACATATATCTATGACATATGTTTACTATCTACTGGTATCTCAATTCAATAAGGAACTAATGTCAAATTCAAATTTTTCAAGTTCTTTTATAAAACAAAATCGTAGTCTTTCTGCTACTACTAACTTACTTGTTCCTTACAGCTGTACACAGACTTCTACTCCTCGGACATAATAATAGCGTCCCCTCTAGGCCTCCGCATGATCATAGGGGCCGAAGGGGAGGAGGAGCGAGATTTCGACTTCCTCACCTCCATAGAACTCTTAGTAATGGACCAGACCGATGTCTTCTATATGCAGAATTGGGAACATTTACTGCACGTGTTCAACCATATGCATTTGCAGCCGAGGAAGACTCGGGGGATTAACTTCGCGAGGGCCAGGTCCTGGGCTATCAATGGATGGTCCAAGTATTACAGGTACGTATACCTACCTGGCTATATGCTCTCATTAGAGATGTAGTCTTTTCTGTAATCTTACAGGGGATAAATAGTCAGTGCCTATATACGGCGATACGGTTCACTACCTATCACGGGTGCTGTCTATGTAGTGATACAATTTAACATGCCTTTGAAATTTCGGAGATTCAAGTATTGGGAGTGTGTATACACAAGTTGAAGCGTATGTTTATGTTTTGTATTGATTGCAACTTGTCGTGATAGCATTTTATAACAATTGTGATACATGCTTAGTCACTTTTCGTCCATATGAAACAATCTTGAGAGGTTACTAACCTATCACCAAATAGATTCCATTCAGTTCATACATATTCCATTCAGATTAACGGCAGCTAAGCATTCTAATTACTAGCAAGGAACGTAATCTGGAATCTAATAACTTAGTAAAGTCAAAAGTCGTCAAATGTTTTTTATTCAATATAAGTAAAGTACAGTACATTCATTGAAAGTCAAAACATTTGCCTGATATTGAAATTCTACCGTTGGTTCGGAAGCCCTGGCTCGGAGAAGAACCAACAAGAAACTCCGGCTTTCAGGATGTTTTGCCCAGTGCCAGTTACAAAACAAATTATAAAGAAACATAAAATTATCTTTGCACATATAGCTTAGATGCACTCATTGCCAACCCTGAGCATCGGCGAGTAGTATTGCTGATATAGATTTTGTTATAGTAGTTAATAAAAAAATGTTCTATAACCAGTCAAATTAATACTCTAACGTGTTCAGTAACATGGGAGTTTATAAAAGAACATGAAATGAAACTTTTAAAATTGTCTTCGCGTAACTTGTCAAAAATTCAATTGGTGAAATAGTGTGTTAAATATTATTATTATTTTTAATGCAGCTTGTTATATTTTTTAAGCATCAGAACTAGACTACGTATTGTAACAATCTATTTAAGTTTTTCGTGTGTTGTTGCAGACAAACGCTGATATTCTCGTCGGTGGTGTTGCCAGAGATTATGGCAGTACTCAACAAGAGATGTCATAACTTTGCGGGCAAAGTTAACGTGCTTAACTCAGTGGGGGTGGGCAGTATTAAGGATGTCGCTGTGTGCAAAGTGCCTCACACGTTTTACAGGTAATGTTGTGTTCTCTTTTTTTACTATGGGGTATTTTATTACTAATAACGAAAACCAACGAGTTTATGTGTATGAATGCATTTCATTTTTTAAATTTATGTTTCTAAATTTAAATGTACATATATTCATTTTTTGACAGATCCGATAATTGTGTTATGCGATATGATATACCTAAATTATAATATGTACTGTAACTAGATAGTCATAAAACCTCATCTTACTATCCTTTATGTGGTAAATACATCTTTGCAGTCATATGCCGCCTAGCAAAATTATCCATATTTGCCACGTGATGGCATTCTAATATCGGCAGATCATTGTACAAGGTTGCTAGTCTATCACCAATGCAGTATTTTGCCCTAATTATTTGTTGCTTATACACTTCTTACGTAATCGTGTTGAATGAAAGTACGTAATTAACTTTCTTCAGGAAACTGATTAGTGCGCCCTCTGTGAACAGTTTTAAAAACAATCTTGATAAACATTTTAAAAGTTCTCTCAAATGCAGTATATACGTGCATCAGCTTGAAGAGCTGCTGTTGTATTTAATAAATAATTACAAAAATGTAGGTATTTTTTATATCTTTCTCAAATATACTCTTTTCCTCAAGGTTCAACGCAAGCACCCCTTTATCTTCCCTGGACGCTCGCTTCGAGTACTTCATAAAGGAGGTGCTGCCGAAGCAAAGGGACCCCCTGCTGAACCACACGCTCATCTACGTGGCCTCGTACGGCGACTTCGTGAGGCTGCGCAACTACTTCAAGAAGCAGGAGATCAGCTTTGTTCAGATCTGCGAGTATTCGTCGGTAAGATTAATGATTTCATTACGTACATTTTGCAGCCTCCAATGGTGAGGGAAAACATCATAAGAAAACCTGCCTATCTTTCGAATAGATAATAGCCAGTGTCTGTCACATTGGGTGCTGTCTATCTAGTGAAACGGGGGTTTGGTGTTGCTCATACTTAACATGCAGATATTTCGAATTTGGTACTCAAGCCTCTGCCTACCCGCCTCAATAGAAAAAGGAGTGTCCATACACGAGTCGTGTATGTTTTGTCATTGATATGAATATAGGCCAGATATAAAATGTATAAGTACTTATACTTTATCATGTAAGATGAGCTGTGCCTTTGCGGATTCTTTAGTCTATGGCCACTGAACCACGTTTACTCATCACCAGGCCTTGATAATTATTGTCTACCCCTATATTATGTAAAAATATTCTACATTTATCTGTAGGATCAGATCAATTTGTGTAGTCCTGCTGGGGTGGGATTTTAACGTGTAACTAGCACTTCCTGACATGTAAAAGGTAGCTTAGGGACGGAAATATTTTTGGAAAGAAGTTTAAAGAGACAAAACAAACCATACTTGGTATGACATAATAAACCACTACACTTAATAATCGCCTCTGTAATCTTTGAAGAGATGAACTTGAATAATGATAAAAATATCTTCATCATATATTATTTCTATCTACGATCAGTTACGGGCTGATTCATCGCACATAAAGAATCGATTTAAACCTATACATGCTACAAATATATGTGTTGTTTAACAACCGTTTTCCCCATTGTTCCAGGACTCAAAGACGGCTCGTGCCCGCGACATGTTCTTCCACTCGGAAGCCCACTTCCTGTTATACTCGGAGCGAGCGCATTTCTTCCGCCGCTTCCGCCTAAAAGGCATCCGCCACATCATCTTCTACCAGCCGCCCACGTATCCGCACTTTTACTCGGAGCTATGCAATCTCATGGATGTGAGTAGCTTTTAATAGTTTAGTTGTGATTATAGTTGTTGTGTGTGTAACTATGTGTATGCATCCATAATATTTAAGGTCCGATAAACCATAGGGTAATTCATAGTCTTATTAGCAATGAATATAGCAGAAATATAAGGTTAATTTTATCTAACATAGACCCTTACTCTTTGTTACATATTCGTCGTTGTCAAACCAAAATCTGCTATGTGCCAAAATTATACTTTCGAGATATTGACAAAAAAAGTTCTCCTGTAAAATTTTATATGAATTTGCATTTTAAATACTATATCAAATGAAAGCTATAGATGTTAGAAATGAACTGATTTGTTATTTAACGACGGAGGTTTAATATTTATGGAATATAATGTCTCCCAGTGCTTATAGACACATGGCAGTTTTTTATACGGTAGATTGATCAGTGTTCTATATGCAGACGTCAAAAAGTTAAAATCTCGAAAAAGTGCACATAGCAGATTTTGGTTTGACAACGGCGATATGATAAGTTGTAAAGAAATATTATTAACCTTACATTTATATTTTTTTGTTTATTTATCTTGGTCATCATTGTTAAAAGTGTGTTAAAAATATTATGGGTAATCCGAGGTTCTTTCCACCCGTAAGAGATTGACTCACACGATTATGCGTTTATGTATTTTTCTACAACCTGTCAATATTAACTGTATGTCTTTGTATGTTACAGACCCCGTACCAGAATAAACATGGCGGCAGTCAGCTGATCATGTCAGTGAATGTGCTGTTCTGCAAGTATGACATCTTCAGGCTGTCCGCCATTTTGGGCAGTGAACGGGCTTCGGAAAGAATTTATTCAGACAGTGATAGTCAGACCTATTTCGTTAATGAGTAAGATTAAGTAATTATAGTTGTTATTGTAATTTAACTATAAATTTGTGTATAGACTAGATACATGTAAAAAACATAATTATGTGTAAATACTTTTCTTGTACAATAATAATAATTTTATTACTCTTACAAAATGTTTTATTTTTTTTGCGTCCTTTTTTGAGTAATATAAATAGTGCACCAGCATTCATAAGATGTGATTACGAAAGCAACTTATTCATGTATATTTGATATTTAGGATTACAGATGTAATACGACATGTAATTAATATTTGATTTTTGATTTTTATCTATTCATTTATTTACCTCAACAACACACACAAACAAACACACATAAACTGGGGTCATAAATCAAACACTTTATAAAGAAACACAAGTTGAATATATACATAAACATTTTATTCTTCCGCTCAAAATAATCATTTCATTACACTTACCTATAATAACTGGGTATATAATATCACATTAACCAAACAAAACTTCAATGTAGGCAGATTAGAATTTTAAAAGTACTACTGCGAATCTTATACAAAACTATAATTATAACAAGTGCTCTTAATTGCTACGTGGAGGGAGGCGCTATTCTTCAGAGCTTGGCTGCGGTGTTCTATCTAAATGGATTTCGTATTGAATTAACAAACTAATGCACTTACCCGGCCAACCACAAACTTTTATGATGAGACAATTTATGTTCTTGTATAATAAGCTTTTAGCATAATTTGGTGTTTTGAATAAGGAACGTATTAAATTACTATTGCACGTAAATGCTTATGTTGTGAAAAAAACTGGATTGTTCGAGAACCAAAATATAAAACTATTATTTTTCTAAAAAGGGGTTGTATATAAATATGGTATCTTGAATTAAAATCTTAGATTTATGAATACTTTTTATTAAGTTAGGCATGTACAATATGTTCGATGAGATTCGTTTATATTATGATACAATTCGTTCGTTATAATTTAGGTAGGCTTCAACGTTGTGTCTGAGGCCTCAATACGAATCTATAATCAGTTAAGTATCTGCGTTCACACGTGTATTTTTCGATAACTGCAATACAACAAAGGCAAGTTTGATTCGTCGTACTTTAAGCTCATTACAATCGATATATCGAGTCGATTATGCAGCACTTTCGGTGTTCATTATAATGTATAATATAATAAATATACTCTAACAATTCTTACAATAAAATCACTTAACTTTCTCGTCATTCAAACCGAAAGTTATATGTGTATACAGAAATAACAACTGCTGTTTAACAATAAGGCATTTCGATATTGCTTCAAATAAATTATTCTTCAGAAACTACAGTATTTTCACACAAATTCTTAGACCTCGAAAGAAAACGTATTATAATAAATGACCTCCTATTTCAAGAATCACTGTTATACGTTTTATATGTAGGTATGTCAGTAATATAGTTAATGCGAGAGGCGATTAAATTGAGCATTTGACTTGCTAGTAATATCATCTGATTAGCATATTTATTACGCAAACGACCATCGCGCTCTCCTAAGTTTTCAGGTAGAATTGACTTGATGCTGAAATTATGTTCAACAGAATACGTAATAACTTTCAGTAATATACGAATAATATTGTATTAAGTACTAACTGTTACAAATAAGTACAGCGAACCACATGAGAATAGAGTTGAATTTTTTACACGAGATCAATTATGCTTAATTTAACAACTTATACTAAAATAAAGGCAAATTCAATACACTACTAATATTACATCCTAAATAGTATACTTTATACCATCTAACTATGTGATCTTTTGTAAATTGGTGTTAGATTAACAGGTTTCAGGCCGTACGCCTAATGAATCCTAACGTATGTAACGTGTCTGATCTCAATATCGTACGATTACCCAATTTGACGTCAGTTACCTTTTCCGGATGGGGTATTTTAATATTTAAAATGGTTAGAAGTATGACTTGGTTTATAAAAATCAAGTCCTTGATAGTTTCTATTGTTAGAATTAATAGTTGTTGGATATTAAGATCAAAATTTTGCCATCTTTATATTAAATTTATGAGATTTGTATACTTATTTAGAATTCAGAGTTTCAAAATATCCTTCACAGAATAGATATTGATATGAATTATGTAAATATAATATTGTTTCAAATGATATGAAATGTTTAACGAGGACCCCTTTACACTTATCAACTAGGTATGTATACTTAAGTAGTGTTTGCGAGCTCAATGTCATGTGTTAAAGTCAGTTTTGTTCTTGTCATCTAGTGGAAGGGAGGTGGCGTTGTATAAAGTGCTGTCTTCTCGGAGCGGCTCTGGCGTGGTTGGTGGAGATGCGTCATCGCTGATGCTGGTCTCCTCAGGGACGTAACCTTGAGTTGTACTTTCACTGTTCGTTGGTGGCTTTATTGTGCTATGGCGTCCTCCTGTAACAAAAGGAAAATGAGCTAGCTGCTTACTATTAAATTCCTTATAGGTTTGACGCAAGCTTTGAGGATTTAAACGACGTTTGAAAAGGCAAAGGTAGTCACAAAAGCCTCTAAAACACTGGAAAAGTTAACAGTCGTGATTCGTATCTATGCTATGCTATGCTATGTATACATCAATAAATGAAGTTGCCCTTAATTTAACAGTTTGTAATTTACGTATTTTTGGGTGTTTTATTATGCTGGTTCCTATTTTGATATAAAATACTGCAGATATATACAATATGTTACACAATCTAGGCGGAAATAAGATTTCTTGAGTGATGAAGCTCATAAATAATTTTAATATTATTCAGACTACATATAACTTGCATCACGAGGAACCCTCCCTGTTTTCAGAATAGTCAGCACGATACATACTAACATGCAATGTCACCTGTAAAGTGTATTCCGCAATGGCGAACTCTCGAAACTTTCACTTCTTTTTAAACAAGATGGTCGTTAAGTCAGTGTTAACATACAAATGATATCGTTACGAAAAAATACTTTAGATGGCCCGCTCATGTATTGTAAAAAACAAAAACGGAAGTATGCTACATAACACCATCATATTCTTGCAAGGAACTAAAATGGAACCTAGTTGCGTTTATTCCATTCAACGGATCATTCCAGACAATGCTAGCATACAGCTAAGATCGTCTCTATGCTCAGGAATAGATACCAACTAAATCATTAATTATACCTTTCTGCCAGTTCATACAAGGTTTTTGGATTTTAAACGACTAATTACTCGTATAATTTAATTATCATATTTATAAATTATATCTTATTAAATGTTACATACAAACATAAATATTCAAGTTATTATCCCTTTCGGGTTGGACAGAACTTCGGAGAGACGATAATAACTCTCAGGTAACTTTTTAGCATGAACATTGAGGTTGAGAAGTTATATGAGTGGTGTCAGCTTGCTAGCCCATCACCAAATAGATTTTAATTACGCCTCGTACGACACGCGGGAAAGAACGGCAGCTTGTTAACTTTTTTACGTCCCAGACTTGTACTGGTAATTAAACATTAATTAAAAGATTTAAGTTTTGCAGAATAGCTAAACTTTTACGTACGGGATTAGTTGAGAAAACACAAAGTTTCAAGGAAAAGATAAGCAATGACAAAGTTTAATGATTTACAAAGATAAAGTTTCACCACTTCACGGACTACTTGTTATACAAAGTTTGAGGAGCGAGATAAAACAGGATTAGAGTTAACGAAAGCAAAGTTTCAGGGTGTTATAACTTGAATAGAGATCTGACCAGATATTTCAGTATTATGATAGTGTGAAGTACAAGTTATAAGCCACGGATCTCATTTTCCTAGACATACTTAGGTGAGCCCCTGAACGAACGTGAACTTATTACATAGCCGTATACGAAAGGATTTCTAAAGCCACTCACAGAGTACGTGCGTACTAAAAACGAACACCAAGGACCGTTTATTTATTTCATGGCTCCATCTAAAGCTTCTAAAAGCGATCGTCTCGCTATTCACATAAAAGAAATGATACGGCGAATGTTTAGGAAGCCTGTAACAGCTTGTCATAAATTCGGAGCAATAAAAATTGGCTGCTAACGTGGAGCTATCGTAAAACGCTTCGATATGAGTAGTAGCGCTTCATATCCAATCAACATGGACGTACGTGGGAGTTCCTTATTGCCTATCACAAGGTTTATCTCCACCGAGTGCTGCTATTATTTGTTAGTTTGTTTCTCACTTCAAGCATAGCTACTCTTCTATCCTTTACATCTTATGGAAATCGTTACGAAATTTTAGCAGATGTTTGTTTAGAAACTGTTATTTAATAAGATGACGGAAATCTTGAAAATGACTATAAATAATAATCGAAACATATATGTATTCTACTATCACCTTTTTCATGAATTCAACGAGGAACATTTGAATGTATTTCATTCATAACTAAGTAGCTTATTGTTTTCAAATAATCACGTAAACGTATTTTCACAGCCCATTGAGCAATTGCTTTAAACGAGATCGAAACAACAGCATACGCGCGTAATGCTATTTTATCGTAAGAATTCGGCATGCGATCTATTTAAAGCATCCGACAGATTCGATGGCGATTTATGTGTCATAAACATAATCGGCATTGAATTGGCATGATGCATCTTAATGTGAATATCTGAGGCGCCACAAATGTAATGCGTTTTCAAGGGTCGATTGGATTTATATTGTTGTCATGACGTTCAGTGGTTATAATATAGGAGATGTTTGTCTTCGTGCCTGACGTGTTTGTGGTTTATACCGATGATAACACACTAGGCCCACTAAAGCTAGGGTAGGAGTCGAAGCTTAAGCACTACAAAAAACCAGGATTATCTTCTTATGTATTTATGGAGAAGTGAAAACATGAATGCATTACCAATTATTCAAAATAATTCAGCTTAACCAAAATTCACACGTCAAGTACTTGCTGTAAGTTAGATCAATCCCCCCTTATATGTTTTAATTGATTTTGAATTAAGTCGATGTGTACATTGAGAAAAAGCACGTAGGGTATGTCCAAGCTTTTTTGTGGAACTATACTGTTAAGTACATGCGATGCAAGTTGAGTTCCGTGTCGCAGCGTTCGTCGGAAGTGCAGCCCCTGCATTGACCCAGATTCAGCGCACCCATCCAAACGTGGCATCCATTGGCTAAAGCTACTCATGCATTATATTTCCCCACCCAAAGCTCAACACTTTTAAAAACCAATTCACTGAACTGAACTCTATTTTAAATGATGGTATAAGATATTGTTATTCACAAATGATGCGCTATTTGGCACACTTAATAGATTAACGCACAGTGTGTTCGCAAATGAATATTGATAACGTTCACCCCGCTCCTTAAATGGCATGACATTCACAAAACAAGGCTTTGGCACCGGTAAGAACAAAAGCTCTACTTTTAATTAACAAAAGACTGAGGGAAGTCAGTATTGGGGTCACCTGATTGAAGCAAACCTACTTATGGAATTCAGGTTAGACCACTTCGCTGCTGAGTGTTCGTATACGTATTTTCCGATTGTGCCGCCCCCGCATATGATTTATTTCAGCTGCTCAAATACTTATTTTGTCGATAAATTGTATCAAAGCTACAACGAACTTGTTTAAAGACTGAACTTTTCTTATAAATTCTAGCTTTTTTATACTTAAATTAATTCTAATTTCAAATAATAGCGTTTTTATGAGAGAAAAGAAGAATCGATATAATATATAATTTTTTTACCATTCCCGCAAGAGAATAAAGCTAATAATATATTTTACTCCAAAGAAGTTTGAAGACAAAAAATATCTACATATTTGGTTTGAAGAATCAAACTTCTTTGGAATACAAACTTAAAAAGCAGCATTACTTTCTCGTATAGCATTTGTTATGAAATAAATTTGTATAAGGAAAAGAATCGTAGTTATTATACATATACTCTTTATTCTTGTAACAAATAAAGAGTGTTAAACCAACAATAGGTTAATCATGACTTGAAGGATTTTTCAGATAATATGAAAATGAGTAAAAATTAAATGAAAATCTTTTTATTCAATATAAAGATCATAAAATCACTTATTGAAAGTAAAAAAACAAGAGTGTATGTATCGATAAGTTAATAATAATAAGTTAAACATAACAACCCCCTCGTTGGTTAAAATACGTTGATGAGTATTTATTGCTCTCTAATATGATAGCGTAAGTAAGTTGTAGCTATCTTATGGTTGGAAACTTTTCTAAAGAGGAAATATAAGATAAACAACATATGATTTATCTGCGCCAAACCGAGGCCAATATTTAAAACATGAGTCACGGGATGATTCAGGATTGAGAGTACATGGAGAGTATGCAATAAATTTAAGTACTCATACTTATATAGTGTGCAATATATGTATCATAACTATATAAACTCAACAAAGTTTTCTTCTCTTAAATGTAACGATACCGAAAGTCGCATTTCCCAAGTCAAGTCAACAGATTTTTTTCTAACACTTTTCCCTCAATCATTATAATATATATTAAACCATCTCCCCTCGTTTACCCCTTTTATTAAATAAAATACACAATCATAGGGTGTTAAAGGCTTCGTAGACAACGATTGCCTTCAAAATCGGACATTGAACTCAACCTCGGTTATTTCGTGGCATTTGTGCGCGATATCTCCGTCAACCCGAATCGATTTGATCAGAAATATGCGAATAAATTGTGTTTGGCTTTTACATAACATAAATAGTAAATATTCATACGTACATGTAATGCATATTTCTCTATAGGATAAACTATTGAGTTTGAGCAGGTGTTGGCGGATCATGAATCCGTTTTTCCGATTATGTTAAATTGGCTTCTTCGCTTTCCTGGTATATGTATTTTATTATAATTTTTTTCCCCAAGCATGTTCAAATATATTTACTGCAAATTTATTGTATGAAAAAAGTACCACATCTAACCCGCTAAAATATGGAATTTCGCTCTCCCGCTAAAGTATATGAATATGTGTTTTATTCATACTGTTAAAATGATAATGGGACGACGTATTGAGTTTTTGCCATAAACGTAATATATAGAATTAAAAAAAATGTTAGAAACACATATTAGAACACATATTACATCACATTATAGCTATCAATTGAGGGATTAGAGTTTCGAGCGTCTATGATAAAACATTCACTAGATGGTCAAAGCAAAATAATTGCAGACTGAAGTAGTTTTAGTGTATTCCGTCATTATATAAATTTTCCATTAGTTTCATTGTCACGATAGTATATAAACTGGTTACATGGTAGTTAAAATATCTTTTTTTAAATCGGGATAAAATGTAAATAATACTTAATAAACAGAATAACTGTTGTTTCGATTAAGTTTTATTGAAACTCAAACAATGGTGGTAACTTAAACATACAAAGGCGGGTTCGTGTGCTTAGTTTGAAAGAAATGTAGAAACCAGGTCAAATAATCACGGCACCAACGCCATAACTAACATTTAGTAGTTTCGTGGAAGCGAATTAATATCATTTGAACCAATGCAATGTTGGTAGTAGTTTACTTAATATAGCTAAATTGACAAATAGTATTTTTTTATTTTATGAGTGAGTTATGGTTCTCAATTGAACCAAAATAGCAGTGTCTTGTTCAAACATAATTGCTTTACTGATAGTCTCATAATGCTACGAGTATTAATTTTTTACGAGTAACTTTATGAGTAAGGTCTGGGTGAATTAATCAAACTTTATTGGATAAAGTTTTACTACTGAGCTCAGTTTGAAAGCAAGTGTTACGGTTCCAGTGGTATAGCGTATCTGAGGTAGATCAAACGGATGATGGCCCATAACAAAATGTTTACCTTGCAGCTGCTATCAATAAATTTGTGGTTGAGTTCAAGTTTATGTGCCGCATAACACTAAAACATTTATTAAAACGCATAAAAAATTCAGACGCTCGTATGATAAGAAATTGAAAGCAAATTTATAAACCATGGTAGTTTATTTTTTTGTGTTGAGTATTCATTCTTTTATGTAACTTCACCAAAAAAATATTTTAAGAAACTTTCATAACGTGCCATTCGGTATAAAGTGTAAATGCACATCGATTTGCGTTGAATGTGATTTAGGCAGTTTAGGCAATAATACTACGTGGTGTTCTAATTCAGTGCCAGGAAAACAATAAATCACCTTTAAACTAACATCGAGACATTTAAAACATACATATATACAACACGAGTAACACCTTACAATAATAAACAAATTTGGCAAGTAAATGAACTTCCCGCATCTTGTGTACATAAAGACAATGAAGCATGACCGAAACGTGACTTAACATAATAGTGAGGAGAAATTTGGCAAAGTTTTTCAAGTGTAAGTTGGCACAAGAAGCGGTATCAATAGGAGTTTGAGAAAGGAGTTTGGAAGCGCAGCCGAAGAGAGAGCGGTGGTGTGGTGTGTGACCTACCGGCGTGTGGCATAAAGCAAGTGGGCATTGGTGTGGTGCTGGTAGTGAGCGCTAGATTGACCTTGCGCTGCGGCTCCTTGGGCTCCCAGAAGAACACGTAGTAGAGCGAGAGCACGATGGCGGCCAGCGACACGCACAGCATGTACACGAGCACGGTGAGCACGCGCACGCCCTTGGTGTCGCGCTTCCGCTCGTAGAGGGCGTCGAGGAGCAGCGCCCCGGGGCCGGCGCCAGGGGCCGCGCCCAGCCGCACCGAGCCGCCGCCCGACGCGTGAGACCGGCCCGACATCGCGCCGCTATCTCCCGCCGAGCGGCAGCCGCGCCGACCCAGTCAATAGGCGGCGCGCGCCGACCCACGCCTCCGCGGTGAGCGCGCCCATCTGCAGCTGTCGTCGCCTGCCCCACGGCGCTGCCAGGCCATCGCAGCTGCTCAGCACCAGCGGATTCCAATCAGCCGGTCAGCCTTGCGGCGCTCAATAAACATCGCTAAAGCGTTACGCGCCACTCGAGTGGAGCGGCCCAAACAAACGATGTCTCGGATAACTAAGTTAATTTGTCTCCGAGCGGCCGTGACAGGCGCTTCCCGAGGGCGGTGCCTCCCCGGCGCCACTCGGCCGCCGCCCGCTCCACTGCCACTTCAGCCGGAGGCCTCTTCAAGTACTATGCGCCTACTTTATTGTCACAACTTCTGAATTACTCTTTTTTAACGACCTCTTTAGTACGAACAATTAGCCACCTGATCGAGTTCGCGAGGTGTGGGACTCTATCTCTAGAGGAGATAGAGTTAAGAATTATATTTTACCTAGGCTTTCAATTTCCAATTTGATTAAATCGTTTTATGTGTGTATTTATGTGACATATCTTTTCTTAGTGTGATATACTCGTTAGAAATTTAACTGTGGTTATAGGTTGTTCATTAATTTTCTATTAGTTTTTTAAGGATTGGTATGTTTAAAATCATTCTTCATGCCAATATATATAAAACTTATTATTACGTTTATTTACAAAATAACAAAATGCTTTCATAAAAAGAAAATACCATTTTCTAAAATTATTTACTCTTGGTGACCGTAATGACCAATAATGCATGACCAAAAATGAGACTACGAATCCATTCGTAGCACGAATTAGGAGACAATATCGCATAATGCTGTGCTTTATTTCTAAAGGAGTGGCCAAATATACTATTATAGTATACAGTACAAAGCGTGATTTCAAAATATACTGACCCCTTCATGGTAACAGTACAAACACTACATCTTAAATTCTGAAGTAGGTACATGTCCGCATATTGAAATGGTAACTTACCGTGATTTTCTGAGTAACTTTCTCTCATCGGTTATAATAACTCCTGAGTATTTTAATTAAATGACCATCAAATATCCAGGGGCTTTGGTCCACTAATTCTTTTTTCAAAATCTTAGTTCAATATCACTTCAGTAACGGTGTACAGTTATTCGTGGAATGACATAAGTGACCACTTATGGCATTTTTTTGGGCGTAATTTGACACTTTTGCTTCCATCAATGGTGAAATTCGACTCTTGCTAATCCACTAAATACTTCACACTATTACTAAAATGCTATCAAACTACAATTCTGCTAAAACACACTAATCAATTAATAAACTTTCTTAATCATGTAGTAAGATATGGGTCTTATTACACGATTAAGAACTTCAGCAAGGTGATATTTACAAATAACTTCTTTAATGATGTAACTATTTTAGGAATACCTGGACAGCTAGCAAACATCATTCTCGTTATAGCAGAATGTTTCGTGTAATGATGTCAACAATTACGTAGACAACGGACAATCTATAGTGGAGTTTAGCTATCTATAGTATATAGGGTTTGTGCGTTACTAGCATATCAGTATTTATTTTACGATTAATCAGTAATGCATTTTACGAGTAAATAGAATCATAAACCAAAAAATACAGTTCTTAATTATACATCAGTGAACAGAATATGTAAGAAATTATATGATATCGAACATCGTCTTAGTAACAGCATTTTTAGCTAATTTTTAAATCTGTGTTCAACCAATTACAGCGGTACCGAGTTTTAAGTTCATGATAAGTTTTCTTTCAGAGTTAACAATCCGTACAAAAGCCCAAAACTTTGTCAATCGTTTAAATGGATTAATTAAATTTAGCGAACCATTCTCTTTGGTCTGCAAGTGGTTGAAACTCTTAATTGGATATCTATTGTATCGCAGTTTAAGCAGTTACGTTTAATTAAGTTTAACTGTAAAGCTAAACCGTAACTTAAAGTTAATTATTAGTTAAATGACTGTTTTTAATAAATTTCATGAGCATTGATGAGAGTGATGTCTGAAAGGGTGAACAGTACATTGGACACATACACTTTAGTCTCTTTTGATATGTAGTTTTTTGGGTTTACAGTTGTCAGTTGTTAAGAAAAAAATTAATATTTTTTTAATGGTTGTTGTATGCTACTACTGTGAATTCGTTACTATCAAAAAAAGCGTATTAAGTAGAAGAAGACTACCAAATACAGCGTTTCATTAAACATGCATTCAATTTATAACAGATTTGAAGGAAAACATCTTGAGAAAATTTATCTTCAACATCAATACTAATTATCGCTGTTAAATTTACGCAGGATGTTATTCCGTAAATGTTTCTGGTATCAAGAAACTTTGACCTGATACCAAAAATGTCTTAGGTAAAGATTAAAATGGCATGAATACATTTATAACATAAAATATCACAGCAATTTTTCTTTAAATAGTGTGGTTTATGATTCAAGTAAAATTCTAGTTCACCAATTTGAAATTGTGAAAAATATATGCAAATTACAATGAATTGTAAGCTCTTGCATTAGCGATAAAGCCTTAGTTAATATTAGGGTAAAGTGCCAGCGATTAACCGGAAACAAAGCAGCGACTCATCCCCAAATAAGTCTCCGTTGGTACCAGTCAATTAGGTTAGTGGCCACTAATTACATTATATGAAACCCCTCGAGGCAAACTGTAAACATACCCATGAATTTGGGCGCGCAAACATTCGATAAATTAGCATAAACCGACAATATAGTAATTGGTTTGGATAGCTACGTAGATATTGGCTACTTATTGATTTCCTTAATTGGGTTTTTATTAAGTCTGCACGCACATTTTGATGAAAAACCAAAGCTACAGGACTTAGACTACGAATAACTAGCTATAACTGCGAAGTTATTTCGTATTTATATGGAGAAATGTGGGATCTTTAAAATGACGTAAAACTAGACCGAAATAACATGCAATTGGTTACTAAGAAATGACTGTTAAATCAGCACTCTTCAAAATGTAACTATCGACGACGTTGTTATAAAGTAATGATTTCGTAACTTTACGTAATTATTAGACATTTTATTAGTTTTACTCAGAACAAGAACTACAAAATGATGTGGGAATTAAGCTAAACCTAATGAACACACAGTTTACCATATAAAGCTAGAAATAGAGACTTGTGCTAGGACAGCATGTTGACTGTGTTACTTTACATAATGTGCTTTTGCAAAATTAATGTAGGTAAATAATTCTATCATTAATATTAACCTGAAAAGAAAACCTTAATTTAAGTTTACCGAAATATTGTTGATAGCAGTATGACACTAAAAATGCTATTACAAAAGCAATTCCGAAGAACTGAGGTTTATCTGGGATTATTAGTATGATATTACAAACATAGAAACATTCATTTAAAACCAGATCTAGCTACCGATTTTTAAAGAGTTAAAATAATCACTTGTATGTTACATTGCTTGGTTATAAAAACTTATCAACTTCTTTACTCACCAATAGTATGTTTATGTATACCATGGTGGTAATGATGAGCGGGGAGATCTTGGCGCGCGCTGGCAACAGCATCCGTTTCCGTCTCGTTCAAAGGCAGCGGCGATTGCCAGACGCACGTGTAGTAAATCGAGAGGAGAATCGCCGCCAAGGACACGGAGAACAAATATGCAATCACTGTCAGAACTCTCAACAATTTACTCGGAGACTTCCTACGGCGTCTCACTAACGCTGGGTCTTCCAAACTATCTGGTCTTGCACGACGCGGTGACATGTTGAAAACAAATTCAAATTAAGAACAGCCTTTTTTATTTTTTAAGTAACATTATGGTAAAGTACGTTTACACATGAATGTGATAATTAAAAAGATCGCGGGGTAAGAGTGCTCGAGCGCGGCTCCCGGCGATGTTCCTCGTTAGGCGATCAGTCCACACTACGGACTACTACGGTTCGCGAGCCGTTCTGCCAGTACAGCGTAATACTTCCCTAAGTACTAGTACATACGCATGGGTACCTACTCGTAGCTGTCCGGTGCTTTATGCTAACGAAACTAATTTGTGGATGTCCTTAGTTTCGGTAGGGACAGCATAAAATAAATAAGTTTATATGTTTGTACATGGGTGTGAGCAGTAAAATTCAGACCAGTTCGAGTGTTATCTATCATTTTAAGAAACACTAGTAATATATAAAAAAAAATTAATATAAATATAATATAACAATAAACCTTACCATTATTTTTAAATCCCAGCAAAAACCCTAAAGTTGTAATTTGTATTGTCATTTTGCTAATTTTTAACCCCACCGAAAACCCTAAAATGTATTATGTCATTTTGCCATCAAGTCATTCGAAGAGACCCTCCCCGACCCTCCTAAGCGAGATAACCGCAAATCAGCTTCCAGCGTTTCAAAATCGGTACCTACTGAGATAACGAACCTTTTCAGCTTCAGCGTCATTTGTATTCATAGCAGGTTCTTTTCATCCTGATTAACATTGCTTTTGTAAACTTCTCACGCGTGTATCTCCATAGCGAAGTTTGCTATTAATCTTGCTTCTTTGTAACATGGTTAAATGAAATTACAACGTAATAAATAAATTTTAGTCTTAATTAATATTGATTACAATTCCTAATTATCGTGCTAGCTAAGTCTATCCGTGTTATTCATAAACAGAAAGCTAAGGGTTATGGTAAAGTATTTTAATGAATACATTACATTGCCATAACAGGTGCTAAACCTAATGCGTCGATATAATATTCTGAATTTTTATTAATTAAAATTGTTATCTACATAATAGTAACATTTTAGAATAAGCTTTTATAAATAATATTTACTCAAAACAAAAATTAAACAATCAAGACTATAATTTGAACTCTTACAAAACGCAATTTGATAAGATATTTTACCAGCATTACGGAATATTATGATATACATTTATTTTCCTTTATTGAAATTTTGTGCTCGAATATTCCAGAATGCAGATTTATTACTTGATAAAATGGCTAAAGTCGGTTTTATGTTTAAGAAACTATTCTGCTTTTAGTTTTATACGATGATTTCGTAACATGACCCTTTTATCTCGTAGAAGCTCTTATGAGATCGGAGGTCGAAAGCCATTAGAGGAATCGATTTATCTAGTGTCCAGAGTAAACGACGAAGATTTATTTGATAGCATCTAGATAGGAAAGTTAACAAGATAGATGACAGCTTTTTAAAAAGACATCTTAACAAATAGCTTGCATTTTTTATTGTAAGAAAGCTTTTGAGCACATCGTAAATGTTATCACGAGTTACCTTGGAATTTGAATGTAATCGGCAACTGTTTATTCACTCATCAAGACCTTGACCAGTAAATACAATTTTTGTGTATACAACTAGCTACTACCCGTTATCTACTCATAACTTCTTCTCTCTTAATTAGGGTTTATCATCATAACTACAGTGTTTGTGAATTAATATATATATATATATATATATATATATATATATATATATATATTACATAAATGCATGGATTCCTTGTATAAAATGATAAAATTATTTATGCAAAAGAGAAACTATAAATGAGAATAGAGGGAGTAAAAAATTAAAAGTTCGTAGATATTAATTAAATGTTTCGCATTACTTGGTTGTTGGAAACTCAGCATTCCATTTCTCAGTATTTTAAATGAAATAATACGAAGAAGATGTTGGGAATGTATTTGCATCTTATAAAGCTATGTAACTTGCACTTGACCTTCTTCTAGTGGGGTGAAAAGGGGTGCAAGACGTGAGAGAATTTCGTAGCGGCTCTACGCATTTTAATTATGTGCCAGACGACAAGAGTATTAATTAGTCACGTTCAATACTCAGCTGATTGTCAAGGATAAAATGAGTTAAATAAACGGAAGGCTCTCTAGACTCTATGGTGCTTCAAATGTGATCGAAGTAGTTTTGATAAATTCTACACTTAAATTATGAAGCAAATAGTGTGCGAACATATTTTAATTGTTTGGCATTGATTGGATTGCGTACCTAATACCACGATACATTCTTACTGATTAATTGTTAATACCACGATACGATATTTACAAATAATATCACAAATAATGTTGAAACATTTATCCAGTAGATCGTATAGTTATTGTTATCTTGACACATACATAACCTAATAAAATATCAAAATTAACGTTTGTGGAGCGAAATACGGCTTATGCTGCTGCCACTACAATATCTGCTTTGTATCCGGTACACATTATGTTCGGCCATGTCGAAGACGTTAATAACTTAATGAGATCTCAGGGGCTTTATGAGCATCGATTTAGATTACTTGGCTACTCGCGGCTCAAACAGTTCCTTGTTACAAAGTTACTACTTACTACATGTACGATATAATGAAACAATGAGCTAACAGCGTTCAAACCCCGGACCATATACCAAGGAATCTGCTTTTTTGTGTACATTTTCGCAATGAAAATACAAAAGCATAATACAACGATACGGTGAGGGAAAACATCGCATCTATTGCTCGGAACGGAATTACGACCTCTGCTATTGCGGAGATGAGCACATGAAGCTTTGAATACCCCCTGGAAAGTGTTTATCTATAATGAACTATCAATATCTTAAGTAGTTTCCCAGTTTTTCTTCTTCGCTTGGCGTAGCAATCATCAGTAATATTCTTATGTTTATGAAGTTCCGAGTTTAGCATAAGCTAAATACGTTTCATGAAATATTTATATATAGTTTACACTAAAAAGAAATTATATCCAATATATTTAATGCGTCGAATTAATGAATTTCTAAATACTTACTATATCCTATACCTCCTACACATCTTATTATTATATATAGGGTACACAACATAATAAAAGATATCATGTAGTCTTAGCAATAAAGATAATTGACCACAACTTAAAGCTCAAGGTGACTTCGATTTACTCGCCAACTATCTTTCCATATAAAACTGTCAGTTACGTAACATATATTCACATCATCTAATCCCTTTCAGCGTAGGCAGAACCTGGGAGATGTAATATTACCTAGTCACTTTTAACCATGAATACTGGGGTGCTTTTGTCATAATGGAAAATTGGTGACAGATTGCAAATTTTTGTCCAATAGATTCCATTACCCCTTAGTCTCGTAGTCGCCTTCTACGACATGCAGAGAAGTAAGGCAGCAAGTCATTCTTTTTATATCCCAGACTAAGACGGCACCTGTCAATTAAAAAGTCTAAGATATATACGTTACAACAAAAAACACTTAATACACACCTTTGATAACATAAAAGCATTGATACAATTCATAAGTAATAACAAAAGCAGTCTGCTGTATAATTCCATAGATTTCCATAATATTTCTACTACTTGCTCTATAATGTTCCATATTAATTTAATCACGACCTCGATACTAGTGCCAAAAAAAGACAAGCTAAAGAAGTCTCCAATTTACATCACCAATGTCCCGTCTAGCCCCAAATTAATTAAAGGCGTTAAATCTATAAGAGATAAAGGAGTTTATACTCTGAACTACTCTGCATTTTGTATGGTCGAAAAGAACTCTTAATACGTTCGAGACGAGGCTAATTCGTTCGATAATAATCAGCGGGCGATCGTTTGGTTAGTAGAGCCGATTAACCGCCCAGGAGGCAGCCAATCGATCAATCATGGATAGCCCCAGAGCATAAACTGTCACCAAGGGGATCCACTACTCGGCCAAATTGAATTTGCATCATTACTAATATGTTGCGTTAGTTATTTAGCTACGTACTCGTACTTTACTTAATGTATTTGTAGGATGTAGGACAAGAGAAGTATTGAGTTTATTTGTAACACAGTTATTAATTCAAAACTTCAATAAAGAATTTACCGCTAACATAATATCTATAACAGTACAGGGTTCAACCCCGACTTGAGCATGTACCAATGGAAATGAAGTTTAATGAATTTCCATATACATTTCGTAATAAAAACACATTTACGAAATGCATGGATTTATACGGTGAGGGAAAACATAATGATGAAAACTACCTGAGGGTTCAAGGTGTCCATAGAATTACTACCTTCGCAATTGCGGAGATGGAAACCTGAATATCTGACTACCCCGCAATGGTTAATGGTCGTGAATGCGTTTGTTTTTATTTTTTGTATAATATCTAATTGTATTATAATAGTAAGTTGTCGGAATGCAGTTTTTTTAAAATACATATACTATATATACATACATATAAATACATACATATACATTCAAGTCCTTTTATCCCTTTTGAGGTGCACAGAACCTCAGAGATAGCAAATTATACATATTTCCTAAAAAAATTACACAAAAAGGAATTTTATGGTAATTAACCATTTTTTGTTGGTTTCTGTTTGTATTCGGCGACTTAGAAATGGTGGGTGTGTAACCATTTTGAATGATCCTGCTGGTTGGATGGATAATGTTTAGTCTTTGTGAAGGATGATGAAATTCACCACTTGTTGCAATTGAGTTATGGTCTGATTAATAAAGTACGTATAACCTAAAAATTTATATCATCAGTGTGTGTGTGTTGCAGTGAATATTGTTCTGCTTCTCGGCGATTACAATGAGCAGTGATTGATCTCCAATAATGGTGATTGATCAATAATTAAAGCGGCTGCAGCCTAGTCAAGTGGCTGTAAACCTAGTATGAAAGACCTCTTTTTTCTAATTGGAGGTCCTAGGTTCGAATTTCGGCTCTGGCGTGTACCAAAGAATAAAATTTAAAATGTGTTACTCGATTACGTAAATAATTTAAAATCGCTAATGGTAAGGAGAAAGATAATAAGAAAACCTGCTGCCCTTTAGGCATTAGCCAGTGACTGTATACCTACGGTTCAGAACCTATGACATTGGGCGCTGTCTACCTATTGAAATGCGAGCTTTGAATGGCTCATACCTAACATTATACAAAAGAATTTATAGTATGAAATATGTAGGTGCATTAATATTATTTCTATTATGGTACTCGGAAAACTATTTCATTACCGTCAGGATTTACCCGATACTGACAAATAGATCGCAATGAACCGCCTAAATAATAAATAAGTAAAAGTAACCTCACCCAACATAACATATATAATAATACAAATTGAAATTATACTGTCTATAATCCAAATTGTAAAAAAAGTAAATAAAACTTCATAAAATTGACATTATTTAAATATAGACAATCCGCCTTATTCGTTAAGAAACATCAATGAAATTAAATTATTTAAATGTATTTTAATAAGTATTGAAATCTTATCTTCGGTTTATGATATTGATAAACGATAATCTGATAACCTTTTACCTGAATCCTATTACATTATTAGTTTTATAGGATTCGCACTACCTGCGATACAAGTCCAAAGTTGTTTATTATTGTGGGAGACTAAAAAAATAATAGTTATGTCAGCTAATGCTACAATAGTAAACAACATTGTTCATGGAAGTGAAGAATGTGATGTTCCCGCCCATTTATCGTTTGGACAATTCGTCTTTGACAGGCTAAAGGCTGGAGGAAACAAAGTAGCCCAGGTATATATAAATTATTATTTAAAAAAAGAATTTAATTTTAACATTACAATTTACTTTTATGAAAATATTATTAATATTTATTCCCATGCTCTTCTGGAACTTTAACTTAACCAGATATTAGCTTGAGGTTATTATGAAACTGTAGGTTTTCCTATCAATAATTCCTATCAATGAACTAAAATGTTTTCAATTATTCTTCCGTACAGGTGCCTCGTTTTACTCAAGATACTCTTGTGCTTGTTCTGTATAACACACAACCCTGAACACCCTTTTACTGTAAACATAACTAATCTAGAATGAAACCAATATTTTTAATCTTTCAGGTATGTGTGGAAACTGGACAATCAGTTACTTACCATGAAATTCTTCAAAGAAGTGTTAATGTTGCCGTAGCTTTGCAAAAGCTTGGACTTAAGAAAGGAGATGTTGTGACGCTCAGTAGTGAAAATAGATTTGAATTCACAGTAGCCGCTTTAGCTGTGACATATGCTGGCGGTGTGCTGTCTACATTGAACATTGCTTATACTCCAGGTGAGGCTAACAATTGATTACTATATTGTGAAAAATTTGGGCTTGACTCTGTGTACAGGGTTCAAATCCTGCTTGATCATGCACCAATGGAAATAAAGTTTATTGAATTTCTATGTACATTTTAGTAATAAAAATACATTTACGAAACACTTTGAACGAATACTACAGTTAGGGAAAACATTGTGAGGAAACCTACCTGTTCCCCCAACAGATAATAGTGCTTGTAAATGGCGACATGGCTTGCCACATGTCACATTGAGTACTATAGTATATTCGCTTTAAGAAAATAGTGACGTCATCAAGGTCACCATGATTTAACCAATGAGATTTTATAGGGGTTGTCTGTTATTGGTCAATGTGACTTCTTTTCTCATTTACTCACTTCTCATTGGTCAGTTTGACCTCTGATTATCATGACGTCACTATTTACTTAACGCGAATAGACTATAACTATCTGGTCTGGTTCGAGGTAGCCACAGCATTACTACCTCCGCAATTACGGAGATGGATACCTGAACCTCTGACTACCTCGCATGGGTTAATGGTGGGGTTAATAGTGAAAGCTTTTTTTTGTACTTTAACATTGCAAAGTCATTTAGCCAATAGCAATAGCACTGTTTTCTCTAATAAGGTTAACTTAGAATTTGCCTTGTGTGGTCCAAGGTTCTACCCATACCTTGGGGAGTTATAGATAATATATTTATGTACCTTATATCTTAATGCATTTTCATTCATTATAATTTAAATACAAATTATTAAAATTGTAAAGTTATTTACTATATTGTTCATGTTTATGCCAAAAATAATTCATTGATACAATCACTAAGCATTTATCAGATTGTATTAAATCCTCTTTAATATATAAAGTTAGTGTATTTATTGCCTCTTAGCATCTATTTCGCATTAGCAAGATAAGATAAATCCTTTTGGCCAAAGTTCCAAATAGTAACACAAATATGTATTAAAAAATATGTATTTTTCCTTTCAGACGAGATCTCGCATCTTTATGACATAACAAGACCTAAATTTGTATTCACATCTCCATTGACTGCTCAAAATGTTCTTGAGTGCAGTGAGAATTTCCCTTGCATAGAAAAGATCATACTCTTTGGTGAATATGATGTAATACCTGCGCTGATGTTCAATGACCTTGTGAAAGAAAATTTCAATATTAACAATTTCAATGTGGTTGATGTTGAGGGAGTGACGGATACTATGGCCATTATGTGCTCTTCAGGCACAACTGGTTTGCCTAAGGGCGTGGAATTGACGCATCTGAATTTCCTAACACTCTGTGCGCATATGAGGTACAGTTATTTAGTCTAAGTTTATAAATACTTTAGTTACAAATGTTATAAAATTTTAGTCTATGTTCAAATATAAAACAAGATAGTTATCTCTCATGCAAAATATTGCGTTTAATAGATATCAATTAAATACTTATATTAACTACTGTATACAAAAACATGTATGAACAGAATGTATATTACATATTGACATGTAATTTAAATGATAGATAAAGAATTAAGTACTTTAGATAAGGTCTATCTTAAAGATTACTTTGTACATACATTTTGTTATGAATTCATACCTGCAAGCTATTGTAACTATGCTCCGTTATTGGCATGTAATATGCTCAGATGTGTGTGTACATATACTACTCGTAAATATGTACACACCAATTCACATACCCTAAACACCCCTAAAAGTGTAAAATGAACATTAATATTTTTTAATTGTAAAAAACTAAATTATGGTTACCCTAAACATTTTTCAGGAAAAGCCTAGGTTACACGAAAATAACCAAAATAAGTTACAAAAGTATAGTTTATGCATTTTCTTCTTCCAGCTATTACTTTGAAGTATCCAAAGCCCAGAAGCGCAATGAAATAAAGTCAGCCCTGGCCCTCATTCCGTGGTTCCACGCGTACGGCTTCATCACGTCCATGCAGCTGCTCACCATTCACGTGAAAGTGGTGTTCCTGGTGCGGTTCCAGGAGGAACAGTTCTTGGAGACCATACAGAATCATAAGGTAAATACAGATATGCATGCATTCACGAGCCACGAAGAAGGCTTTTGTGTATTCAGAAGTTGAGTGTCATTGCCTAAGCGTTATGGCGGTCTTCGGCCATTAGAAATCCAGTTTTTATATCATGATCAGTATTCCACATGTCAGGTTTTAAACCGTCGCAGTATACTGATTATTACCGATTTCTAGAAGAAGTTAGATTTCCACACGATATTTTCTCTCACCGTAATCAAGAAACAGCACATGGTCATTCCAGATGATCACAGTTGCCTAACTTGGGTGGTTGAATAAGAACCGGTGTACATTTACATACATATTCTATTTTATTTATATATGATATAGCATGATAGCCAATTATCGCTCAACATTTTAATTGACCGTAGATCTCTTAGTTATCTCTTAAAACTGTAGCTAAATTCTATTACATCCCGAAAAGAAAAGTAACCTTTAATCATATTATCCGTGCAATGGTTGCAGATCAACATGACGACGATAGTGCCTCCGCTGGCGGTGTTCCTGGCGAAGCACCCGCTGGTGCCCCAGTACGACCTCTCCTCCCTGCACGAGGTGTGGTGCGGCGCCGCGCCCCTCTCCTCCGACATACAGAGGGCTATTAGTCAGAGGTGAATTTGAATGTCACGTACTTTCTTGTCGAGATGTTACATACATACATATATGTCATAAAATGATAGAAGATTACGCAAGAGGCTAGTTAAAGATTAGTTGGACATGGCTCTATGTATTCTATGAATAATATAGACAATATCTAAAAAATTGATTTTTAAAGAAATTGGTGTAAAAGGTTATTTTGTGGCTACATCTAAACTACTTCTCATTAGAAAACGTGATTCAACCGAAACTTCTGGTACTGGTCCCCGGACGTGTGATAAATGAAATTATCCTTGCTGAACTCAGAATTTCGCTAGAGTTTCGGAAATAGACTACCCTTACAAGATAATTGTCATGTTATGGAGATCCTTGATCCTACTCCTCTGTAGGGAAACAGGCGTAATGTGTATTATGTTTTGTTACGTAGAACGGGCGTGACCCACGTGCGGCAAGGGTACGGGCTGACGGAGCTGACGATGGCGTGCTGCGTGGACATGTCCGTGCAGGGGAAGCCCGGCTCCTGCGGCACGCCCGCGCCCGGCATGAAGATCAAGGTACACCATCAATACTCTTTGCATACTCTCTGTGTAGTACATTAGAATTATGGACATTAATAATATCTTTAGAACTGTTGCATAAGAAGGTACATTCAAAGCATTTAAGTAAATTAGTGTCGTACAAAAACAATAATAAATAAAAATAATATAATAATCGAACATAAAAATAAGCAGTCTTTTTATACTTGCATTCGTAGCAATCAACTATTTAATGTTCTACAATTTTCAACTCCACTCAATGATACCTTTTCAATGTAACAAGTGACTGTGATAAATGCATCTATTAATACTATGCTAAAGTGTCTTACATATACTATAAAGTATACTTTACTTGTGCAGGTATTAGACCCTGAATCGGGTAGTATTCTGGGCGTGAAACAGGCGGGAGAGTTGTGGATCAAATCCCCGCTCCGCATGAAAGGCTACAGGAACAACAAGGCAGCCGGAGACGAGCTCCTCGATAAGGATGGCTACGTGAGGACCGGAGATATTGGCTACTATGATGAAGAGGGATTCTTCTACATCATAGACAGGTTGAAGGAGCTTATCAAGTATAAGGGATTCCAGGTAAGATTGTGATAGTAATAGCTGGTATAAGTAACAGTTGAAATCGAATGCATATTTATACAATCAATCTAGAGGCTATAAAGTGAGTATACCTAGAGTGTAACATAAAGACTCAATGTACGATAAATAACTGGTTCATAATCATTTTTGTGCACAGTAACGTCTGCTGTAATTCAATTCAGCATAATATAAGCTTGATAAATAAACATCAGTAAATAAACGCGATCTTTCATTACATAAACGTTCCATATGAATGCCATGCCAACAAGAATAAAAACTTCGTATTTTCGTACCTATATTCCACAAAACACCTATGGTCTACAGGTAGCCCCCGCGGAGTTAGAAGCCCTAATCTTGCAAGTGAAGGGCGTGGCGGAGTGCGGCGTGGTGGGCCGACCGGACGAGGTGGCGGGCGAATTGCCAGTGGCCTTCGTGGTGCCGCAGCCAGGAGCTAAGCTTACCGAGGAGGATATTGTCAAGTTCGTCGCTTCTAAGGTGAGATATTAACACCCACATAATAGCTAGGACCCTGGTTAATAAATACGAGAAAAATTGCCGTTTAATTACTTATGCTGAACCATTTAATTATTATATACTACTAGCTGTGTAAATTAAATTGTGTTACTTAAATGAAATCAAATTTTATGTGTTGTGTGTATTTTATGGTTCAATTATTGTTTAGAGTACCCGCCACATATGGTGGCAGTAGCCAAACTTGGAACTAAATTTGACGTTTCCGCCATTGCGTGTTATTTTGTATGAAAGGTAAATTTAGTATTACCAGCGTTGTGTTTTTTGCCCACTCTTTGTAATTTTTATGTTTGTTAAGGGTGATTATAATAAATTGATTTCTGGAGTTTCTTGTTAGTTCTTCTCCAAGGGTCTCCGCTGAACTTCTTCTTCTCAATCGTTACGCTCTTATCAGAGCGGTCGTGGTCTTCATGACGTGGCATCTTGAGCAGCCGAAATGGTTGGTGAACTAACCTCGGTAAAAATATGTAAAGACAATGCTCAGTGCCATGTTTGAAATAGTTTTTTTACATACATACATACACATCACGCCTGATTCCCTGTAGAGGGGTAGGCAGAGATCACGGATCCCCATTTGTCCCGATCCTGACAGACCACTTTCGCTTCATTGACATTCATACATTCTCTAATACACTCTCGGCGGTTATAGGTACTCCTAACGTCACCTTTTTTCAATATAGCGTCTATCTGACTGTTACATATATGTCTTATTAGGCCGGCCCCTACGTAACCGCCCTTCCACTTCACTCATATATATTCCTTTTGTCAATATATAGTTTTTTTAATTTGTACTTAGATCATAAAATAACTTTCAAAGAGAGCTTATGATAGGGCCTATTTTGAATAAAAATATTTTGACTTTTGACTTTGGTATATTAATTTGTTTTATTTGAGTTTATAGCTCTGCAACCAAAGATCGTTACAAATGAAACCTCAATATAATGTATCGAGCCGTATGGCACAGTGAGTGCTAGTTTTGGCGTGTTTACTGGCAACACTGGATTACGCGACTGTGGCGACGCCTCCAACTGCCACCTTATGTGGCGGGTACTCTATGAATTCTATTGTGATTGATGTGGATGTCTCAATAAAGATATTATTATTATTAATTACTTATGCTAAACCATTGCCTTGACCGAATAATAATAAATTATTAATTAATCAATTAATACATACATACACATCATACACGGTTCGCTATTGAAGAATAGGTAGGCAGAAATTATGGATTCTAATAGCTATGTGATTAGCATTTGTAGAATATTAAGAAATTTACAGAATTTACGAAATAGTGACTTTCGGATACACTTTTATACATTACAATTAATCATCTTTCATGAAAAGGCCAATGTTATTGATCGAGGCTTTTGCATACTGATAACACTCAATGATTGTTGCAGGTATCTTCAATGAAGCAACTTCGTGGTGGAGTGATATTCGTGAGGGAAATACCCAAGAACGCTTCAGGCAAAATCCTTCGGCGCGAACTCAAGAAATTGTTGAACGAACCAAAGAGTAAACTATGAGTTTTGTACATATTGTACAGTTTCTTTTTAAACTATTGCTTGATTCGCATATAAGAAATTATGTATTAGGAAATTATGGATGATTGGTGATGGAACTTGTTGACTGAGTGTCAAGTTGTATTTGTCGATAGTCTATATTTGCTATCATTCCTATGTAGTTAAACCAGTGATCATGAGTATTGTTTTTAATTATTAATGTACAAATGCAAAGTACCTCATCAAAGTATTGTATTTATATTTTATGTTATAACTTATTAAACGCAATGTGCAATGAATATAATTAATTTGTCTTTTATTCAAGATCCACACTTCCTGTTCAAATAAATATTCAAACAATTCACATATTTAAATTTCATTCATTGGTACATGCCAGAGTCAGGATTCGAACCTAGGACGTTTCTCATAATAAGTCAGAGGTCTTATCCACTGGGCTACAGCCGCTCTAACTAATGACATCTATAGATACTTGATTTTGAGTAATGAAACACAGATATTAACCAAAAAATAACATTTAATACAACAACAATTAAAGCCTATAATTATTAACCCCTGTAAAAAAATTATAGAGATGCAACGAGGGCATCTTTTAAATTCTGTGGAATGTTCGTGAAGATTCTCTCATGAATCTCTTTAGTGGCTGCAGCTAACACCCCTGTCTTGTTGGGGAAGGGGGCGTTTTTGTCATAGTCATACTGTTTGCCGAGTATGTCTGTGAGTTTGCCCCCATGGGCGTTCAGGATCGCCTCTGGGCCGCACGTGTCCCATTTCTTGCAGCCAGTCGCAAACACATACACAGTTGCTTTTCCTTCTAGCAAAAGGAGCACCTGAAACATACATGGAAATTAATGATGGTTGTAACTATACATACAATTTTCTAAGGATCATAATATTAAACTACTAGTAATTCCACTCTGCAAAAATACGTCAATGTTTTTAAACCATGGTTATGTCACCATCACATATAAACACACTAACAAGTATATTATATTCTGATAAATGGATAAATTATCTAAGAATTTTCCTCTAAGAATTACATTTACATTATTTAGTTGTTGCAATGTATCTGATGTAATAAATATTGTTACTAGGCAGATATCTCCATAAACATACCTTGTACCCAGCGACCTCCAACTCTCATGATGCTGGCTGGATTCAATGACTGAACCAGGTTTTCAACATGGGTATTAGAATGGCTTCGAGTAGTAGTAACTACCAATTCTGTGGGAGCTGGGGCTGGTGTGAATCCCCCTACTCCATAACCTTGGAGGCCCCATACTGTCCTTCCTTCCCTTTTTTCACCATTTCCATAGAAAGGCTGATGAATGACACCAGCTATGGGTCTCTTGTTCACCGCAATGCCAATTAACACTGTTACATGCTCCAAAAATCCTGAAATGGATAATCTTATAAAACAGATGTCTATTAAAATAATGATTTGAAGATTCAATATATTTTAATTTACAATAGATACACAAATTAGATAACAGTACCAGTTCATACTGCATGCATACCACACTATATTAATGTTTATGGAATGAATTTTGATTTAACCACTTCTAAGGATTTATCTATTTGAAAATAGAATAATTTGTACAGAAAGTAGTTTAAAGTTAATGATGTTTTTGTAGTTACATGAAATTTGATTGTTTAATGACTAGGCATAGTTAATTGTGTGACTAAACAGATAATTAAAAACAAGTTAAGGAAATAACAATAGCCACTTGACTGAGACCATTTTTTGTGTTAACCAGGAAAGAGTTTAGAAGGACCAATGATCAAGCTACCATATCTACATTGAGTTGAAACAGAAATTACCATATGGCGAATCTAACAAACTTAGGCACCATTTCATAGAGATAAACGGGTGTGTTATGTACATCATCCATCTCTCCCAAAGAGTTTTCTTCAACATTAGTGAACCTAAAATGTTATTGCTCATCAAAAATAACTAATTTTCATAATTACACATAAGTAAATTAATTTTCAAATATGTATTTATATCTTGTTTTTTATTTTGCAAGGGCAACAACCCCATTTATTTAAGCATCTTATCATCAACATACAATCATAAATTTCAGAGATATTAAATTAAAATAATCTATATTATAGATTATTTTTTAATTTCATAGAAATATCAAATTTGATGCTAACCTTGAGTGTACTCAGAAGTGCCATCCAGAGGGTCAACCCACACCACAACTTCGTCTTCTTTAATCCCTGAGAACTCTTTGGGGCATTTAAGCTTGAGGATTTCACTATCACAGTCTGTGACCAGACAATCTGTGGGTGATGAGACCTAAAAAGAAAAAGAGATTAATTGCTCCATCCATATATTAGTATAGAAAAAAGACTATTCAAACTTCTTTATTACTTGTCATGTTACATTAAGTAGCAAAGCAAAGTTATTTGTGTAAAGTATTGCTAGCGGATGTATACGTCTAGACTGATAGTCATAAGTCTACAAGGCAACCCTGTAACTCAATACTCAACAGACACAGTTATTTGTTTAGATTGTACTCACACATTACGTAGATAAACAATTTTATTTGCAGATCCAGATAACACACATCAAATAATATTGAATTAAAGTATAACACATACTATCTATAAATAGCAGATTTGGAAAGTTTCTAGGTAACATCTTCATTGAGCGACTATGTTATTTTAAACTCTCTATGATGCATTTTCTATGCACATTTTACCTAATGTTACCTTTATAATAGAAGTACAATATTTTTATGACAGGATTGTTCCATAACAATGGGTTTAAGTAGCTTACTATCTGACTAGTGTATTATGAGTGTCTCTACAAACTTATTTCTAATTTACTATATAGATGGGCGCTTAAATCTCTGGACCCAATGCATCCTGTCCATAAAGTTAATCAATATTTAGCGGCAAATTAGCTAAGTCGGCTTATTGCAAAATTTATGTATGCTAACAACAAATGTTTTCAGATAGAACATAGTACTTTTCATTAAATACAACTTCCTAAACTTGACTTACCTGGTCATCAATATTTTCTTCTTCAGCAATAACATTAATTTTCGGATACTGAGAAATTAAAGAAGATACAATGCATCTTTGTGCTGACCTATCAGCTTCTGTTTGATAATCGTTTATACCCTGTAATGAAAGAAAAACCAAGAGAAATTTAAACATGAAGTCTGCAATCTGAATAATTATATTCCATGAATGTATTATAATTATTTCAAGGAATCTTACCTTTTCTACAATACCAAGTTCCCCTTTTTCCATAACATCTCGGACTATTTTACCAGCTCTTCCTGCTATACTCACTGATGAAGCTAATAATCTGACTACAAGAGGAACTCCAGACATTTTGCTTTTCTTAATATTTTTAAATTTAAAGCTTATATCATTTATAACTTATTGCACAGTGTATTAATAACTTATTCTACTAACAAGTCCTACACCTATTAGAGAACTTAAATAATGTTTTCTTTTCTCAATAACAAAGTTAAGTATTGGAAAGTTGGTTGACGAGTGAAGGATTTGTTTTGATTGACCTTCAAATCAAATGGTGTCAGTTAGCCTTTACAGTGAAAGTTTGACTGACAGTTGCTTCTATACGTGACTTCACGCATCACGACCATTATTCCTTTCGGGGTAGCAAGATTCTCGTGACTATCTCCATAGCTTTTTAACCTATGCTATGCTAAAAAATCAAGAATTTATTAAATTATTACTCAAAATGAAAGCTCTTGTTTGTTCATAAAAAAATATATATTTAGTTTACAAATTGGATGGGATTCTTTACCATAACAAGAGACTTTTTCCAACTATCATATAGCTGCATTCATATACCTATCAAAAATTCTTCATGTGTCTGGGACCGACAATTTAAGTATGAAACTGAAAATCTGTATATTCGTTTTCGCACATCAATTATAAAATAAATAATAGTGGGTTATAATTTAGTAAAATAATAACACATTATAAACTTATTAACATAATAACTTTATTTTTCATTATATCCTCCACAACCTAACTACATAACATACATTTAATAAAAATATGTTTCAGAAATCCATCACACTGTGCAGTTATTCCTTTTCAAACCAAAGTACCTTACAAATGTATAGAAAACGTATATCCCAATAGTTTTTTTAAGGCCCATATTACATATATCTTTGCCAGTATTTACTACTTCATGTGATGAACTTCTAGTCTTATGTTCATACATTAATTTGTAACAGTCAATGGTTTTTTGTTAAAGGCACTTTCTGTTAAGGCAGCTTGGTAATAATACTGACCATAAAGTCGTGAAACAAATGCCATATTATTTGATCCAAATACAAAACATTGTATTTTTGTTATACAGCTTTCTTATTAATACCTATAATTTTGTATTGTAAAACATAAATGTTTAACATCAAGTAAAAGTTCCTTGGCAAACTTTCTATGCTTAAAGTAATTATTAAAAATATTAAAGATTAAACTATAATAATTATTATAGTGTAGCTTATACCTATTTATAATATAGGAATATTGCATAGATCTACAAATACAGTAGTAATAATAATAAACTATACCTTAAATTTTTAAATCTACAAATTATAGTTTATAAGAGGTCAAAGTTTATAAAGAAAGATTTTCCAGGGTAAGCTTTCATATTTTGAAAGGTTTAATTCACTAACAATATAAAATTCTGACAATAACAAGTAAGCTATACTACTACTACTAGAAATTAAAAAAAATTTTACTGTTTCATCTCTACTGTATAAAATAAAGGTTTTATTTGAAATAGGAATGATTTAAAATAAAACTACTAACAATATTTTATAAACTTAAGTATATCTAGTTTATATGTAAGCATTATTAAAACAATAATCAAAGGCATTAACAATTAATACATAGTAATAATTTTCACTAACTTTATTGTATTTTACTTACTAGTTACTTAATGTTAATTTCATTCATTACTTATTCTATTTATTCATATAATTTGGTCAAACAAATAAAACATGATAGTTTTCCTTTAGATGCATATATCCAATTTATTCCTATACTGCTTTCTGTTCTGGCTTTGTGTTCTTTTAATCCTAACCTTCTTCAGTAACTTATCAAGAACTATATACGTTAAATATTCAGTACTTATTATCAACGAACAAACATTTGTCAGTATTTATATGCAAAAAAAGCTCAAATAAGTAAAGTAACATTACTATTATATTTATAGGGATATAAAAAATACTTATAACTAATAAATACCATGATAACTGTTTGGAAGTCAATATTTTATTAGCAGATTTTAATTGAAACACAGTCTTAATATAAAAAAAATAATAACTATTATAGTATGTCAACATTATTTTAACAAACTAATTTTATTCAGCAACACAACCAGACATGTTAAATGATACACATTATTCATTGATTCTAAATACTATAAACCATTCATGTTCTATATAACATTACATACAATTTATATAGCAATCCACATTCAATAAGTCATTAATAAACAAAGACAGTTTCGCAACTCGAGTTTTCACTGCACAGGCAAAAAAATCGAATAGTTACTCAGTTACTTTTTTGTTTTCTTTTTTTCGTTCGTCGTTTGAGTAACAATTATTCTCGCCTAAAATCGTGAGAAACCTATTCTTGAGTAAATAGGCAATAAGGAATCATAGAACTAAAATAGTGTTATACCTTTCATCCTTATGCTAATACCTATTCCTTCTCATTGACATTCAAAGTGAGGATATATCCAATTACTTGATCTATTGTGTGTGTGTTGAGCATCCTCGCCACGGTTTTGTCTTCCACAACGTGTAGGAACAAGTGTTTGGCGTTCTCTCTCAAGCACTGAACCCTGGACCAACGGGTCGTGTCGGCTGCGCGCTGACCGCAGTTCTCTATCACTCGTGCAAGCACCTAGAAATAATTAAAAACACTTTGAATAATCCTCTTTGATAGTCTAGATAAAATACTTGTATGTGTTAAAAGTAACTAATCCCTCCATTAATTTGAGATATTGTAGTAATGTGCATAATAATATATATTTTATTTGCATATAAGATTCACGGTTGTAGAGCAGGGACGTTATATGTATGTGCATCTTAAATCTTAGTAGAAATTAAAGCCATGATATACGTAAGTAGGGTATGAATTTTGCCAATATTGCTTACCACATCAACTCCGTCCTGGGGCCACCCCAGTTCCGTGAGCGTGCTGCTGTCGATGAGGTTCTCAAGGAGCTTCTGCAGGTTCTCTGCCAGCTCATCCTCAGTCAACAACGGCGCGATCTCTGCGCTCTTTTCTTCCTGCGCCTGCCAAGTATCATTTACTTTTTATAGTCTATTCGCGTTAAGTAAATAGTGACGTCATGTTATACAGAGGTTAAACTGGCCAATGAGACGTGAGTAAATGAGAAAACGAGTCACATTGACCAATCGCAGACAACCGTTGTCACGTCTCATTGGTCAAATCGTGGTGACATGATTACGTCACTATTTTCCTAAGGCGAATATACTATAAGTACTCAACGTATAAGTAGTCCGTCCTAGTCTGGGATGTAAAAATAATGCTAACTGGCTACCGTTCTTCCCGGCATGTCGTAGGAGGAGACTAAGGAACCAAGGGTAAATGGAATCTATTGGGCGATGCGACGAGCACTCTGTTACAATTGTTTCATATGATATCACAAACCCAATATTAATACTAAAAAGTGACATAGACCTGTCATCGTGTCCCCGAGATTCAGTCGAAGGAATTAAATGACGTAAATGTATGTACATAATTAATAATTCAAGTCTGTAGTATATGCAGTGAGAGTAAGTTCTTACACATAATAGGATAATATAAATAAATAAAAGGCAATAAACAAGGAACTTACCTTAGCCGGTTCATTGGTTTCGGACATTCCAGCATATAGTACATTTTCTCCCTCACTCTGCTTCAAAATGCGATGGGCGACGGCATCTAACAGGCCCAGAATTGAATCCAGCTCCGATTTACTCACTCTCTCCTCTTTGGTGTCCTTTCCCAACTAAAAAAGTATTTATTATTATAGCAGGGCCGTACATTGTTTTTATTTATTTGTTTACATAACTGCATGATAATAAAAACAACAGTTATTTATGTTAACAATAAGACATTGTGATTTAGCTGAGAGGGAGGTCTTGAGTGTTTTTAGATCAAAAGATACCACTTTTAAAACCACAGAATTGGTTTAGGCATATATCATTAATTTCGTCTTTTTCCAGTAAATTCCCAATTTATATAATAAACAGCTTGATATGAGGAGTTCTACCATAATTTAAACTCTTCAGATTAACAATACACTCACATTATAAATTAAAAATGTCACATTAAACTACATACATATCCAAGCCACAGCCAAATACTAAGATCCCTTCTCTAAGTAGTCCTCTAACTATAGGTACTATGACTACATAGTATAAAACAAAGTCGCTTTCTCTGTCCCTATGTCCCTTTGCATGCTTAAATCTTTGAAACTACACAACGGATTTTTTTACGGTTTCTTTTAATAGATAGAGTGATTCAAGAGAAAGGTTTATATGTATAATAACATCCATTAAATAGTGGATTAGGCTATATATTTTATACCCGTGCAAAGCCGGAGCGGGTCACTAGTATGTACTAAGATCCCTCCTCTAAGTAGTCCCCTAACTATAGGTATTATGAAAATAGTGACGTCATCATGTCCCCATGATTTAACCAATGAGATTTTATAAGGGTTGTCTGTTATTGGTCAATGTGACTTGTTTTCTCATTTCCTAACATCTCATTGGTCAGTTTAACGTCTATATATCATGACGTCACTATTTACTTAACGCGAATAGATTATAGATAACCAAACACTGATTTCCTTACCATAACCTCTCTAACATGGGTGAGATGTTGCCTGAAAATGGCGGGGTGGCGGTTGCGTACATGCCGCACAAGCATTTCGCCGCGCACGTAAGCCCGGGCCGACACGCAGTACATGCACCGCCGCGGCGTGTCCAGCGTGTGCGTGCTCATGTGGCGCTTCAGGTAGTTCACGTGGGTGAAGATCTTCTCGCATATTTCGCACTGGTACTGGTTTACTGACAGGAAGACGTTTGGTTAATATTGAGTTGTCAAAAACAGGGACTCTTGTAAGGTAGTCAGAGGTTCGGATTGAGTAATAAAAAATGTCAGTCTTGCTTGTAAGGTATTCAGAGATTTTTGTGTCGATCTTCGCAATTGTTGAGTTAGTGATTCTATTCTCGAACGCACGTTTTAACCTGATCGTCAGTGCTCAATGTGCCAGGAAGATCGTATCGCTATTAAGATGTAAGATTTTGAAATGTAAAAGATGAGATTTTATCAATATAAATATATAATTTTCATTAACACGTAAAGTAATTACAGATAACTGGGATTTACCCTAATTAAAAAAAAATAATGGTAATTACTAACTAATAAATTATCCAACTGGATATCAAAAACAAGGACACTGAGTTTTTAAGCAACGCGTCTAATTCACACACCATTAGTAAAACTATTATTCCACAATTACTCACAGTCCTCCCGCATATGGTTCTCCATGTGGCAGTTGAAGGACTCCTCGTAGGTGAACACCTTTTTGTGGCAGCTCTTCAGCGGACACACCAACTCCTTTTTAACGTTCGAGTCGTGAGTCCTTAAATGCTTCACTAACCTGTATAGAAAAAACACAGTTATGATTTTAGATGTTAAAGTAATTATACAATTTTTGTTATCATTAAAATATCTAATATACAGGAAATGAACATTTAATTATATGTGACCCAATAATAATAGATAAACCCCTCATTTGTTTTGAATGAATTTAGTTTCCAGTTATTTAACTTTATCACTAATTTGTAGCAGATTGTTAGTGACCCTGTCTTCTACACAACATATTCCCACAACCCATATAAACAACTTTACTCACAATCCCTTTTGTGTGAAAGTCTCCGAGCAGTGTATGCACTTGAAGCCAATGTGCTTCTCGAGATGGCGCTTGAGCTGCAGCGCCTGGATGAAGGACTTGCTGCAGATCTCGCACTTGTAGGGCTTGTCCACGCGGTGCCGGTATATGTGGCGGCGCATCACTTCTACTGTGTGAGATGTGTAACCACACTGGAATGATTACAGCAACATTAGAATAAGATAGGTTTAGATATGGTTCACTACCTATCACGTTGGTGCTGTCTATCTAGTGATACGCGGGCTTCGAATGACCCATACCTAACATGCCTTCGAAATTTCGGAGATGGGCATTCAAGCTTCTGACTACCCCGCCATAATAAAAAAGGGAGTGTGTAGACACAAGTCGTCAAGTGTATGTATGTATATAATAAGATAGAATAAGTATATATTTATTGTGACAATTTCAAATATTGCAAAATAGAATAGAACATTGTATCACACATAACATAATTGTAATTGTAAAAGTATATAGTTATCTAAAGGTACTGAGATTAGAATATCAAGGTACATGCTGTTGAAAAAGAACAGGTATGTTATTTAACATACTCCATACCCAGTTAAACTGCAACACATTGTCAAATAAAATTTATTAAAACTAAAGCTTAGTAGTCGTAGTTAGTATTTAACCATCATTTCTGACTTTACATCCTTATATTTCCATTACCTTCTAGTGACATGACAATTCAAACATACAAATAAACTTACCATCAAATTCCTTCCAAATATTAGAGTAAGATTGAAACATAATAAAATAAATTGTTATTTCCTGATAAAATATCAATTTATACAATAAGTAAACCTTGGTAATACTTACCACTTTGCAAGCATACTTCTTGAAGCCATGTATCTCAATGTGCTTGGCCATGGAGGCACGGGTGGAATTGACTTTCCCACATTCATTACATTCAAAGTGACGTTTTGCTGAAAGAAAAAATACATGTTAAGAAATTTGGAACATTCTCTTTCATACTCAATTTAGAAAGAACAAAACAAAATGTAAGAAAGGGTTAATGGGTGAAAGAAGACATACATACGCTTCACGACTTGTGTATACACACTCCCTTTTTTATTATGTCGAGGAAGTCAGAGGCTTGAATGCCCATCTCTGAAATTTCAAAGCCATTTTAGGTATGGGTCATTCCAAGCCCGTTTATCACTAAATAGACAGCACCCAACGTGATAGGTAGTGAACCGTATCGCCGTATATAGGCACTGACCTTACCTATCCTGCGGGATAGGCAGGTTTCCTCATGATGTTTTCCCTCATTTTCAATGGGTGAAAGAGAGGAGAGATTTATCAAGATCATTCAAGGTAGTAATTGATAGTCTCTGCCTCTCCCGTTAGGGATGTAGAGTATGCCAAAACAATGCATTTTATTCATTTTCGACATCATGTTTCAAAGAGACATTTACAGCTTAAGACCCACACAATCGATAAAAAGAAAAAGTGAAAAGGGCAAGTTTAATTTTTCAAAGCAACTGGGTTCGATTCCCGTACTGGATACAGTATTTTTTTCAAATAAAGTATTAATGCAGTTTTTCAAGACATGGTTCCTAAGAACAAATCTTTGTATCTCTTATAGTTTCACACTTTCCCCATTTGACCGTTTTGAATGCACCACCCTGTATAAGAGGGCCCATTTAATAAAATTTGGCTGAATACTTACGAGCATGAGTTTTCCTATGATGTGTGAGGAGTTTTTCAAAAGAATTGCAAGAAAAGACACAATTCTTGCATGAGAAGGGCTTCAAAAACATGTGCTGGCGTAAATGAGTATAAAGATTGTCTTTTCTTGTGAACAAACAATTGCATATCTGGAAAAAATTGCAAATAAATACAACTTTCGAATTTAACTACTTCTACTGTATCAATAGTTTTTCTTATTATTGTTAAGCTAGCATAGCATAAGTATGCCACTTGGGTAACCCAACCCTTTTAGATTAGTTCATGGTGTGTAAAACACATAAAATCAGTATAGATTACCAGTATGTCAATAAGCACCAAAGTTAGACTATATGCCTTAGTGGGTATAAAACCCAGTAAACTATCAAACTACAGGGTTGGTATTATTATGACCTATTATATATCGTGTCGTTGTCTGAGAATGCTAACTACCTGCTGTTCTTACCTGCATGTCATAGGAGACAACTAAGGGATAAATGGAATCTATTGGGTGGAACATCACAACAATATTCTTTCTAAAAAGAGACTACAAATACTATCATCTCTCCAAGCTCTGTAAATGTATATAATGTATAATTTAGTTTAACACTTAATGCAAACAGAACAGTGAACTAAAGTTGTAATTTAGATTTACTCTATCTAATTTAGATCTAAGATATAAAAGGCAATAACTTACCTCACAGACAAACTTTTTAGAAGAGCTGTTTTGGGCGCAAGAGCTATTCTCCTGGTGTCTTTTGACATGGAATGCTCTAGTGAACTTCTTATTACAAGTGGGGCACTCATATATGAAGCCATTTTGGTGTTCAATCTTGATATGCTCTTTGAGGCTTTCAGAATCTTGGCATTCAAAGGTACACCATTGGCAGTTGATGACTCCTTCACTGGTGGAGTGGGTATTTTCTAGATGTTTTGTGTAGTTCTCTAAATTTTTAAACTCTTTCTTGCAAGGATCACAAACAAGATCTAGTTTCTGAAAATATAAAATGGTCATCTCAAAGATATGCTCCATGTAGAACCAAATTTTATAAAATGGTACTTTTACTGGAAGATTTTTATTATGCATGAGCTGATAATAATAAGCAATTGATTTTAATTTAGCAGTCTATGTATTGAATGAAAATTACGAGATACTTTGTATTGTCGAAAAATCCATTGCATACTTGGTAATAAATATATAGTGTGTTTACGACAAAGTAACATTGGTATCTCACATCTAAATGTTGTTTAAAATATAACATACCTCTGCAACTCTACCACTTTCTATTTTGATTTGGTCAGTAGCAGTGTCTTGAGATTCATTGCATTTCTCCTCCTGCAGGCGCAATTGGTTCCTGGTTTTGGAATTTTCAGATCTATTCTTATTTGTCCGTCTTTTCTTAACCGCGCCAGTCTTAGAAGGCTTTTTATTGCAACGTTTCGATTTCTTCTTAGGAGGAGCCATTTTACAGTTTATGTGATTTCTCAACCTTCTGCAGTAAGTAACACTTTCTAAACACTTCACCAAAGATACGGTTTAACTTTTATATAGTTTATTTAGACTTTAAGAATGATCCCGATACACCCTTTTAGTATCCTTTACAATATTTCCAACTATTTTCACAATATTACTGGCTTGAAATATTTGATAACAATTTTCAGCCAGGCGCTATGTTGCTACATTCGGCAAAGCAAATTATCCATCCGCTCGTTCGCTTGCTTTGCATACGAAAAAAAAATTTCTTTCTCACTCATACAATAGCTATTTTTCAAAAGAGTGAGTGAGAAGCCAACAGTGTACAAATTTAATCGCGTGACACGTCAGCGAGACAGGTGACGTCTAAGTTGTGTCAATCACGTCAAAACAAGTGTTTACCATTGTTTTGTCAATGAATATTTTGCTGTGACAGGTATGTATCTGTATTAAACCATGGACGTGATGAAAGAATATTAATAATAAAGAGATTGCCGTATAAACGCAAAATTGTTTACCTCTTTCATCAAGAACTAAACAACCTCTCCATGAGTAAGACATTAGATTAGAAATTGCATCTCACAATTTTATTCGTAGTGAATTTTATATTGCTATGGCAACCAATTGTATACGAAACATGCTATATATTATCGCGGACTATTAAATTATTTGTAAATACTAAACTTTAAAATCAAAGGCTTTGAAATAATGGAGAAAGAATTGGATTTAGAAATAATTAAAGCCACGCAGGAATCATTAGGAAAATACGTAAAACGACCGCAACTTACTGAAAAGCTATTGAGAAAACCACCATTTAGATTTCTTCATGATGTGATAATATCAGTGAGTTGTGTTACTATTCTTAGATTCATAAAAACGTGTAGATTAATGTAAAGCTCACGATAGTTGAATAGTACAGTTCGATAAGTCCATGGCCGTGTGAACAAGCAAATCCAACGCCAAACATTTCGTATCGTATGAGAAATTAAGCATTTTATTTAATACCTTATATTGTATATACGTATATATTCCCGTCATTTAATTCCTTTCGGGATTAACAGAACCTCGGCGATATCTCCTAGGTCACTTTTTAGCACGAATATTTAGGTGATGTCACTTGGAATACACATACTTACATATACAGAGAAACGGACGTGATGGTCATGTATGTATATTTGTACCTAAGTCTATATATTCTCAAGTTTACGAGTCACTTTTGTTCACCCCTTGGGAGGTTAGGGGCGTGTGAGTGTATTTCTTTTTATTACAAACCTTTCTGATCTAAAAATTGTACCTACTCCACTTTACAGGGAACTATAAAAGGTTTAATATTATTGCTGTTGAAAAAAATTAACAATATTTACTAGAAATGGTAATAAATTTTGCTATTAATAATCACAGGTACACAATGACCACGGATTTTTCAAAGATGTATTCGACGAAAAAGAGCTTATATCTGAAAATGTGAAAGATAAAGAAAGTAAAATAAACTTTCTACAAAAAGTAATAACAGTTGTAGGTGAGTTTATTTGATTGTTCTGGAAACAGCAGTATTAAATCTAAGTACTGGTTACTTCATTAAAATATTTAACTTACAGCTTCTTCAACTGGTAAAGCAGTAACAGCAAAACCATCAAAGATCGTTGCGGGACAAGATCCAGAAAAGACTAATGAACTTCTTCAACTGATAGGCTTTGCTCTAGATAACGGAATGAAATCAACTGAACCTAAACTAAAACAAGTGAAGAATAATGACCCAAAAAGAAAAGTAGTTGATAAGAATGCGAAAAAACCAATTGATACAAGCAAACTAAAGTCAAGAAGCACTGAAAAATTAACACCAAAAAGTAACAACACGAATTTGAAAGCAGTTAAGTCGAGTTCTGTTATAGAAGTGAAACAAGATAAACCAAAGTTAAGTCAAAAAACTTCCAGCCAAGAAAAACCACAAAAGAAATCGAATGTAAAGGAGGCACCGCAAAAGAAAGTATCACCTCCTAAACCTGAGAAGAAAAAAGAAGTAGTCTCTGAAATAAGTTCACTATCAAGCAGTGTTACGCAAATATTGAAACAATACGACGAAATAGATGATGTTAATATAGAAAATCCTGACCACAGGATTGAAAGTAATGAAGTTAGTCCAGATAAAAAATCTGGAGATGTTGAAATAAATACAGAAACAATACAAGAAAATAAGACAGTTTCTACCGTAGAAAACCCAAATACAGTAGAAGATAAGGAAGAAAGTGAAAAATTACAAATATCTACATCAGCAATCAGTCACGATGATACAACAGTTACGAGTCACAATGAAGAAATAAAAGAACAAAAAAGTATAGAACAGTTAGGAAAGGCAACTAACGGAATAGTAGATACAAAGCAAACAAAAGAAAAATCTGATGATCGTTTTACAAAACAAAAAAGCATAGAGGAATCACCAAAAGAATCGTCTTTCATTAAAAGACCAAAAAGTGTCAGACCCCCTTCTACTAGGCCAAGTGCCCCAAGATTGAGGGATAAAAATGAAGTCATAACGCCGATTAATGATAATATAGTCGTTGGCAGAGTCAACATTATAGAAGATAATATGACTAACGAAGAGGTATGTATTGTCGAAATAGGTATATTAGATTCATCAAATACAATAAATCTAATTTAAGCTTTTTAATATTGTTAAATGTTTTCCTAATTTGGTTTACAGGAAGATGACAACTCCATTTTAATAATAGATCAACCTGTGGAAGAAAATGTCTCAATATCTAACGGTTCTGCACAGAATAGAGGTCATTTGGTCCAACAAATATTAGATTCCCAAAAGGAATTTTCTCAGGAGACTGGAAAAACTGAAATCGTAAGCAAGTTCATTCATTTTTGTACATAGTAGATATATTTAAACGATGCTTGTTTTCCACGTTTGTTCCGAGATATTGGGGGACGTAAAAAAATACAAATTAGGTGCCGTTCTTCCAATGTCGCAGAAGGCGACTAAGGGACTGGGTGTAAATGGGATCAATTGGGCAATGGGCTTGCAACCTGTCACCAATGTTCCATATCACATCACAACCCCAATATTAATGCTAAAAAGTGGCCTAGGAGACTGAATATCCGAGGTTCTGTTCACCCCGAAAGGCATCGAAGGACGTTAATGTATTGTATGAATGTTGTTTTCCATAGGAATGGCAGTATAACAATATTAAAGAAAAAGAAGCAACAAGCAAACATATTGAGCAGTTAGTGTTTAACATCCAAGCTATATCTAGACTCGCGAACCCTCTCGGGAAGCTCCTAGATCACATACAGGAAGACGTCGAGGTCATGAGACAGGAACTGCAGGAATGGACCACATCTCACTTAGAAACATCCAAGCAATTGAATACACAAAAAGCGTGAGTAACACTAAATTAACCGCCAGCGTTCAAAGGCTTATAGTTATAGGGTAGATAATTAATGGCTTGCGTAACATAGTTATTTCATGTCCAACACTAGGTATGTCATAAATAGCTCGATCATTTTCTATTAAAAAAGATCCGTTTCGTAGTCATATTAAAAATTTAAAATTATTCAGAGGACTTTTGGAGTCATTTCTAGTCATTTGTAAAAAGAATTTTAGTAACATGATATTTAATAAGAATCCTACCTAATATCTAAAGTATTTACCGGAATTGTTTACAGGTACTCTTCCAGTAGGATATCTTACAAAAACCAATAAATTTCTTTTCAATTGCTTAACACTACTAATGTTAATTTTCAGTGCCAATGAAGAATCTCTATACCCTCTGCATACGAAGATTAAACAACTAGACTCCGATATCAAAGAGAAACGCGAGAAGATCACGGATTTGCGTGTCATCATTCATAAGAACGCAATACGCATCGATAAACTACTGGCCAATGGGCAAATGCAATGAAATCTATAGTAGCTGTTAATTAATGTTAATACTCCTTCAAAATATTGATCAATTTCACAACTATTTATGTACCAACACTTATATCTTATGTAGAATATATTTGTAGTTAACACTGTTTCATAGTAATTAATCAATGTTTAGTAGCTTTAACTTATCTCTACCTATGTAGTAAATCCTGAATCGTACAAAATATCTAACATTATCAAGCCTTACGGTGTTTATTTCTGCTGCAAATGCCGTTAGTTAATCTATGGCTACCTCCGAAGTATTGATAGTTTTCGTCGCGAAACTTTCCTTCATCGTATATTTTTTATTGCGAAAATGTTACATGCAGAAAACCTTTCGCCTACTTACGGACTACTTTAAATTGAATTTACTAGTTTGCTGCATTCGATTGTTAATATGTTGTAAATCATGTTTTTTTTAAGAGCTATCCAAAAGTATTTATAATAATATCATTTGAAATCTTCATTGAACATCTATCACATTGAGTTAGACTATTGCATTTAATTTTACTCAGGTACTTGTATTGGTGTATTAAAGTTAATGTAAGGTTACGTAATATTACGTAAATAGGTGGTTACCATAGTATACTTGGTAAGTTCAGTTATCTATAGAATAACTTCAAATTATTTATTTGAATTGCACATAGTATTGTCACAGTCGTAATCAAATGTCTGCATATGTTACCAGTTAGTCAGTAGCTAAATATAGCTGCTGAGCTAAATATTACTAGTTATAATAACATAATTGTAAATATAGTCATATTAAAAAAATAACTCTTATTTTTATTTAAATTGCCAATAACACATTCAGTCACACAAAAGAGCTATAGTACCACAGAAAGAGACACACAAACATCCTTCTCCTTCTTGCATAGGGAACACCAAAGTTGTTAAACAAAGCACAATTACTCTTATTTAGCATTTAATAACTAATATTTCTTACAATAATTAATGACAAGTGTTGAGTTTTAACTATTAGAGCTTTTCCTTTGATGTTATCTGAGTAATTACAATAATCTAAATAGACGGTCACAAGTTTACATTATTTTTGATACATAAATATCTAGTACTAATTTCTATGTGCTTCTTTTTATGTAAGTTTCTGACTTTTAGAACTTTTGATAATGGGTACAAAGGTTTATGAAAATTAAAACTAGACAGCAGAATTTATAAAGATTCTGTTGCAAAACTAGAAAAAGCAACTATGTTTTCCCATCTCATAAAGAAACACTTGAAAATAAAAACTTTTAAGAAAATAAATTGACTGTGAAAAAAATTAACTTTTTTCCAATACAATAATTTTTAAGCCAAACAATTCTTCCTATTCATTTAATGAAAATGTGATGTCTCTTACATTGAATCGTATATATTTTTTTCAGGCAGAGTTTCAAAAGCCAGCTTATGAGAGTTACTTACACCTGCCATTAGATGATAAAAGCTTATTTAGCATATAAATATAATTATTGATTATTAAAACCAATAAATTATAAATAAATTGAACATATTTTAGGGTTCAATATTATCTGGGTTTTATCATTGAGTCCATAAATAACAAAATATCTTTAAAGCTACATAATTGTCAAAAAATAGCGAAAATTAATGTGGAGAAAGACATAATGTTCTAAAAATAAAGAGCCTGTAATTATGTGTGTTTAATAAGTTTATACTATAAATTCTATTCAAATTACCTAATTTATGTATGTCAATTAATCTTAATTGTTATTGTTCAGAACTGGTTCTGGCTTGTAAACTTAAACTCCTATTGCGAGCTTTGAACATATTTGTGACTTCCGCCATGCGCATTGCAAGTGTGTGTTGGTATTCTAATTTTTCTAGGCAACCTTCACAAATAGTTTTGGGGAGCGGATCTGACCTGGAAACCTGAAAGTTATATTTAAAATTAAATATTGAAGTATAACTTTATATAATGTAATTGATGGCTGGCTGTTAGTCCGTGGCCAAGACTGATTAGATTCCATGTATCTTTAGTCACCTCTGTAGACTATATCTTGCCTTTCCACATTTATATAAACTATAATCACTTTAGGAATCTAACACAATCTGATGAAAAAACTTCTAACATACTATGTAGTTACAGTTACGGTCAATATCATTGATTAATAATTTAAAATGTTTATAAATATATCAATCCCTATGAGTTTCTTTCAGCAAAATGCTTAACTAATTTTTTTAGCTTTAATTAAGTGATTCAGTCAGAGTACTACTTTTACTATTCATTAATTTTGGTATTATGACACATCAATCGTATTTACGCATTACTTACATTGATAGACAAATATCTATTTATTTTCTCTGATACGTATAATCTCGTTCCTTCTTCGCCATATATGTGAAGGACAACACGATGCATCTCCGAACATAAACGGCATATAAAACCAGTGAGCACGCCTCTTTCCAAACTTCCCATCTTTACTTTTAAGATAATACTTAGATATTATAAACTTATCTATTACTTATTCCAGAAAAATTGTGTATTTGAAGAATTCTATAGAATAAAACCCAATAATAGTCCTTCAATGATTTCTGTAATTCCACAGATCGCGTATATTTATTCTTATGCACTATCGGATATCTGGACCTCGATATCAATCAAGAAGTTTATTATTTAAAGCTTTCTAGGATCGTTTTCCAAGGATAAATCAGTTTTTCGTCTTAATTTTCAGCTAAAAGCACTCAAAACACTATAATCTGCTACCTACGTTTTGATTGATTGTTCGCCTGAAACACAACATAGAATAGAGTACCCGCCACATAAGGTGGCAGTTGGAGGCGTCGCCACAGTCGCGTAATCCAGTGTTGCCAGTAAACACGCCAAAACTAGCACTCACTGTGCCATACGGCTCGATACATTATATTGAGGTTTCATTTGTAACGATCTTTGGTTGCAGAGCTATAAACTCAAATAAAACAAATTAATATACCAAAGTCAAAAGTCAAAATATTTTTATTCAAAATGGGCCCTATCATAAGCTCTCTTTGAAAGTTATTTTATGATCTAAGTACAAATTAAAAAAACTATATATTGACAAAAGGAATATATATGAGTGAAGTGGAAGGGCGGTAACGTAGGGGCCGGCCTAATAAGACATATATGTAACAGTCAGATAGACGCTATATTGAAAAAAGGTGACGTTAGGAGTACCTATAACCGCCGAGAGTGTATTAGAGAATGTATGAATGTCAATGAAGCGAAAGTGGGCTGTCAGGATCGGGACAAATGGGGATCCGTGATCTCTGCCTACCCCTCTACAGGGAATCAGGCGTGATGTGTATGTATGTATGTAAAAAAACTATTTCAAACATGGCACTGAGCATTGTCTTTACATATTTTTACCGAGGTTAGTTCACCAACCATTTCGGCTGCTCAAGATGCCACGTCATGAAGACCACGACCGCTCTGATAAGAGCGTAACGATTGAGAAGAAGAAGTTCAGCGGAGACCCTTGGAGAAGAACTAACAAGAAACTCCGGAAATCAATTTATTATAATCACCCTTAACAAACATAAAAATTACAAAGAGTGGGCAAAAAACACAACGCTGGTAATACTAAATTTACCTTTCATACAAAATAACACGCAATGGCGGAAACGTCAAATTTAGTTCCAAGTTTGGCTACTGCCATCTTATGTGGCGGGATCTCTATGTTTACCTGTTTTTATCTCGACTCTACGTTCGCATGTTGTTATAGAATCATAACCTCTACTGTTTAAATTCTGTTCTGTAACTTTACTTTTATTAATGGTTTTTGGTGTAACTGACTCCTGTTAACCTAGTTACCAAAATATGTCTGATATAGATAAAAGACCCCGAGCTTACTTAGAAGAATTTCGTATTAAGGTTAGTATTTATTTCACATTTCTGAAAAATAGACCGTACATAATTTGTGTACACATAATTACGTCTACAGGTCGTAGAACGATGATACCTACCTATTTTTATGTAGAATTAAAAGTAAAAGAGTAATCACATTGCGAGAGAGGCACAAATGAAAGAATATTTTCTGGTGACAGTTTCTCCCTTCAGTATTTCCATGACTAAAGCCTATGATTAGTTTATTATTACACTTAAGATAGGCGTATAAAAATATATTTGTTAGGATCCTTTAGTAATTAGTCTTAGGCTTAGTGTAAAAAAGGAAATGAAACACATGGAGCGAAATACCGCTAAGGGGTGTTGAAACGAATTTATAGCAAACGAACATTGTAGTAGGTACTTGCTTATTCTTTCAAGAGTAAGGCCCTTTCGAGTTATAGAAGTGTGAATACACACATGCATACATTCTATACATATGTATATTATACTTGATTCTCCAAAGTTATTTGTGTAACAATGACATAAATTCCTGCATTTATTTCAGAACGCACCAGACGATTATGGATTTTCCGATGAGAAGTGGAGTCTTAAGAAGTTCAAAAAGAACATGCGCATAGTAATTGTACGTTTAGAGGGCATGGAAATGGAGTTAGACTTGATAGGTGTCCACCCTTCGTTAGCCAATGCATTTCGCAGAATAATGTTGAGTGAAGTGCCAAGCATGGCTATTGAGAAGGTTATGATAAGAAACAACACGTCTATTATACAAGATGAAGTCCTGGCTCACAGACTAGGCTTGATACCATTGAAGGCAGACCCAAGGCTGTTTGAGTATCGCTCTAAAGGTAAATAAAATTGATCACATTAAATATAAATTGCTTTAATCACGCAAAATATATAGTTTCAATATAAAATTTTCACTCAAGTCTCTGTCTACACTGATAAAGTTTAATTGTTACATTAAATCCCAATCATGGAACAGCTACTCTGTAACAATAATATTTGAATCCTTACTTACCTGCCTCTTATAAGGTCGCAATTATAACTGATATCAATAAATTAAAAGTTGCTGCTTCTTCTAATAATAATTTACTGAAATGTACTGTAGCCACTTTATCACTATTAACTAATTCACAATAACTAGCAATAATATAAAATAAAGGATAATATATTTTTTATTCTTAATCTATTTTTTTTATTCTTAGATGACCAAGAAGGCAATGAATTCAACACATTGCAGTTTACCATGAAGGTGAAATGCAGTGCAGCGCAAACCAAAGAGTCCTACCGCACAGAGGATTTATATGAAAATGCTTCTGGTAAGTTATTTGGAAGAATGTCTTTAAGTCACTTTTGAGTAACAATCAATCTAAATTAAAAGTAATAGTATAGAAAAGAATACAAACTACCTGACATTCTTCCCTGCATGACATAGAGAGCATCTATGGAACTAGAAGTCAAGAAAAAACAGTCTGTTAGACATTCCATACTACTATCATAAACTCAATATTTATGTTAAGCTAACTTAAACAAAGTTGTGTCTCCAATGTTCTGTCCATCACAAAACGGTATATGTATAAGAGTTTACAAAAATATTGACTTTACATTTCATATTGCAGTGTATTCATCCCTAATAAAATGGCAGCCATTAGGCAATCAGGCGAGCGTACACAAGGAGTCTGACATAGGACCAATCCATCCTGACATCCTCATCTCCAAGATGCGACCAGGGCATGAGATTGACCTGCAGATGGTGGCTGTCAAAGGGATTGGGAAGGACCATGCGAAATTCTCACCTGTTGGTAAGTTGTTAGGTTTAGTTTAGGTATTTGGTTATTTAAGGTGTAGTTATGATGAGTAGGGTTCGAAAATAGAAAAATAGCAGAATGGAAACAAAAGTATATGGGTTCAAACCACACTTGGGAAATGTAGTATTTAAATTATCTGTATTTGAAAAAATCTATTACGGCTAACAAAGATAGAAAACAGTGTAAGGATGCATCTGCCCATACTTGTGACAAAGTATTAGTAAATATATTTAAACAGTGAAACTGCACATCATCTGTCATCTCATGAAGCATGGGCTTTTATTAACAAAGTTCATTAACTCTAGTCATTTAGTGCAGAATTAATAGTGGTTTTATAAAATTGTATAAAATTGGTAATTATTACAATATTTTTATTAACTCCCCTAGCGACAGCATCATACCGTCTTCTGCCAGAAATAACACTAACACGTGAAGTGAGCGGCGACAGTGCCAAGCTGCTACAGAAGTGTTTCTCCCCCGACGTCATAGGCATAGACAAGGAGGGCCGCGCCTTCGTAAAGGACGCTCGACACGACTTCTGCTCCAGAAACTGCTTCCGCTACGACGAGATCAAGGACGCCGCGGTTCTCAGCCGTGTGCGCGACCATTTTATATGTAAGGATATTATCTATAATTCTAATTCGTTATAGGTCAGATGTTTGTAGTAATATGCGTAACCAACCTGTTACTGGGAACATGTAATAGTCAGTGCTTGTAAATGGCGACACGGCTTACCACCTGTCACTTCGAGTACTGACTATCTGGACAACGCGTGGGTTTGAAATTGCCATATAATTATATAATTTTGTCCAGCTATTTTAACCTTCTCATCGATCAGTATTAGTTTTTATATTTATTTTTCATACTATTTATTTATTTTCAGTCAATGTGGAGTCCGTGGGCGCCCTGCCTCCGAACGTGATATTCGCAGAATCAATCAAAGTGCTAAGAGATAAGTGTAAATCGTTGCTAGAAGAGCTGAATAAAATTAATTGAATTGAATATATTATTTTGTATTATTAAAAATCACATGTATGTAATACAAAACTTGCTTCTGGCTGAATAGTCATCGACGCTTCCACATCCCTAACGTGATAGAGAGATAATTACTAGCTTGAACGATCCTAACAAATCTCTCACACCTCACATAAAAAAATTAATATTCACATATTTTAACAAATCAGTTCAGATAGTTATACAGTTATCAGGAGTCATATCATAATTTTTACTACTTCGTGTAAAACAAACCGTTTGTTTTCTCGTTAACTTTTTGTAGTCATCATTGCAAGGAAATACTCATGTATAATACTGATGTCTCAGCCGGAAATAATATGATGTGACCATTTTGTTTGAATGTTTGTAAGATACACACGCTTCACAAGTTGCAGTCGTTCATCTAAGTTCTCATACCTACTTGCGATGTTCTCATTAAAATTAATGTAGTTTACTAAGTACTAGAATATTACATTATTGGTGACTTTATTTTAACGCAAAATGAAAATATGTTACATTATCACGTTCGGTCCTTAAGCTTCTGAAATTTCAGGGGTCCTTATTATCTGCGTTACATCGTAGACATTACGACATTATTTTAGTTATCATCGTCTATTTGATTTTGTTAATTTGGTAATTATTCTCAAATGCATCAAAATTCTTCAGTTTGTATATATTAAAGGTTCGATTCGACTTCAGCCTATACCGAAACTTTATAGTTAAATATGCAGTGGATTACACACCTGCTAAGTTTCAACAATAACATTCAATTACCAATCCACCAATTAGGGTTAAATATTGTTATAATCTTCTTTATCACGTAACAAACGTTAACTATACGAGTAGCATTATATCATTCATTTAGCTAACGAAGCGAAGTATCGCCCATTAATTGGCCAATAGCTGTAACAAATCATAATAATAGTAAAATTAAAAAACGACAGGGAGCGAAAGTGCTTTGTCCCCCAAACGAAGTGCATTGCAAATCGATGCACCTCACTTAAGCCTTACTTAGGAGAGTTTAAGTTATAACTTATCTTATAGTTGTCGGAGAGGGGCGCAGTTACCGAGGAAATTGTATAAGTTATCTTATGCAACGTTAACAGCTCTGGGCAGTCGGCAGTAGTGGTCATCGCTCAGGCTCCATCTCGGCAGCGCGCACCGTCGCAGTGTTTACGTGTTTATTGTAAATAGTTGACCAAGTGAATGAACGATGAATTTGCGAGACTCCTTTCTTTTGTTTCTGGTCATAGATTTAATACAAAATAGCGGTGAGTGATCAACTTTTTACGGTTAATTGCATTTTTTTATTTTATTCTGTTGATTTTTCGTAATGCACTTTTATTACAAGTGATATCGATGCAGTTTTCATAATTCGCGTTGGGTTAGGTTAGTAATCACAGTTAAACGACTGTGGACCGGTGATTTTGTAAAAGTAGAGTTTTGATATTGCGAATTGTATTTTATAAATGTATTTACGCACGCTTGTAAGATATTGCGAATTCAACAATGTTAGAATAAAACTTTAAAAATTATGGAGTTTCCATGTGTACAAACGCATGTTCACGACTAATTATGGCTTTTGGCGCGTACTGAACCGAAGAGACAATATTTCGTAAGGACATGAATTACTTTAGAAATTATTGAATATTGGTTCTAAGCTGCAGACAATATAACCCTTCTAACTTCTAACCCTTCTCCCTTAATCGCCTTTTGCGACATGGAGGTAAATATTAATTATATTTCCTTGTTAAGTACTTAATTATGAATACCTACTTATTTATTTTATATTTTTTTCATAAGTACGTAAATAATTGTTATCGTACTTACAGTTTAAATAAGATCATTGTAATTAGACTGCTACTATTTAGTAACATAGTAATGAAATAAAAAGCAAAAAACCTTATCTAAATCAATATTAGCTAAATCAGTAACAAACGAGAGTCTAGCCCAGCAACCGCTTAAATGGTTTTCTCATATCGATTCATTGAGTTCCGTATTAAAAAACTGGTTCGATGTAATTTGTGTTTCTTAATAACGACATCTCGGTTTGTAATGCGGGTCACGACAGAAAACAACAATATACGCAAGTTATTTGGAACAAAATTGCAAATAAGCTTTGATACAGATCTCTTTAAACACCTATGTGTATGTTATATAATTACATAGTAAATGTAAGTATCAGATAAAAAAAACATATAAGTTGTTTTTTTTATGTTATCTGTGTGTCCTTATTTTCATTACTTTGATAATAACCAATTCACCTTCTAAAGGGTAGACAGGACATTAAAAAATCCCATTATTAGTCAATAACATAGGGCTAACAATGAAACGTATAAATACAATACATGATTGCATTCTACATGATTTTAAGATCCAAATCAGCACGGGATTAATAATATGTACAAACAAAAATATAAATATGTACCCATGTGCATAATCATCAAAAGATTGAACAGTATAAAAGGTTCTCAGGAATATGGATGGTAGCTAGCCCTAAAATACCTATAGAAACCCCTAGTCCTATTTTACTACAACCCGGGAAGCAGACGACTATTTCATGTTTTCAAAAGGAGAAGTAATCTTTATAATCATCAAAAGAATTTATTTATCCCTCATCATGAGTTGATCATTTTTACACGCTGAGCCTCACAACTTACTTGCACGAGTGCATTTGTCTTTTTTACAACTCTTTTCACACAAGAATTGCCGGCCGTGCGTGCACGATCAATTACCTAGCTATCAATACAGTTGCTGAGGATGTAAGTAGTAATTAACAGAGAGTTCATTGATTAAATTTCGAGAGTTTGGATATCCGATGTCAAGGCTAATCGAAAATCGTGTCGCGAATGCAGACAGTTTTGCAACAAAGGCCACGGCTCTTTAAATTATTATCTTTGATTAGGCACTGTCTAGTTATGCTTATCTAGATGTGGTTAATGAAATGTAACATTTCGGATTCGGTGTCATGGTGGTATGTTTAATAAGATATGCATATTTTGAATATATTGTACCTATGTATGTATGTAGATTTAATATAATCACGGATATGATTAGATCAAAAAAATTCTAATGAATTTAACAGTCACGGTGGTCACGGTCAGCTCTGTCGCAAAGCGGAATATACAAAAAATATAAAATATTCATTTAATACTACCTAAGCAAAAATATTCACCTACCTAGTATTTAAGTTCCTTTATTAGTAACTACAAAACTTTACTAACGAGGTCAAGTGTGACTCCTTTAGCACAATCATCATTTGCTCATGTGTACGACCTATGCGTGAAGATTGTTATTAACACGAAATTACCCGTGAACACTGTGAGATTGTACTTGTCTAATATCTTCTGAGTAAATACGCAATGTGAGTAAAAGCACCGCGAAGGCCGCCGGAATGCGCGAAGTCAATTTAGTGCTTTTGTCTTGGGCCAAAAGTCATGGTGTGTTTTCTTTCAAGAGGTAGCGCTTTATTTGACGCAAGAAATGAGATTTTTGTACTAAACCCAAAAGTATTTATGTGCAGTATGACGCATTACTTTTCCATTATAATATCTGAATTATTGGATAAAAAATACGCTAGTTTTAAGGATAATAGTATAATATAAATCATCACTCATTCGTGAAGTAAACTCTGCCGGTGAAGCGAGCGGGAATTCTTTCCGCGTCATCTGGCAAAGACGCTGGAGCTTCAGGCATCGGGTGGTGGTGTTTCTTCGGAGGCTCCTTCGTGGTCTCATGTATTCGAGCGCGCGTGAAGTACCCGTGCGGAGGCAGAGATATACCTTCCTTATTAAGCATGCATTCTTCCAGAACGCTTTGAGTTACGCGACAGTGACTGAACGAAAATTTCCCCGAACTTTGCTCCAAACATTCCGCGTACTGGTTGAACTCATCGTAGCAAGACTTTTTAATTGTACGCAAGGCTTTTAATGCGCACTGGGTCACTAGTTTACCAGTTTCGATGCAGCAGCGTGCGTCTCTCTCGGCGCGGCACAGCATAAACTCGTTGTTGATTTTCTCGCAGCATTTGCCGATGTAGCCGTGGGCAGCCATTAGCGTCCCTTGGGACACGTTGGCTTCTTCCACCGTTAATTGATCTTCGGTGGGAAGTTTTACTGATTTGGTTACCACCATGTCGTTGACCAACCTTGTAAATCAACTATATTGGAAGTAGCGTTAAATAATTAGAAATGCATCGTAACAAGTTTTTTAATAATATTGATAGAGTGACAATGTCAAGTGTGAAAATTAGAAGAAAAGTTGAATTGTTTTCTATAGTTCTATCACTGCGTCTTCTACTCGACTTATTATAATATACTGTTGATTTCTTTTTCTCTTTTGTTTTATGGTTAATAGCTAGGACGTTTTTTGTATTGACTATTTATAGAGCAAAAGGCCGTATACTTTTTGTATGCAGTTTTCGTCTCTCACTTGACCTTTAATGGGTTTTTGCAAAGTGCATTTTCGTTAATAGTGAAAGATATAATATTCGGCTTGCTACTGCACAAAACTCTTTTTTTAATACATAAAAAACACATCCCTTTTATATCTTAAACGTCATAAGACACGCTCAATCGTTCTAGAAAATCATGTGTTCCGTCTATGAAATTCCAAATAAGTTCTCTCAAAATACGTAAATCTATTTTACCTCATTTTGACTTCTATTGAGCAATAAAAAGAGTTAATTCAATCCATTAGACGCTTAATGTATCGTGTGTTAAGTATTATTGCAGACATTGACATTTCTTTGTTTTATGTTGCAACATTTTAAGTGACTTGGTGAACTCCCAATATGGAGATCCCTTAGCTGAAATTGCATAAGGTAGGTATTATATAAATAAGCTAAGTAAGGATGGGTCAGTTACCTTGACATCGTAACGAAACCTTTTATGCTTATGGTCGACCCTATGGTACATTTCATACATTACATCATTTCTTAATAATGCATTAATTTATGAGCAAATGCGAGTCATCGACTCAAGTGCAGGGATATGTAAGAATTAAGAAAAGTCATTTTAATTAAAGTAATTTGAAAAATGGAATACTGTAATTCTCGTCCCTGCGTACGTACCCCTATAGAGACATGTGCATGAGAATTATGTATGTAAATGCAAATATATTATACTAAAACCCTAACGACATAGTGAGATCTAACATTTTTAACATTCCTCATACGATCACATATCCATCAAAAGCATTATTTCGCAGTATCGCAGTCGTTAGTATGTCCAGCTGTTCGTACGTCGAGCGGTTGGTTGGACCTGTTCCCATTGCCATGCACGAAGAACGGCGACTGCGCCCCCATGGGCCGGAGACACCTCTGCTGCAGGGGCTTCTGCACCAAGGGAGTCAAAGGCGCTCAGCAGAAGGCCAACGTTGTTAGGTGAGTTATCGAGTCGGTGAATATCGATACTAAGTACATGTTTATGATCGACAAATAATGAAAATGTGTTTAACTTTCATTCATTTAAGTTAGGGTCATAATTTGTCATTTGTAATCTAACAAGTTGTTGTTTGTAATTATTGTATTTTATTGTAAGTTCTACAAAAGGGCGTTAAAACCTAGCAATATTAAATGTAGATATAGTTTAATAATCAACGAATATAAAAAATATTATACTCGTGGTAGTAATATCTTAGTAGTAGCACAGATAATATAATACTATACAGTAGTAGTAGTAAATACAATTGTTAGCGCCTTGACACAAAATGTAAACTTGACAAAATATAACTCCACTTATCATCTGAGGTGCTCTATAACTGGGCTAAAGTAAAATTGATGGAGTCATACATGAATTATGCCGCAATAGCGAAGGAGGACTCATGAACTACCCCTAATCGATGATGTCTGTGTTCAGTAAGTTATCATGCTTGGCGAAATTCCAAGCATTGACCCTTCACACGCACCATCTTTATTAGTTGTAAAACATACTCGTCTGGTAGTGTTACCCAACTGGTACAAGGCAAACGCATCCTGTTTACGACTGACGACAATAGACCTAGAATTTTAATGGTTAATCATTTCAATTTTAGTACTGTCACTGTTTAAATCTTGAAATTGAATGGTTTTCGCTCATGCAATGATTGACCATTTGTATATTATATGTTAGGATATAACATTTTGAGCCTTTTTAAGACAATGCTTCAACTTAATCTTATAATTCGTATGACAAGGATATAATAAATATAAGTATGAATTACTTTTATATTTATTTAATCACTTATCTTATACTCAGTATTTAATATCTAACTTAGTAATTAGTCAAGTTCGATTTGAATAGCCGTAAGATGCTAATAATACTGTGCAAAAGATATCAACGCATATTTTCCGATTTAATTTATTTAAATTATTATAAGCTGTGTATAATATTAAATATTCTTATAATAAAGAATAGTACATAATTTGCTTTTAAGTTTTATTGGATTAATGATAATTGGCAAAATAAATTAAAGCAAAGTTATTTATTAGGTAGGTATACGTGTTAGTCAGCACTTGTAAGAGAAGTTATAACTCTGTGCAAACTTAATAATCTTAAGTTTCGTCAAAATATGATATTTCTTTATCGTTGTCAAACTTTATTAGTCGTTAACTCTATGGCTTTGTAGTTATTTTATTAAAGATTTTATTGCGATTTCTCGAATGAGCTACGTTCAATACACGTATAAAATGTTATTTTACGCTTATTTTTTTATGTTAATTAGCCTATTTTTTGTAGTTGATTACGCAGCATGTTTATTTGCAAATTATGTATGTTTTTGGGATAGTAACATTTAAACGTAATTTGATTGCCAAATTTCATAATGGAAAAATCGAGTAAATATTAGTATTAATTTTAGGATTAACAGTATCTGATGAAAACACATTTAATTAATAAGTCGCTTCTCGGTATTTCCTAAATTACACTTTACGAGCTTAATCTAAGAATTTGGCAACCTAACATGGCATTTAGCTTAAAGATGCCGTAACCTTAAAGTGTTGCGCCAACATTGATATCACTTATACACCTCGCGTGTTTAATTGATTAGTAAAAATCAGATTTACGACATAAGGTAGATTGATTACTAATATATGGATTCTAAAAGCTCAATATTATACGGCTCTTTTTATTCGATACGTTCTGTATGGATGAATAATTTCCTACCTTGTTGATATATTGTTACAATAATTATGCGATATGTTTAAGAGAATATTTAATATTTTATTCATAATAATCAAACATTGGCGTATAAAAACCAACTAGTACCAAATTTATGTTTACTTTATGTTTGTCATTAACCTACTCATTTCATTTCATTGTCATCTAACAAATTGTTATAGAAATGTTGCCGCTAGTACCTCCCCAAGCACTGTAGACACAACAATTAGCACTAGCCCAAGTACGACAGTTCCTAGCACGACAACGTCAACTACACCAAGCACAACTACATCAACTACAACTACACCAAGCACAACTACAACTACGACCACACCAAGCACAACTACTACGACTACAACTACGACCACCGCCAGACCAACAACTACAACTACGACGACGACTACTACGAAAAAGCCGACCACGATTTTGGAAGAGCCGCGACCGTTCCTGCAGATCCTGCCCATACAGACCACGAAGGCAAGCGCAAAGAGCACCAAACCTACCAAAGCAGGTTAGTTTTAATTCTGTCTTTACAGTTCTTAATAGCACTTCATAGACATAATCGTAGAATATATTTCATATACACTTAGTGTGTAGTATTAAGTAATAACAAAAGATTAACATCGGATATTTGCCTTTCGTTCTTAGTTTGTTTTTTAATTTACCTAATAAAATAATGATCGGTTTAGTTAATACACTGGTTCTCGTTATATCACTGGAGTTAATCAGTATCTATCTACATGGGTTACGGTCCAGGTGAGCATATACTATTGGTTTCGATGAGAGAAAGAAAATATGAAGAAATATTGCCGTCCTCTGGATTTATGACGACCATTAACCCGTTCGTAGTGGTTCATTGGCTTGAGTGAGCATTAAATGAAACAAATAAAGTTCTTAAAACATATCTATGAAACCCATTAAAGTGCGTTACCAAATTTTTAAGTACGCACCTACATACTCGCTTTATTCTTAATTGTAAGAGATTTGTGTGCAATAATCGATATCGAAACCGCCGACCTTTCGTTGTAATCATATGTGATACTTTACATCAAAGACTACTATCACTTTCAGACTAATATAAGCCACAACAAATATGTAACTCAAAATCACAAATAACAAGGTCACGTTACAATTTGGCGGGACCATTCTCTTTTTGTGCATTGGATTGGCAAACCGCAAACTGTTTGTTGCCTATTGGCCGCACGTGCGGTCCATTTATCTAATGAATCTGTTATAGTTTTTTACACTCAAATTAATAAATTGTTTTTTTTTTCATATTATAAAGTTGAGTTCCTTTAATTGTCTTTAAATTCACAGTAGTTCCAATTTACATAGGTCTTTATTTAATTACTGAAACTAGAATTAAATAGAAGGACCTATTCATTGAAGTATTATTTATTTATTTTGTATAAAATTCTAATAAAAAACATAATACTTATTTTTCCATTTAGTTTAAATACGTTACTTCTTTCATCTCAATATTAAAACAAGACCTACACTTAATTTAGTAGTATTATGCAATCGTGCGGAAATATAACATTCCGAGGACTTAAATTTTATACAATAATAAGTAATATTATTAATTTTGATAACTATTTCTGTATATCACAACATAAGTTGATGGTTACCTAATGCACCAGATTTTAAGCTAATCTAGACTAATAGAGAACGAGGAAAACCTGTCTAGCAATCTCAAGCAGTAACACGACTTTTTCTCTTCCTATAACTCCATACTATACGAGACTAGACCACTTTACATAATTGGCCAAACTGTCAACTTCATAATTAAACTACTCGAAATTAGGAAACAAAATCCAGTATCTCTTATCTTGGAGGAAATCGCGATAATTATTTTCATGTTAGACAAATCAACTTTAACTGTGAAATAATAATTATCGGTCATTAAATTCTTATCAATGTTTGCAAGACACTAGACAAAGTTATCAAGTGACAAAAAGTTGTACAGAAACTGAAGGTTCGGACTTCGATCCATATTTTTCTTTATGTAGTATACAGTACATTACCGGCATAATTGGATACTTATTTCGATATACGCATATACATATATCTTATGTTAATAAATAATAATTAGTTTATTATTACATGAATATTTATTATTATACGTAACATTAGAATGAACGTGAGAGTATTTCCTTCGATCGTAACGTAATTAAATTATTCAAATTAAAACACCATAAAAAACCACTCGTAAAAACCGCCACTTACATAATCCTTCAACTTTTATACCGTACAACACAACTTATACGATCACTATAAACTCCTTTTATATAAACCCAGGTACTGGCCAGAAGTTGGTATGTCCGAAGCCAGGGCAAGAGCCGTTCGTGTTATTCCCCATTCCTTGCGAGAAGACCTCTCATTGCAAGGTGAGCAGTGGACCTGACCAGGTGTGCTGCAATGGCCGATGCATCAAGGGAGTCCTAGCCCCGAAGCCTACCACGACTACACCAGCGCCCACGCATCTACGTAAGTGTTAAGATGTTTTTTATTTGGTAAAAATAAACGCATAGGCAATTTTTATAAATAATCATGAAAACTTTCTACTTGTAATTGATTATCACATTGGGTATTGATTATTAGGTAAGGATATTGTTTCGAATAGCTGAAGACAATTGTATAGCTCAGCCAATGGTGGAGAATCAACCTGTCTTACCACGAAATTATTTTAAAATCGTGAATGTATTGTATAGTATTAAGTGGATGGATCTGGGAGGGAATCTGCAGGCGTTAAGTTAACGTGTTGAATGAAAAGTAAAGTGAGAAAATAGATACAATTCACGACATCCCTTTTGGGGTAGTCCATAGCTTCTAGAGACTTACTTCTCGTAACTCATTTAAAACTATACCGAAACTTTATCAGTTATTGTGCACTTAATGTTTACAATGTGTTTAAGACAAGTCCCCTTTCGACGTTTGTAAGGAAAAGTTACATCCATACATATACATACATTCGCGTCCTTTAAACACTTTCGGGGTCGACAGAACCTCGGAGATATAATATCTCCTTGGTCACTGTACAAGAATATTCGGGTTGCGATGTCAGAATCGAACAATGATGATAGGTTGCTAGTCTATCGTCCAATATATTATATTTACCTGTAGTCCCTTAGTCGCCTTTTACGACATACCGGGAAGAACGGCAGCTAGTTTCGTCCTAGACTAGTTTGGTATAGTGGAAGGAAAAGTTTCAAAATAACAATGCATTTGTTAAAAAAAGTAACTAAGAAGTTTCTAAACATTAATGTATTTGATAACAACCTATTGTTAACTTATTACAGCCCTCCTCGGCGTGATACCGCGAGAATGTCCATCTGCACCGCTAGGGGAGCTACTGTTCGAGGTGCAGCCGTGCAAGAGCGACGCCGACTGCTGGCCGCGACTCTGCTGCCCCGACGGAGGGCAGTCCTACTGCAGGACGGCGAGAGCGCGCCTCGACCTCGTGCCCATTGCCAACCAAATCGATAGGCGTAAGAAATGTCTTTAAAAATACTGGTATTCCTATTATATACAGCCGAGCTGTAGCTAGCTACGTGAACATCTAAGCTGGAAGGATAGATACATTAAATGGATGTTGTTTTATACCGATTCTACAACCAGGTGTAGCACGGAGTATGGTATAGTGATACTCATGACTATTATCTTTAATACCACCCCACCCCTATTTAAAGGGTGAAAATTAGCAAAAATTAAAAAAAATCTTATTTAAAAAGATAGTAATATTCAACATCTATTTCAATATACTTTGCATATTGAATGAATTGTCATCAATCAATGAATCATTTTAACAACCTTGATCACTTTTTTACCTGCAAATCTAATTCCAGCTGTAAGAATGCTGGAGCAGTACCTGCAGTGCACGCCTCCGCCCAAGTACGACCTGTTCCCAAAGGTCTGCACCTCCTCAGTGGACTGTTTCCCCAACGTGTGCTGCGCTGAGGGAGGCAAGAAACACTGCAGGCCTCCCAAGAGAAGTATACTTGCTCTCTTCGCTGGAGTCTCACAGGTAAAATGCTTGTATTTAAACATTTATTATATATGACTAGTCTCGTCCATGTTAAAGTATTTGGAAGACCTAATTTCAATATATAAGTCAGTGCTTGTATATGGCTTAATACCTGCCACATTGATTACTGGCTATCTGGTCAACACGTACAATTGAGGTAGACATAGAATTAAGGCTTTTTGGATACCTAAAGTTCTGACTAAATCACAAAGGTTAGTGATCAGACTTGGCTAAGTGTTCTAACTCAAGGATTCCCAAAGTGGTTGATATCTGTCCTAGGCGTCAACATACACAGAAACTTATTTTGGGAGTGGCCCAGGCCTACTAAACCTACTATCAGGCTTATAAATATATTATGTTATGTATAAATCCAAATAGGTAATTTAACTAATCTTTGTTACCTTTTTCTTTCAGAGGGTTGGTTCAACAATAAACAATCTACGGCCTCAACCAGCACTGAACCAAATAGATTTTGATGAGGATGATTAGAATAGAAGTTAGCAAAGAAATTAGTTTTAGTACCTAATTATATATTATTTTGTATGACTTTGTTTTATTGTGTTAACATATACCTAAAAACAGCACAAAATTATAGAGAACTGCCAGAGTGGGAACTTATTATGGAATATCATTCATTCAGAGACAAATGTCTTAGCCTGCATGAATCAACAGTCACATGGCAAAGTTATTAGAGTAGCTTGTTTTAGGTCAGATAGTAATTACAGTACAATGTATGTCAATATTTACCTTTCATATATGTGTAGATGTCCTAATTGATTTATAGGATAATTTTAGTATCTAAAATAAAAGATAACTTGGTTTTAAGAACTTTTATTAAAGGATCTTAAAGTAACTTATCATATCTACAGGCCCCTTAGTCCAACTGAAACAAGAGAAAATAACATTTTAATTAAGTAACATTATCCATATATCACATGGTATGAGCTGGTTGAGAAATTAAAAATCAGCAAAATATGTTTGTGCCTGAGTAAACACACCTGTTTGTTCATATAAGAGGTAGTGTTGCTAGTGCTTATTTTATCTTTTATTAATAGAACTTCTTAAAATGTGAAGGAAAGTTTGGCTCACTCATTCAATTGCACTAAGAAAGGTTACAAATTGCAGTGATAAGTTAAAGATATCACAAAAACATGTACTCTTTGTATATTACATTGGCTAATGACGTAATATGTACTAGGCTCAATATGCTGTTACCTGTAGTATTATAAATATATACTAAGTCACAATCTTAGAGCAATTAATCAATAAATGTAAAGAAAGATAAACTTAACCCACTTTTTGTTGGGCCAAGATACCTAGACTATGTGAAGACAGCACAGCGAGTCACACATGTATGCATTTGCATGCGATATTATCAGATCATATTCTACTTTAAATGTACAGAAAATATACTGTAACAATATACTGTATACATAAAATGCAATTACAACTTGGAGAAAAAAACCTCAAGCACTGGGAATTTGATGATTGACTATGCATAATGGCTGTAAAGCAATGAGCTTCTGAGTGATTTGACAACTAATTTCTGCCCATGTGAATCAGGAGTACAAGGGGTTAACAAGTGTCTATTTACAATTTCTGTAACTTGTAGCCAGGAAAATACATTAGATGCTAAATTGATCAACGAGAGTATATACAAAGCTTGACAGTGATTGCATTAGGTATTGAAGCAGTAAGCACGAGTGAATCACAATCAAGCGATTAAATATGGGATCTAAGTAAAGTAGGTATACGGGAATACATCATGAGTGACTTACCTTCTTAAAGCCAATGTCATTTGCGTACTCCCTGAAGCACTGCCTGCAGATGTTCAGTCCGTATTTGCGGATAAGACCGTGACGGTTGGAGCACGCTCGGCTGCAAAGAAAATACACGTGCTTCAATTACATGTACATCGAATTATGTCAACATTTCTTGTAAATCTAATAAACTACATACCATGACCGGGAGCCCTGTCCATATTTGCGTGGGTGAGAATACCAAATGTTAGCGTGACCCATGGCTTATGATATCCAATGGTTTCCTTGCAGCAGCAAAAGGAATACGTCCAATATGGCGCACAAAATTGTAGAGAAGAAAGTGAGGTTATTGAAAACACGTCCGTCTGCTCTGCTACGTCAGATAGCTAGTAATAACATAATAATCTGTCAGTCTTCCGTCATAAATAGCCAATTTGAGATAAGAGATACTAATCTGTGTAGCTAATGCTACTTCTATACGTTATATACTAGTAATTAAAATATCTACAATACATTGTAGAAATAATAGTATTGTACAATTGATTCAGAAAGAATCTATTTCCTTTCTGTATCAATATCTTTATCTGTTACTAATCTAAACCGAGGCGTTACTTGAATAAGGTAAGAAAATCTTACTTTAAGTGGTCTTGAATCCCTATTTAAACCTGCAATTAATTTCAGCAGGCATAAATAAATGTGCAAATAGATGAATAGAAATGATTATCTTTTGTTGGCCTGTTAAAAAATTATTTGAAAAATGAAACATTTCAGTGCTTAAATTAAATACTGTTTCCCTATAAAGAGGAGAATGAAAGTTACTCTTTTCTCCTCATTGTCTCGTTTAACCATTACGTTCATTGTTATGTAAAAACTATTGTTTAATTTAAAAAAAAAATTATACTTCGTACATAATATGTATAATATTGATAGATAATATATAAAAATACATATATTGATTATTTACATTATATACTTATGGTAACTTAATAAATATCTCATAATATGAGATAGTCTAAATGTAACAAGATGATAACAGTAAAATCCGTAAACGTCAGTCAGCCAGCTCAAACTCCAAAGCTCAAATGAAATTTAAAAAAGTGGACTCAAGTAGTAGTTTCGTGATTTGTGCCGATTTATTATATTTTCGGTGTATATGTTGAAAGAGTTTCTTTTGTTGAATTAAATGGTAGGACTAAGTATTGCATTTAGTAACGAATATTAATTATCGTATTTAAATTGATATATTAAGTAGACGGTGAACTTAGCGGGGCGGGCCCCAAGAAGGTAAGGTGAAAGACCCCGTTCGTACATCATTCTTTCATTTCCAAAAAATCATTATCATGTTACAATCCGAGCTTCAAATCCAACACACAATTTATTTATAATATAATGTACTTACGAAGTTAAAGTAGCAATGTTATTAATTTATAGGTACACCGATAATTACTTAGATACCTTTATTACAGAAATTTAAAGTTAAATATTATTCTATGAAATTAAGTTCCTGTTTAAAAAACATTTCATTTTGCATAATTTAATTGTATAGTTAGTTAAACTAAGAAATAAACTTAGAACTCAAAGTTCATGGTCATTCTTTGTACTTATGTCATTGAATAAACATGTATAACATTCCTCACATATTTGTTAAATAAGTTTGTTTAAACTGTATTCTTATAATTAATATCAGATTTACTAAAACTAAGTTAAATGTGAAAAGCAATGTCTTAATTCTTATTAGTATCAATATTTTGGAGATAATACTGTCCAAGGACTGTCTATTGATACAATTTGTATTATTAATAAATTTGAAGTAGCTCAACTTTCTTGAGCTTGAATCTGTATCAGTGATTCAAATGCCTTTTGAGCATGTACCAATGGAAAGAAGTTTAATGAATATCTTTTTACATTTTTGTATAAAAATATATTTACAAAATACATAGATTATTACGGTTGTGAGGAAACCTACCTCTTCCCTGAACAGGTAATGGCCAGTGCTTGTAAATGGCGACATACCTTACCACCTGTCACATTAATTACTGACTATCTGGTCAACACATGGGTTTGAGGTGGCCATAGAATTACTACCTTTGCAATTGCGGAGATGGTAACCCGAACCTCTGACTACCCCGTAATGGTTAATGGCTGTGAACACGTTTGTCTTTTGTTTTTTTTTTTAATTAATAACAGTCTGCAATTAGCTTACAATGACAAAGTGTTGAATGTTAATGATCAATAGTTTGGCAGCAAGGGCATTTGTAAATTACCAATTAAATTCAGAGGTTGATTTTTATATTGTTATTAAATCTAGTCAATTAATATTAAAGAAACAATTTTTTTGCTCTAGCATACAATTTTGTGACTGAATATTAAAAATTTTGAGTTTAAGGTGGCAATAGAATCATTAACTATATGATTGCTAAGCAACACAAAACCTCTTGACTACCCCTCATGATCCTGAAGTGTGTGTATCATTAAAATCTCTTTTTCTTTTCAGAAATAAGGAATAATGTTGGGACTTATATTCAAATTGCTCAAGCTTCTAATAAGACTTGCAATCTACTTTATCATCTTTGCTGCTGTAGTTGTTTTAATTCCAAATCTACCACCATATTCAAAGTTTACGCCAATTGAGTAAGTATAGAGTTTACTACAATTGTTAGTTTATTCTGTTTTCTGTTTCAGTTACAACTAAAAGCATTTAAAAAAGTATATAAAGTCAATAAAAAAATAAAATAATAAGGTTAACTATTGTGCTATAAATATCTTATAAATATCCCAAGCTGGAACTGAAATGTAACATTACTTAACATAATATAATTCTTAAAATCCTGTAACTGATTTATCTGTATTTTTATTTCAGGTTAGAACCAACAGTATGTACAAAAGATATAAAGGTGAATGATGCCTTGTCAAATTCAGAGAAATTGTTTGAGAACAAGTTGTTAGGTCCTGAGGCATTCGAGATTTACAAAAACGAAGTGTACACTAGTCTAGCCACTGGTGAAATAGTGAAGCTGTCACCTGGAGGCCATGTCACTTTTGTCACCAAAGTGGGACAACCTTGCAGTGAGTATACACTTCACCACCATTGTCTCTTGAAATCTTCCACCATCCTACTTGGTATAGATGTACCATAATATTTTTTGTTGTCATAATACCCATTTTTCACCAAATAGTTATAAACCAACTTGAGTGTTCCAAGTAATAAGTTTTCTCTTAATGTATTTCAATTGTATTCCTGTTCATGGTAGACATATTCTGTACGAGTATATAGGTTTTAGAAAACATAACACTCTCAAAGTTGGTTGCTTGGCAAATAGTCAGTAGGTGTAAAGTCATGTTGTCATGTTCACCCATTATCCAAAATAGTCATGTTGTGATCTTCTTTGCTTGGCAGTTCTATATTTAAAATATTTGTACATATCTTATAATCATACATATATACATATATATTATTATTAATAATACATACACTTATACTTATTACTATACTTTATTATACTTGTACATATATTATTAATAATTAAGTAAGCTTGATCATTGTTGTTAATTTGGATATTAATTTTTGAACATATAAGTCATAATGAGACTGAATAATATTCTAGAACAACAAGTTTGTCTTTATCACTATGCAACACATTAGTACTGTACTAGTTTTCTTTTATCTTATCACGTTCATTACTTGTAATTTGTGCAAGGAGCGTGAAAACATTGTACTTGTTATATGTATACATTGTACCTTGCAACTGTTACTGTTATTATCATCAATTTATTAGTTAAGTATGTCATAACCTGACGAAGTTTTGGTTTCAGTTTAAACCTGAGTCTATCTATATGTCTGTACATAATGCAATTTGACATCGCATTTAGTGTAAAAGCCAATAATTAGAATAAATTTATACATTAAGGCAAACCAGATAGTAACATTTTATAGCTCATAGTGTCTTTCTGAACATTTTCTTCTAAATTTAACAGTATGTTATTTTCTATGATGTTAATTAATCGACCTTCAATAATGAAATGAGAACCAGTGTATACATATAAATGTTATTTTTAGGCGGTGTGCACGAAGAGGAAAAATGCGGTCGACCCCTAGGCTTTGCCTTTGACGAAGACAAAAACCTTCTTTACATAAACGACGCCTACCACGGTATATGGAAGGTGGACCTCAAGAATGATAAGAAACAACTACTAGTGTCACCTAGGGTCGAAATAAAGGGAAGGAAGCCGCATCTATTCAACAGTATAGCGCTGGATAAAGATGGCAATTTCTATTGGACTGATTCGTCGAGTGAATTCAGTTTGGGAAATGGACTGTACAGTTGTCTGGCCGATCCTACTGGCAGGTAATTGTATGATTTATGAACTATTTATAGTAGAATAAAATAACGTCACGCAAAATGGGGAATAAATGCGGAAAAGTACGAAACTAACTTAACTAACAATTTGTTTGTAAAAAACCAGGAATAATATTTTATTATTGTGTAAAACGAGTTAAAATACTCATTATTTCCATTGTTATGTAATGAAAACTTAATTTGTCAAGGTCATTGAATTTTAAAATGTCACCCTAACATTTTAATCTGCAATGACCTCAGCAAAGAACAAAGATTTTTAGAATTTTAATAAATTACTATTACCTGTAGTATTATATTATCTGTGCTATTACTAAAAATCTAGGTGCTTAAATACAATTTTAATTAATCAGGTTATTCTACTACGATGCGAAGAAAAATCAAAGCGAAGTACTGATTGACGATATTTGGTTCGCGAATGGCGTCACCCTATCACCAGACAGGCAATACGTAGTGGTTTCTGAGACCAGCAAGTACAGGCTGTTGAAATACTACATCGCGGGACCTAAGAAGGGCAGCAGTGAAGTGTTCTCTGCTGGACTGCCAGGTAAATTACATACATACAATTCATAATATTTGTACGAGTACCAGGGAAGTCAGGGGTTAATGTGACAATAACCGTAATTGCGATGTTATGTTGATCATGGCATTTGATTAGGTAGTTCATGATCAATTTAATATAAATAGACACACAATGAATTGTAATTTATTCACTGCAAAAGTTTAATACTAATTTCAAGATTAATAATTCAACGATTCAACGGTTAATAATGGTCAAAGAATTGATAAAGTTATTTTAATATTAAAATCAAAACGTATGTTTATTGGATTACAATTAGTTATCTATTCTTTACACACTAAACATTGTCAGACATTATTAGTTCTATTGAAGAGCATTTTTATCATAAAGACTTGTATTACCCCCACCACTATCATAAAAAGTATCTGAAACGCGGACCAAGCGTCCACTATGAACGTGTCTTCTACAGCTAAGTGGGTATCTCTCGATTGAGTCGCTCCATAGAAGTCCAACAACTTCCTTGCTTTGATAACCTGGTTCAAAGTCTTCGTCAAAGACTCCGTAATCTCACACAACTCCATGTAATAAGGCTCCCCCTTATCGTTTACCCCCATCCACTCCAGCACTCTCTTCTCGGTTCTTCCTCCATCTTCTCCTACAACTACAACTTCTACTTCTTCCTCGTCTACGTAATCTTCCATCATGATGTAAACGTAGACCAGTTTAGAGTTGATCATGGTAGACGTGTTGTCTAAGCAAAAGGAGTAATCGCCATCTTGGTCCAGTTCCATTATGACGGAGTTCTGAGACCTTTTGCTATTGGACAGGATGGTTTCGCCAGCAGGATTGGTCACGGTAAAGGTGATGGTGAAATCCCCGTGCTGTCCATCGATGACTTGGTAGTGAACTTCCATCGTTTGGTTCACTTTGCCGTGGTCGTAGAAACATGTTTTTTCACCGGGCTTCACTAAAATATTCACGTCACTTTCGTGGGTACACCGTCCTAAAGATGCGCTCCAAAGAACAAGAAATATAATGGATATTATACTTTTCATTATAGTAGTTTTATGCTAATGCAGTCGTAGTATGTCGCTCACTGATTAAGTTGTGTCTGTGGTACATGGGTGAGGTGCATTTGTTTGAACAAGTGGCGAAATTTTGAATGGTACTCATTATCCAACTTTGTTTATTACATATATTGTGCGGTTATTTAGGATACGTTGTCCGGTTTTACCATGAGCCTGGGTTACTAAAAGAATTTTCAACTATATAATTGTTTACCAATAATACATTGAGTTTGATTTTATCTTTTTATCGATTCATTCACTATGTTAGAATACTATTATTTCGATTGATTATATCATAATTGGTATATCTATTAAATACTTAGTTCCCATACGAGCTTCATGATGTCCCCCAAAATATAATTTAGATTAAAAAAAAACTATTAAAAATAGACACTATTTTTTATGTACACAGAATCAATAGCACATTACATAATACACATAACATACGAATACATTCGCTAATAATTCCTATGATTTAAGTTACACATAATGAGAAGAGCATATTAAAAGAGTGCATATAAAAAAAAAGATCACCAGTTCAAATAACAATAATATACTATTATATTATACAAAAATATAATAAATGTAAGTCTTTGTTTAGAGTGTATATACATATGACGACTACCGTGGCGCTATCGGTTAGACACCTGAACGCTAATCGTGAGGTCCCGGGTTCGATTCCCGGTGGAGGCAGAATTAAGAACTACGATTTTCTACTGCTTTCCAGTCTGGTCGTTGATTATATATGATATATATGTATTTATCTGTATATATTTCTTAAATATACGTTGACTAGTACCCTTAACACAAGTCTTAAATGTACTTACCAAGGGGCTAGTTTAATTTGTGTAATAAGGTCCAAACATTATTATTATTACATATATTTGACCCCGTCTTATCCAACTAGGTGCACCAGACAACCTGCGCACGCTGCCAGACGGCTCAGGCTACATGGTGGGCCTGTACGTGATGTACGACGACCAGCACCCTCTGCTGATGCGGACCATGGCTCAGGCGCCCCTCGCCAGGAAGTTCCTGGCACGGCTCATGCGGCTCCTCGAGCTGCCTATTGAGTTCCTCAACCAGCACTTCCCTAATGTGGCGCTGCAGGAGATTCTGGCTTATGTGAGTAAACGAATTTTTGGAAATGTCAATCAATCAATCAGCCTATGACAGTCCACTGCTGGACGTAGGCCTCCCCAAGGTGACGCCACAAAACACGATCACTCGTGGCCCTCAGCCAACCAGTACCAGCGACCTTTCTCAGGTCATCAGTCCATCTGGCAGGGGGGCGGCCTACACTACGTTTACCGAGACGCGGTCGCCATTCGAGAACCGCTTTGGAAATGTAACTGTCATTTATTGACAATATTTGATAATGATTTACCAATATTTTGGTTTTTGTTAAATTAATTTACTAATAAAGTGTTTTCTCTTCTTTTTTTAATATTAAAATGTTATGTAGAAATGTTGTGTAGACCAGACCAGTCCAATCATAAATACACGTATTACCCTCGTCCATTGTTGTTAGATTTGGAATTGAAATACAATTAGACATTTGCATACATTCACGCCTCTATATCCCCAATGGGATAGGCTGAGAATAAATCTCTCTCGCCTCACTCATACCCATTATTCTTCTCATACGTGCTCTTCTGTTTTTCACACTGCGTACATCCGCCTTGTGAAAATGTCTTCAAATAGAGATTTCAACTGATATATTAAACTTGTTACAGATTGGTTCATTCAGAAGCATCGGCTCTACTTTGCCACCCAAGTCTGGTGTGGCTATCATCGACCTGAACGGCAAAATCAAAGCCTTATACACGAACAACAAAGGAAACAGCATTTCAGACGCTATAGTGGTCAACGACAAACTGTACATGGGAAGTCCTCACTCGCAGAACTATGTCGCAGTTGTAAACGCACCCGAAGAGTTAAAGAAAGCTTTCACTGTAAAACCTCAAGCAGTACCAAACAACAGTGGAGCCAAACCAACTGCCCCTGCCAAGGAAAAGGTACCGGAACAGAAAAATATCAAAAAGGAAGTACCGGTCGCTGCACAAGAAAAGAAAGACTCCAAACCAGAGCAAAAGGTCCCCAAAACACCACCAGCTGCGAAAAGCAATGAGAAACCAGATAAAAAAGAGAAGGTTGATAAACCTAAAGCAGAGAAAAAGTCTGATAGCAAATCTGGTAAAGAATCTGAAAAGAGGAAAGTGCCCAACACTATTCCGATCACGGAAGATATCCCGTCGGATACGATGAAGCCAAAAGCGCCTGAAAAACTGAAGGTCATCAAAAAAGATGGCCCCGGGGAAATCCCTAATAATATCATTAATTAGGTAATAAGATTGCATTTATATCGTAACTACGAGCATTACAATAATCTGTTATGTTAAATATTTACATTAGGCAGCTTTTTATTTATTATTGTATGATTTATTTACATGGTAATTGAATCGTGTATTTTAGAAAATGTGCTAGAGCAGGTGATTACATTTTCTGTTGTGATAAAAAGGTACATTCCTAAATAGTGCAAGAAATTTGTTTGTTATTGCTAACTTTAAGTTAGGTAAAAATATACACATCTTAAGATGCAAGAGTATTAGATAAACATAAAAAACCTATTTTATTTGGCTTATTTTATGTTTCGAAACAGTAAATTCGTGACACCCATCTTAATAAGTTTCCAAAATACCTGATTCAATTATACTACAATTAAAATTAAGTTCTCAGGAAACACGAACAACAAATTAATGTAAGCTTAACATTCTAACGAACATTCCCATTTTATATTTTTTGTACGTTTTTGTATAATCTTTTTTTATTATTGAAATCTCATTTTAAGTGATGTTGAAATAGTTTTATTATATACTTTTCGAAAATACGCATATTTTTGGTAACAACGAAGCCAATTCAATCATTCCAATTTATCATTTAAGCTTTGTTCGCTGGCTGTGGCTATTTATTTCGCAATGTGGTTAAGGGTTTTTATTTACTAATATCATTGGACTTTTTTAATGAACTGATGTTTGTATCTCTTTTGTTGGCGTCCAATTTTTAGTATTTGTTATCGATGAGCAGCAAAATCTTAAAAGGCTTGAATATATTTAGGTGGTGGGAAAGTAATGTACTGGACACTGTTAGTTACCGCGTGTGCAATAACGAAGACGGTTCAATTGCGACTGTCGTGTAATCTCAGTTACTTATATTGTATCTAGACAATCGTTAGTGATTTTATAGTTTCATTCCTGTTTTTTATTTAATAAATTAATATTTTATATAATGGATATTTATTTCAATCCTTAGAACATTCTGAATGACCTATTAACTCCTATGACATGCTGGGAAGATAAGCATTTAGTTATTCTAATTCTGAATGCATCCAAGCTAACACGGAACATCATCTGTCCGCCCTGAAAGAATATTTAAAGATTGTCTATTGGAGAACATCATGAGGAAACAAGTATGATGTATGATTAATAATTGACGGGACTTATCGCGTAAGTTTATATATAATAAAATTACCTTTATGACCATGGCTACTGCAACGTAGCCAAAACGTCGGGTTAATAAAGGTAATTTTATTATATATAAATTTACGCGATAAGTCCCCTTAATTATTAATCATGAGTATAAATCGCGAATCTCTTAAAACTATAAGTGTGATGTATTCCTTGGAACGGAAACATACTTATACATTCACGTCCTTTAATCCCTTTCAGGGTGGACAGAACCTCGGAGATGTCTGCTAGGTCATTTTTTATCTTAATTGGGTTTGTGACATATGGAACTATCGTCATAGGTTGCGAGCCCATCGCCCAAAAAATCCCATATACCCTTCCGGCGTCTCCTACAACATACCAGGAAGAACAGGGGCCAGTTAACATTTCTTTTACGTCCCAGCTAGCACGGGACGAAATTAACTAAAATCAGTGCTTATAAACGTCACGGCTTACCACGTGGCAAATAAGGTACTGTAATTTACGGTCGCTAACGGTGAGGGAAAACATCGTAAGAAAAACCTGCCTATCCCTCAGGATAGGTAATAGTCAGTACCTATATACGGCGATACGGTTCACTACCTATCACGTTGGGTGCTGTCTATCTAGTGAAACGCGGGCTTCGAATGACCCATACCTAACATGCCTTCGAAATTTCGGAGATGGGCATTCAAGCCTCTGACTACCCCGCCATAATAAAAAAAGGGAGTGTGTATACAGAAGTCGTGAAGCGTATGTTATGTTATGGCGTGGCCATAGAATCATTAATTCCGCGATTGCAATGTTCGTCAATGGGGTAATAAAAGCTTTAAAATCAAAACACAATATAATATTACAAAATTTCTTTATTACAAAATGTTATGTACACAATATGTGGAAATTTATTGCAACATGTACTGTTAAACAATTAATTACGAGGAATGAATTACTTGCAACTTATTTGTCCTAAAAAATGTATAATTTATCAATATATGATGATATACGCTTATAAAGCTAGTTTTGGGGTAAGTTGCCTTCTTATATGAGGAATGATATTTGTAACATTTCTACAGCTATATTATACAGTACTCATACCTATATTTAGTACTATGTTGGTTTAAGTAGGACGAGCTTCTCGATAAATTCTTTCAAGACTTACACTTAATATTGTCGGTATACGACTGGCTATAAGAACATAAAAACACTTTAAAATCGCTTACAATTTTGCCTAAAAGCCTTACCTTTTAAAGTAATAGCACAACAAATTACAGTTCACTATGATGAAGAGAAAGCTGACTTTTAATACAAGAAAACAAATCAAGAATTTTATATCTGACTGAAATTCCTTAATATCTTACGTCATGTTTAGCTGTTCTTTATATACATATAATAGTGAAACTTAATACTACAAGAAATAATCGGAGAGACAGGAAAGAAACAGTAAAAAAGAAGTATTTTAATCTATCACCGTCAAAATTAGGAGATCAAGGCAATTTTATTCTATTTTACATAATAAAACATCTAATCCCAATAATTGTGTAATCAGAGGCAAAGTTAATTTATCGTGGCGTATTCTCTCACGAACAGTATTAATTAAAAAAAAAAAAATAGTTTGATACGAACCAGTATCTAGAATTTGTGACATTTTTATTATTTCAATACATTAGGGTTTAATTATTTTTATATATTTAATTATTAATTCATAGCCGATACTAAATGTAATTACACTGGTATGACAAATATTGGTGCATATAAAAGGCGTGTTGAATTCATGGCCTGCAATTCAGCAGCATATGAGCATTTCAATTTAAACGGTACAATATTTATAAATAAAATCATAAACTACTATAATGTTATGATATCAACATTAAAAAGGGAACTTGTTTTTGAATGTTCATTTTAACTATCGCGATTGTGTGCAGTTGTATAATATATTATATTAATAACCACAATTACTTTCAATTAACAACTCGAACGTTAGACGCAAGCTTCGTCACACTAGATACCTAAAATAAATATTCCGTACATACTCGTATTAGTTACTAAACAATTCTCTAACCTTGATTAAAGCATCATATACACTACATTAAGGGGCAGTTCATTCAGACAAACGCGAAACACTAGCTTGGCATATTTTTCAAACTGAGTTCTAATTCTTTGCAATAAGGTCCATATCTACAATTTACTTTTTTCAATCTTTTATTTGTTCGCTCTCAAACTCGATTAAACAACAAGTTAACTATAAAAAGAACCCTATTACATTGAAATAAAACTCACTTTCATATCTAACAAAGAGTCACCTCTCCATTTGAATGAAAACCAAACTAATCCTGAACAACCTTCACATCCCCAACATACACTTACCAACCACTATCACTACATTAGTATTATAGTCTATTCGAGTTAAGTAAATAGTGACGTCATGATAATCAGAGGTCAAACTGACCAATAAGACGTGAGTAAATGAGAAAAGAAGTCACATTGACCAATAACAGGCAACCCCTATAAAATCTCATTGGTTAAATCATGGAGACCTTGATGACGTCACTATTTTCTTAAAGCGAATATACTATAGTGCTATTATTCCATAGGCTAGATGAATATTTGTTCGGCGGCCAGTGCATCTGCGAATGGCTTGACAATGCTGCTGGTGGCGAAGTAGAATATCAGGCCAAACGTTATGGAAATGGGCAACGCTGGGAGAGCCTTCTTGAAGATCGCCAACAGGAGCAGTGTTAGACATAGGCCCTGGAATATGGGGTTAAGTTAGAGAGTACTAAGATACAGTATACAGGTTCTTAAAGGTTTAGGATTATGAAATGGAGTCTTAACTACTGATATCAACTAGGTCAACACAAAATGTATTACTATTATCATTAGTGTATATTGTAGTACATTGATGGTGTTAATATGAATATTTGGTGACAGATTGTTAGCCTACTGCCCATTAGATTCCATAGTCCCTTAGTAGACTTCTACGACATTTCGGAAACAACGACAGTTAGCATTTTATTTACTTCTATTACGGCAAGGTACTTTAAAAACAGACTAGGAAGATTTTGTATCAATGCTCAGTATACATACACTTCACAACCGTCTCCCTACAGAGGGGTACACGCCATACACTCTCTCTTTGACATCCACACACCTCCTCATACACACTCTGCGCTTAAATTCATGAAGTAAGACTCACAATGAGTATGGCGACGAAGCAGGCGAGTGTGGTGTTCCAGTCGCCGTAGGAGCTCACTTTGCCCACCAGCACGCTGTAGAAGATGAAGTCGCCCAGCCCGAGCTTCACGCCCTCTGTGGATTAACGAGGGTATGTAGAATGTTGCGTGCATTCTTTAATAGGCAGCTTCATAGAATTTAATTTGCCACAAGACTGGTTTAGAAAGAATAAATCATTAAATAATTTTGATAAACATTTCCCATGAGTCATTAGAAATCCATATTGAAATTTTTTAAGAAAGTGCAATCAACTCAGAGAGTAAATCTGTCTGTTAGTCTCATTTTGCATATTCTAGTACTATTCAGTCAACATCCAAACATCAAGACTTTGGTCATTTCGAAAACGAAATGCGTCGAATACTACGGTGAGGGAAAACATCGTGAGAAAACCTTAGTGCTTGCTTGACGACATGGCTTACCAGCAGCCACATTGAGTACTGACTATCTGGTCTGGTGGGTTCGCGTGACCATAGAATTACTACCTCCAGAGATGGACACCTGAACCTCTGACTACCCCACAAGGGTTAGTGGTTGTGAACGCGTTTACTTTGTTCTTTGCGTTCTTTTGTTCTAAATCATTATTTTGTCTTTTTTCCTACTCTTTTCACCAAAGCACCTCCTTCTTATTGCTCTTTGTTCTAAATCATTATTTTTTGTATTTTTCCCCAAAATCTCTTTTTTATCTAACCCCCCTTCTTATGACCCCCCATACTCACTCTCCTCTTCATCCGCAGCACTAATAGGCAGGGGCTCCACCCTCGTAGTGTAAGCTTGGCCAGAGTTTTCCACCCTGACCCGGCGGGGCTGTCGTGGCCTGGTCTGCCACTCCTCGTCGAAGCCAGCCGCTGCGTCACCTTGACCTTCAGCTGGGGTATTGGTTGCTGGTTGCTCCTGGGTTCGACTTCCTGGTGAATGAATTGTATGGTTATAATGATGAATTATGGCTAAATATTTGAAGGTGTTAGAGGATGAGTAATATCACTACATAGTATAAACAAATTCGCTTTCTTTGTCCCTATGTCCCTTTGTATGCTTAAATCTTTGAAACTACGCAACGGATTTTGATGCGTTTTTTTTTAATAGATAGAGTGATTGAAGAGGAAGGTTAATATGTATAATAACATCCATTAAATAGTGGAGTAGGCTATATATTTTATACCCGTGCAAATCCGGAGCGGGTCACTAGTAATAAATATGATGGTATTACAGGTGATAAATGATGAGTAAACATTGTTCTATCTTTAGATTTCTCGAAACATGCTTTTCATATTCAGTGACTAAAATGTCAGATGTAGAGCTTTGTTAGACATATTCAATGAAGTTTGGTATTCATACATGCACATACGTACTTAATTCAGTAGAAAATAGTTAATATTACATGCAAAGATTTACATTGGATACAAGTTAAATAAATGCTGTTATACAAGATATTATATACATGCAGATATACAATTCCATATTTTCTTACAACATGCTTTTCCAGTTCACACAACATTCCATATTCATATTAAATCTCAATATTTATTCAACAACATAACATTAACTACTGAATAACAATTGTTTTATATTATACAGTAATTAAGTCATATTATTTCTGAGTAATTACTTCACAGTATCGCATTATAGTAGCTATGCAGTAGTAACTTAGTAAGTATAGTATATTCGCATTAAGAAAAGTAGTAAGTAAGTAGTGACGTCATCATGTCCCCACGATTTGACCAATGAGACGTGAGAACAGTTGTCTGCAATTGGTCGATGTGAATTGTTATCTCATTAACTAACGTCTCATTGGTCAGTTTAACCTCTATATATAATGACGTCACTATTTACTTAACGCGAATAGACTATAGTTATAGTAAAGTAGTTAGTGTGTAAGTAGCGCAAGGGACCGACCGCTTGGGTTCAGAGGTCGTAGCTCAAGGCGCTCACCTTCGCCTGCCGCCGCCGTCGACACCATGCAGTTCATCACTATGGTCGCTGCAAACAAACAAAATACAGTTTATTGTAACTATCATACCTAGCAACAACAACATACATACATACATACGCTTCACGACTTGTGTATACACACTCCCTTTTTTATTATGGCGGGGTAGTCAGAGGCTTGAATGCCCATCTCCGAAATTTCGAAGGCATGTTAGGTATGGGTCATTCGAAGCCCGCGTATCACTAGATGGACAGCACCCAACGTGATAGGTAGTGAACCGTATCGCCGTATATAGGCGCACTGACTATTACCTATCCTGAGGGATACAACATGAGGGATTTCTAGCAACAACAAGTAACATAAATAAAACAGTAACTGGGATAACTATGACACTTTCACAAAGAGGCTCATATCTATAATAAATAATATACAGAATATAATATATGACATATAATGATTAATTTCAACAGTCTGTGATATGTAACCATGGCATACCAATAAAAATAACATATAGACCCATATATTACTAGCCTCTTACAAGTACCGCACCAGTATTAATCAAAAGTGTTAACTTATTGACCAATAGATTTCTATTATAAGACATTTTGTTAACTTTCTATTGACGTCTCACCTAGTATGAGACAGGACTGAAAGGTTTTTAATACTTACATGAATAAATGAGTGCAGGGAATATGGGTTCATTTCTCTCTTGCGCTGTCTCCACCAATATCCTCAATGGTCCCTTTGGTGTCAACACGGCTATTAAGTCTGTTAATGTAAAAAAGTTAGTATTACAGAGATGTAAACACTCAAAGACCATGTTATAACTTCAATAAAATTTTACCACATGAAAATAAGATAATAATGAAGTGACCACATGATAATAATGAAGAAGCTTTTGTATACCCCAAAAAGGATTCTTAGTTTAAAGCTCATCTAATATTACAAAGTACTCATCAATCAAGTTATATTGGTTTAACATAAACCAAACATAATCTTCATCTAATATCATTTCTCAACTCACCCCATATAGATATAACAGCGAGCACAGCCCAAGTGGTCCACTCCGGAAGGTACTTGATGAAGACCAGCGCCATCAGCGCCGCTATGAAGATGAGGTAAGCCTGCTGCAGGCGCAGGGGCCCGTGCCAATGGATCACTATCATGCCCATCACACCAAAATTCCACATCACTATGCCCAGGGTTATGTAGTCTATTGGAACGTTGTAAGTCTTGAGGGCTACTCTGTGGGGCAATTAATATGATTGGAACATTATACTAAGATCAAAAAGGGATGCACAATTTTCTCATTGTGAAATAACTTGAATTTTATAGACTAATGCAAAATTTTATCAGTTGTGCATTTGTAACTTATAATACTAAATTATTGAGGGAATATTACAAAAACAAAAAAAACAAACAAACGCATTCACGAACATTTACCCTTGCGGGGTAGTCAGAGGTTCAGGTGTCCATCTCCGCAATTGCGAAGGTAGTAATTCTATGGACACCTCGAACCCATGTGTTAACCAGATAGTCAGTATTCAATGTGACAGGTGGTCAGTCATGTCGCCATTTACAAGCACTAACTATTATCTGTTCGACGAACAGGTAGGTTTCCTCACGATGTTTTCTGAGGGAATATTATTGTGTCAAATGATTAAAAAGTGTGAATTAATAATATGCACAATAAAGCAATTAGCATATACAAATCACAAACTACCAAGTAAGGGTTAATTAGCCTTATGTATGTCAGATGATAAAATAATAAAAAACACACTTACTCCAAATACAAATAAGAGAACAGGAACAACAGCATAAAGGATGACAATATGAGCCATCCGTGGATTATTTTGTAACATCTCTTCTTATAGAGGACAATCAGTAGCACTGTCATACACGCAATCACTGCTAGCAATATCATTGAGTTGGCTAATGCGTTCCACACTTTAGTGACAGCATTAGGACTTTGTTCATGGAATGGGGTGTAGGCTCTGAAAAATAGATTAATTATAAATATGTTTAAAATCATGAAGCCATAATGAATAAGGAATAGTTTGTATATCTATCCCTAATATTACTGAGTAAATGGTGACTGGTAATTTTATCACAAAACGTCTGACAAAAAAGTTTCATGCCAAAGTCTTACTATCATTGTATAATTGGGAACAAAGCAATAGAAATTTTGCCTATTACAACATATGAGGGTAAAAGAAACTGATTACATTCTGTTACAGCCACAGATCAATTTAGAAGTACACTGTCTAAGAATGGTATTTCTAATTGTTGATGAATCTATAAAATATTAATTTTCAATTCATCTTAATGCTAAATAATTAAGTTAAAAGAATACTTACAAATAAATATCCTTGACAGAATAAAAGTCCATAGTAGACATTGTAGCCACAACCACAATCATGCACAGCGTGACAGGAACAAACAGTTTGATGACATGTCGTGCCCCATATTTCAATTCTAGCTCTTCTATCACTTCTACGTTTTGTGGGGGAGGCTGAGGTCGGTTTGGTGGATTGCTGGCTGGAGGCCTACTGGGACCACTGGGGCCAGACACACCTGGATCCACACTCTGGAAAGGGTAGATTGTATATTTATAAGAACTATTGTGTAACTGAAGAGTGTTTTATATATTCTAAATTAACAAACTTAATTAATATTACAGAGCCGTTGGGTAATATTTTTAATAAGGGTGATAGACTAGTACACTCTCACTAATGTTACATTTTGATATAGGTGAAGGGTATAAGTACATGCAATTGAAACCAATGTAACTAGTTAATCTTTTTTCTCTTTGGCTTCACTGTTGATAAAACAATTGTATTGCAGCTGGAATACACCTCTTCAAGAATCATGTTTCATATCTTCTGATATATTGGTAAGGGATAATATGTAGAATCCTCTGGATATGATGTACTTATGAATGACCAGTCTAACCATCTGTCACTTTGGACAATGATTTTCAGATGAAAACAGGTGTAAGAGGCACTAAAGACCTTCTCCATGGCACAGCGGTAACTCAAGTCTTTGAAAGAGATACAGATATAACGTTTATGTTATCTGTGTGATGAAGTTTTCACTAAAGTTGCTTTGGATTCATGGACTTTACTTTAACACTGAAATAATTGTATAGATACGCACGCCATAGTTCCGCTGATTGTCCGGTCGGTTTTTACGCTTCTTCACGATTCTCTCGGCTACTTCCCTGTCGGGGTGAGCCTCAGCTATATGCCCATCCATCAGCGCTGTTCTCTCAGTTGCTTCCTCACTATCGATGTTTGAACTGTTATTACTCATCAATGAAACCACTTATCATGGTGTCTGATCAAAGCACGGTTTAATAATGTAATTTACATCACTCGACTAACCGAAAATCAATATAGGTTTCAGTTTAGATAAGGAATTATGAAGATCAGTCCAATTTGTAGAAAAACAAAACACCGATACATCAATTTCAACGCAAGCAAGCAGCTTTATCAATCACTCAAAACTAGGGATGGGATACAACGGTATTAAGATACTAGTAAAGTATTGTATTATCTGTGGCTATATTAACCTATCGATAGGCATCAATTAAACTAAAATGAGGATTCATGATACCTATTAATCTCAACGAGTTAGCTTACTTTTAAATGTATGGTTATTTTCAAATTTGTATTTTGGCTTTAAAATGACCATATATATTAATGAAGTTAACCTTCTATTTCGATAGTGTTTCATTTCATTTAGTGATCACTCACTTGCACATTCCATTATTATTATAGAATTTTAAGAAATATTTGTATTTATTTAAAAGTGTTATACAAAAATTAAACCACTACTACCACTAAATTTCACTACCCTTTAAATAACATTAAAATAAATAATTGAACATTTTCATATCATATTTTTTGACCCAAATTTGCAATTATTTGTTTTAAAATTAAATTACTCACAATTTGGGTTAAAGTGATCAAGAACCTAATAACACTGCGTGTAAATTATGGTTAAACTTATAAAAAACGCGCCAATAAGTTTAGCCATAAGCTTTGTGATCTACGACGACAATTTAATTCGTGTATGATAGAGTCGGAAGAGTAAGCCAATTTAAAGCGACCAGGGATATTATCACGGACCTAAGTCTACTAATGCGTTTTAGCAAAATCAATAGTTTAGTAAAAACGCAAGTCGGTAGTGTAGTAGAAAAGTGCAAATTTCGCCATTGGTGGTAGCAAAAGCGTACAATTTGACATTTTAATACTGAAGTACGATTGCGAATTAGTGAACTACGATATTGCGAAAAAGCATTAGCAGACTTCAACACCTGTTCTCGTGAACATAACGTAAATATGGAAGATGTAGGTCACATTAAATAAAACAAACATTACATTTTAGGATTTATTATTCATTAAGTAATGCAAATACATATTATTAATATTGACAAAATTCTAAAGGTACAGTCCCTCAGGGGTGCCCTCCTTTTTGCGGTAGAGAACGTTCTCCTTGGATTTCTTGAAGTCGTCATTGGTGACCTTCATTCTGCGCTCTCGGAGAGCCATCAGTCCTGCCTCAGTACAAATGGCCTGCAAAAACACAATATTTGCTTTATAGCTGTAAATAACAACAAATAGATTTTGTGCCAAATTTTTGATCTGACTTTTTTAATACATATATACATACTAGCGGCCCTCCCCGGTTTCGCATTTGAATACTTGATTTTTTTGACCAATGCTTGATTTTACATTTGTGATTTAATACTTATACAAAACACAAGAAGAATTGTCTTATACATTAATTTACAACTTTTTTGTATAGCTTGACCATTGTTAACAATTGACGATAAATCTATCCACTATATCTATTTCAAATGAAATATAGGCAAATATTACCTTAATATCAGCACCAGAAAGATCATCTTTAGACATGATGAGCTCCGAGAGGTTAACATCCTCCGCAAGGGTCATACGCGATGTGTGTATGGTGAAAATCCGCTTCTTGGTCTTCTCGTCAGGCAAGGGGAACTCGATCTTGCGGTCGATTCGCCCGGGCCTGATGAGAGCAGGATCTAAGGTTTCAATGCGATTCGTCGCCATGATAACCTGTGGACAAAATAATATTAGAAAATTTGTTCAGGGTGACACAAAGAGAGCCATTTTTTATCAAAATTGTTTCAAAATGATATTAAATTCTGAAAATAAAGTCTCTTAAGTATGCGTTTCATAAGGCTATATGGCTTTTATATTCAACTATACATACTGCCAAAGTGTCTATGTAAAGAATATCTTTGCCGAAATTGTTTAGCTCTACTACAAGTACAACACAACACAAACACAAATATTGAAATAGACGGTCAAGCTTGATTTAAAACAAAATGTATGTTACCTTCACATCACCCCTGGAGTCAAAACCGTCCAGTTGATTCAGGAGCTCCAACATAGTCCTCTGGATTTCCCTCTCTCCACCAGAATTTGAGTCATAACTGTGAAATATTTTAGTTAAATTAATATCGATTGCCAGTGTTAAATACAGGCAGGTAAATAAACTGTTTATTATTGAAAGGGCTTTACTAACCAAACGGATGTTAAAATTTTACACATTTTTTTACAGAAAGTTGAGAAAATTCTTTCAATATATTATTACTGCTGTCTTTAGCTATTTATGAACTATAAATAATGTTATTCATATAATCTAATCTAATGAACAGAAGTACTTTATTTACCGTTTCGTTCCCACAGCATCAATTTCATCGATGAACACAATGGATGGGGCATGCTCCTCTGCCACACGGAACAGTTCACGAACCAGTTTTGGACCATCTCCCTGTAACACAATGTTTGTAATTATGAAAATATCATTAATTTAATGCGCCTGGGTTTACATTTCACTAGATTCACTATTAATTCTGTGAAGTCTACTGCCTTTTAAGATATAAGAGTAGATTCAAAATTACAAGCAGTGCTGCATATTGGTAGTCTTTCAAAAGGATAGGATCTTGTATTGTGTACTCTCAACAATTTGTAATAATTATTATTGTCAATATGTGAAAACCTAGTTAAACTAACAATATAGAAAAAATACTAACCAAATATTTCTGAATCAGTTCAGATCCAACAACACGGAGGAATGTAGCCGATGTCTGATTGGCCACTGCCTTAGCCAGTAAGGTCTTGCCAGTCCCTGGTGGGCCATACAGGATGACTCCCTTGGGGGGCTTAATTCCCATCTCTTCATAGTATTCTGGATGCGTAAGAGGAAGTTCTACAGATTCCTGGAAAACATTAAAAAAGTATAAGCATACATATCAAGCTATCCACAACAAATTATACCGTCCTGGGTAGTCAGTGGTTTACGTCATATATTTTACTATAATTACAAGTTAACTAATGGCTAAATGAAACCCAAATTTCACCATATGATCATCATTCAATCTTGTAAAGCTGTCTATTGCCTATTTTGAAGAATAAATAAAGAACAATCCTCATGATGTTTACCCTGACAAAACAATGAATGCCTACTTAGTCATCTTTATTACATACATATACACATCACACCTGTTTCTCTGTAGAGGGGTAGGCAGAGATCAGGGATCCCCATCTGTCTCAATTCAAACATTGTACTTGTAGAAATGACATGAAATTTATATTCAGTCTTTTATGTCACATTTATAAAAAGACAAAAGATGAACAAACGCTTTCACAACCTTTGATCCTTGCAAAGAGTTTCAAGCTTCCATCTCCATTATTGCAGAAGTAGTAGTATATGGTCAGGTTAGGTGTAAAACATATAACATATATAACAAACCTTGATCTCCTGAATCTGGGTATCCAGCCCACCAATGTCAGCATAGGTCTCCTGCGGAGCCTTCTCCAACTTCATCACAGAAACCATGGGGTCAGTGTCATCACCTAGAACTCCAACTACTGCATGTACCTAACAAAACATCAAGATTCCTTTAGATAAGGTTCTATAAATCAAAAGACTGACCGAGAACTGATTGAAGCAAAATCAACAAACAAATGAAATATGTAATAACAATTTCTTTGTAGAGTATAGATTATTTAAATAAAGAAGTCTTCATTCAAACTACTAGATAAATTTTGCATGGCAATCAATGTTGTTAAAAATCAATCATAAGTAAAAATTTTTGCAAACTTAAATATGTATATGATAGTAATAATTTATATGATAGTAATTCCAAATATGTAAACACAAGAAAGGGTGGCGAAGATATTGATAAAGCTTTTCAGAATCTCTCTAAATGAGAAATCAGATATCTGCCTATGATTCTTTGGAGAAACAGTTATTTATATGTGTTTATACTATATTTATATATTATACACATATTTTTTATGTATTGTGCGTTTACCCAGAGCGTGCACAAATGTCAAATTGACAAAAACTTCATTTTACGTCACACAAAAGAAAAAACAGTAAGGTCAGCAAAAAAGGTACATTTAAAAAAAATGTTTTAATCAGAATTGATATTCTCGCTAATTATTTTTATATTAATTCAATATGTATTCTTTGCTATTTTATATTATTGTTATAAGTATTGAATGAGATAAAAACTTTTGACATAATTTTATTTTGTAAAATACTACATATAACATGCCAGTTTTTGAACTTAAAAACCAGGAGTTAATATTAATATTTAAGCTAGATTGACATTTTTTTGGCGCATTTTTTTGTTGACCTGCTGACCATACAATATGACGTCATATAAAGTAATTGTCATTTTGACTTTTGTGCACACTCTGAGTGAACGCATAATAAATTAATAATACATACCTTATGGTTTAAAAGTACAGAACAGCCTGGTTCCAACTGGTCCTTGTCCACGAAAGAGAGGATGCTGACATAATGTTCACTACCCACAGACGTTGATACAATAGCATGGTTGTCATCAATGATCTCCTCCAGATTGCCTACTGACATAGGTGTTCCTCTTAGGTCATCAACCTATGGAAGAAGAATTAAAAGGATGAATAGCCAATACCAATAACAAGTAGTCAACATAGTCAATAAATGTCATGTCATTTTAAGAATAAAGGTAAAATTAGATTTGGTCATGTTTATGTTACAAATTTTCTTACCTTAGACCTCTCCTCTTCAATTTTCTCCTCTTGGGGTTTCAGTCTTTCTTGATTACGAATGAATTCTTCTTCCATCAGCAAATAATCCTTTATTCTTTCTAGTTTTAATAATTTTAACCTACATCTTGTGTGTGGTGTGACTTGAGGTAACTTTAGTGCTGCGTCAGGTCCCTTTGCCTTACGCTTCTTTTTGCCAACCCTGGTTGGAATTGGCGGCTCGTACTTCTTCTTTTTATCTTTGTCATCTTTCTTGTCTCCTGAGTTGCCACCACCGGATTGGTTTTGACCCTGTTTTTTAAATGATTGAGTTTAATTTACATAGAAATTAAAGGAACAAAGTATCCTAAGCACACATAAGTATAATACTTACCATTACAAATCCCTTAATTTACGGGATTATCAACAATAATCTGTAAAATTATTTTCCAATTTCACTCAAACTAAATCACGAAAGGGAAACAAACTTGTCATCCTCGATTGAATTGAATGAATGATTTGAACTGAACGATTACAAAGCGGAATTCAAAAGAGATTATATTACAATAGCTGTACACTGCTAGGTTAATTTATATCTAAATATTTGAAAGAAAGAAAAATAGTTTATATTTAATTTATATATTATTTTTAATCAATATTCTCTTTTTTTTTAATCCACGTAAGATTGTAAGCAAAATATCATAAGGATCTTTGCTATTTATGTTCGTATGAATAAATTCAAATGTGTATCAATTTACATTTAAATGATTTTAAAAATAATTATTCTAAAATTGTATTCAAATTCATGGAACCCTAAGATCTCGGTCAAAAATAAATTCAACATAAAAATACATTTCTTGAATCACTTTTGTTTAGCATTGCCACAGATGCCTTTGAGGGATGACAACAAATTTTATGTAAAAAGTATGACGGACGGATTAGGCGATGTGTCCAGTCAACGTCAGTCAAAAATTAAACCACTTTTGTGTTCGTGAAAAGTTATTGAAAATCGTTGTTATTTCTTCCAAGTTCTTTTAAAAATATAACTAGTTATGACAACGATTCATTTTGCTGTTAATACTTAAAAATATGTTTTAAGATTAAATCTTTCTAATCTCTTCAGAAAATTGATAAATAAAGCTTCAAAATGGTGTTAGCTGAATTAGGTCGGAAAATTACGACTGCTTTGCAGTCTTTAAGTCGTGCCACAGTTATAAATGAAGAAGTGAGTATCCCTAGCCTTATACAACAACTCGCATACCCTTTACGAACATTCCCTCTTTATCTTTCGGGGTAGACAGTGATTTGACTGACTGTTGTGAAATCGAAGGTTTATGGCCATCATAACCCACGTTTTACTAGAGCCAGCAGCTTACATGACAGGGAGAGTTCCAGGTCGCCTTTCGAAATGCACTGACTGTTATGTATTATGAAGAATAAGCAGTTCTCCCTCTCAATGTTTTCTGTCACATGGTTGTGTTTCACAATTTCAAAAACTATTTGCAATAGCTTATTGTGAAATCAATTTTTTTGTAATGATAATTCAAATACAAACAATAATTCTTTAACATCTGTTTATCTATAGAGAACAGATACAAAATTGTATGGATCCATATATTTCACAATAACCAGATGTTGGTGTCTAGGATCAAAATTGTGTACTTGTTCATTTATAATTTACTGAACTTACTTTTTACCCAATAGTTGTTTCATGTCTTCTGATTATATTTTAATAATCAATTACTACAACATTAAAGACTACTCTTCCTTTCAAGGTGCTCAATGCTATGCTAAAAGAGATATGTGCGGCATTGTTGGAAGCTGATGTAAATATTCGCCTGGTAAAGAACCTGCGAGAGAATGTGCGTGCTGTCATCGATTTTGATGAGATGGCTGGTGGTCTCAACAAGAGACGCATGATCCAGTCTGCTGTATTCAAAGAATTGGTTAAGGTAATTATTAAAATAATACTTATAAACAACTCTATAAGTTATGTCTATAATGTTACAAGAAATTTTGACACATTGTCCTAAACTAAAGTCCTTTGATATAGTAAAGTATGACAATACTTTGAGTAAACATTCAATTGTATTTTTAAGAATACATGACCTTAAGTTCCTAGGTTTAAAAATAAGTTAGTAGTGATTGTACATTTTATGTTTAACACTGATTATTTTAAAAAACCAAATTAATGGAAAACTTTTAAATATATTTTATTGTTAATTATTGTATAAGTTCTCTAAAAATTAACAAAAACTAATAATATGTTTTATGTTTCTTATACAATGAAAGCATTATTTCATATAATCACATTTATAAAAAATAAATCCTACATCAGGAACTATATATACTTATCATCTTCTTTTCCAGTTAGTAGATCCCGGTGTAAAACCGTACCAGCCTGTCAAAGGAAAGCCCAACGTGATAATGTTTGTCGGTCTCCAAGGGTCTGGTAAAACCACAACGTGCACAAAATTAGCTTATCACTATTTGCGGAAGAACTGGAAGTCATGTATAGTGTGTGCTGACACATTCAGAGCTGGTGCCTATGACCAAGTCAAACAGAACTGTACAAAAGCCAGGATTCCTTTCTATGGAAGGTAAGAGGCTAATGTTGCTATTTCACATGATATAAGTCACTTATAATGCGCATGATATGTACTTACTACCTTTACTTTACTACTAACTTATCAAGTTGCATTTTATGTATTGTTGATATACAGTCTGTAGTTAATATTAGTATCACCTGAAGGTTATTTACTTCACTACTATTTTGATCTACTACTCTAATCTAACATAATTAATTATCATTTTATTCCGCATATTACACAACTTCTTTATTTGTCATATATTTTATTTCCAGTTACACAGAAGTAGATCCAGTGGTGATAGCCAGCACAGGAGTGGACATGTTCAAAAAGGAAGGCTTTGAGATGATCATTGTGGACACAAGCGGTCGTCACAAGCAGGAAGAATCACTCTTTGAGGAGATGTTGGCGGTCGCAAATGCTGTTGTAAGTAATACTATTACAAAATATTACACTTAATACTAGGATTAATTGAACTAACCAAGTAGTTTGTTTGTAAGAATATTATATTATTTAACTATTTCTGTATAATCACAGGTAGGAGCAAAAGTCTTTAATTTGTCTCATGCAAACAGAATAATTATTGTAGTGTTGTAAGTTAACCTATAGAGAGACAGGAAGATCTGATGCATAAATGTGTATCAATTGTATAAAACATTCATATGAATTTTTCTTATGTCCCCAGAATCCAGATAACATTATATTTGTGATGGATGCCACAATTGGTCAAGCTTGTGAGGCCCAAGCCAGAGCGTTCAAGGAAAAGGTGGACATTGGGTCTGTGATCATAACTAAATTGGACGGACATGCTAAGGGAGGTGGTGCCTTGTCTGCGTAAGTTAACATTTTCTACTATGTTTATTTTTTATGAGCAAATTATATGTTTTTATTTGATGGGTGAATTTTGTATATTCTTTACTACTGTTATGAACTTCTATAGCTTTGTTCAAGCAAATGAGTCTTAATACACGACTTTTTAAATAAATAATAGAAGATAATGTTAGAAAAGTCTTTAGTTTTTGGCACTTGTAAGCTAATCATGATGTTTCGGCCCAAATACCCAGTGGCACCTGAGTAAGGAATAAGTCCAAAGTGTGCTCACTATAAGACTTAGACTATTATTTAAAAAATAGGAAATAATCAGTTAATTCTTTATTTCAGTGTGGCAGCTACTCAAAGTCCCATCATATTCATTGGAACAGGAGAACACATTGACGACCTAGAGCCTTTCAAAACCAAACCATTTATCAATAAGTTGCTAGGCATGGGAGATATTGAAGGTCTCATTGACAAAGTTAACGAGTTGAAGTTGGATGATAATGATGAGTTGTTGGAGAAATTGAAGCATGGACAGTTCACTTTGCGGGCCATGTATGAACAGTTCCAAAACATAATGAAGATGGGACCCTTTTCACAAATTATGGTAAATTATAAACTATATATTGTGTTTGTGTTTACTTGATGGCTAAATATGAACAGAATCTGTGTATAGCATTTTGATTTTATCTTGTATCTTTGAATACATACATAAATTTTAGTCCTTCTATCCTATGCTGATGAAGTTAACTTTGGAGTCTCTAGTTATAATTTGTGTTATTTCATACAAACTGTTCTATAGTACCAATATCACAAAAAAAATCTTATTATTGTTATAAAATTTGTATTTAATATGATAGTTATTTATTGTATCTGTTTCTTACAGGGTATGATACCAGGATTCTCACAAGACCTAATGTCGAAAGGCAGCGAACAGGAATCGATGGCCAAACTGAAACGGCTCATGACCATAATGGATTCTATGAACGAAGGTGAATTAGACAACAGAGACGGTGCCAAGCTGTTCTCGAAACAACCCACCCGTGTCACTAGAGTGGCCCAAGGGTCTGGTGTGACAGAAAAAGACGTACGAGACCTTATATCCCAATATACCAAGTTTGCAGCGGTCGTAAAGAAAATGGGCGGAATTAAAGGCCTCTTCAAAAGCGGTGATATGACGAAGAATGTTAATCAGACACAAATGGCGAAGCTTAACCAGCAAATGGCGAAGATGATGGATCCCAGGATCCTGCAGCAGATGGGAGGCATGTCTGGTCTCCAGAACATGATGAGGCAGCTGCAGCAAGGCTCTAGTGGGTTGAGCGGTTTGATGGGGGGTAAACAATGAATGTGTATCAATAAAGTGTTTGTAATGTGATTGGTTTTTTTTATTTTTCCTGGCTTTGATGTTACTGTCAATGCTGTGTTTCACAGTTTAGAACTGCTAAAAATTCATTGTTTTAATTCTCGGAAATAAATTAGGTATTCTAAAAAAATATTATAAATAAGTATTAATAAACTTAAATATAATAATATAAGTGAATCCCAGATCTCATATTTCATAGTTACGGACTAACAGTCACAACATATTATGACTTAATCATTTTTTTTTAACAATGAACCATTTATCGTGTACAGATTTCCTTATCCGTAATTATTACTTATCGTTAGGTCCATTCAAACTAATATTAATTCCCACTAGTTCAGTTGACTGGTTAAGTGGAAAAATTAGTTCTATAGTCAGTTGGGGTTCGCCTCAATTTTTCTAGGAATGTGTGAAGTAGCGTTTATTTGAATAGTGACACATCACGCCTCTCTCTATAGGAGGATTGGTAGAGATCACGAAATCACATTTCTATAGATATTGAGATGTAGTAAATTCTTTTCGTTTCATTCATTAATTTAATATCATTAAAATGTAGTAGAAAAGATATTAGTATAATATAAGGATCATATAAATGGCACAAAAGGACATTTCTTTTTTTTATATTCCCTTACATACTTGATACTAGCAGAGATCTTATTCGGAAAACAAAAAAAAAGTTTTGAGGTTATGTTTATTTTGCTTTTGAGTCTTAATTTTAAAATTTATATTCTAGTTAAATTAATTAAATTCGAATTAATTGATTCAAAAACCAAATTTATCTTGGTGAGTGTTTTATTCAAATCCAATTGGTATACATTATAAGTAAAAGACATTGTAATTTTAAACTATGCGAATTGGATTAAAGTTTATAAATTATTTCATCACTTCTAGGGTATGTATATCAATACATTACATTTCTTCGTCCATATCTCTTGTATTGTTCAAAGCGGCTCGTATATGATGTTAATTCGCAATTGTAGTGTTTATGTTCGTTTAGTTTAATGTGGTTGTGGCACTGAAATTTTCCTCTAATCTAGAAATTTATAATGTGTATATTATATTAATTTTTATTTATAAATAGCCTCTAAATGCTTACGCTATACGCTACAGATATTCTATACTAATAGTAGTCAATCACAATTCCTCTTGAATCTATGGTCATTCATTTTGTTTAGTACATGTAAAATATTTGTTTTCTTATAGCACACCAAATTAACATTAGATATAAAATTATCTGTTAAACATTTCAGACATATTGCATAGAAGTAGTTGGTAAAAGAAGAAAAAGATCATACTTGGACATCATGCTGAAATGTCGTGAGAACCCTGTAGTGACAAAATTAGACACTCCAGAATTCAAAAGTATTTTTACACAAGAAGTTATAGATTTAAAGAGTTTGTTTGACAAATATAATTATGAAATAAGAATTGCTGGTGGTGCGGTGCGGTAAGTAACTTTTTAGTTTTTATTACAAGTATTAATATGTCACCAAATAGCAGCATGGATGACAAAAATGTGTTCTTATCAATCTTTGACCTACTTGTGAGCCTTTTGTATTATTTATGGCATAAGCAAATTCTAGAATTTCATGCAATAAAAACTTTTTAGTTATTTTTAAAGTTTTATTAAGGAATATCTATTTTCGCAGAGATCTCTTAATGGGACAAGTGCCGAAAGACGTAGATTTTGCCACCACAGCCACACCTACACAAATGAAGGACATGTTCACTGCAGAGAATGTCCGCATGATAAACATGAATGGTGAAAAGCATGGCACTATAACGCCAAGGATTAATGACAAAGAGAACTTTGAGGTTACAACCCTAAGGATTGATATGGTGACAGATGGGAGACATGCAGAAGTAGAGTTTACAACAGACTGGAAACTAGATGCAAACAGACGGGATCTTACTATAAATTCTATGTTTTTAGGTAAGTATAGATTGATTTGTTATTAAAATACAAATATGTACATTCACAGTCTGTTCAACAATTTCTGTATTATTATATAAAATAATCATTACATTACTGACTTGTTGAGCATTTATATTTTTCAACACTTCTATTGTTGTGCATAAAAACACTCTATTGTTGCCTTTTATGACATGCTTAACAATAAATAATACCTATTTAAGTAAGTAATTTGTATTGCAGGCTTTGATGGTTCCGTTTATGACTATTTCTTTGGTTACGAGGACCTGCAGAAAAGGAGAGTGGCTTTTGTAGGTGATGCCAGAGTAAGAATACAAGAGGACTATTTGAGGATCCTGAGATATTTTAGGTTTTATGGAAGAATAGCAACTCAGCCTAATGCGCATGAAGAGGACACTATAAAGGTTATTTGTGAAAATGTCAAAGGCTTGGAGAATATATCTGGGGAAAGAATATGGATGGAATTGAAAAAGATATTGCAAGGAAACTTTGCAGGAGACCTTCTCAAGACTATGCTGGACACGCAGTTGGGAAAATATATTGGTGAGTACATATACATGTATATTAATACTTCTAATTCTTAACAGGGTAGACAGAGACTAGATCTCCACCACAATCCTAAACAATCCTGACAAACCACTCTTGCCTCACTCACATCCAAATGATAAATGCTCTTTTGTTCTTCAAGTTACACTATACCTTTTAACGAATTTACTGAGTGGTTAATGTGCATTGTTTTGATGGCAAATAAGTCAATAAGAAAAATAAAAAAAAAGTTATTGAATTGTGAAAATCTTCTGAAATGTTCTGTCCTATCTTAAAATAGTAATGTTTGTAAAAGTTTATAATAAAACATTTACAGACACTAATTTATCTCTCTAAAAGATAATAATAAATCTTTGTTATATAATTAATTCTAATCCATACAAATACATATGTTCATGTCCTTTAATCCCTTTTAGGGTGGACCAAACCTTAGAAATATAATATCTTTCAGGTCACTTTTTAGCATAAATATTGGGGTTATGATGTCTTATGGTCTCGTTGTCCCCTAGATCTTAAGTCGACTTTTACTACATGAATGGTAGCTACTTAGCATTATTTTTACGTCCCGGATAGCACGGGATTAATCTTATCCATACCTAAAGGTATCATTGTTGTAGGTAGAAATAATCATTGTCTTTTGTTTTCGTAATAGGTTTACCTGAAAATCCCAACATTGAAGAGCTATGCGCCCTGTTAAAAAGAGCAGAGCACTTGAAGCTCCATCCAATCACATACCTTTCTGCTCTATTGAGGACCATGGACGATGCATTGCTTTTGCACAACAGACTCAAGTTCTCGGCCTATGATCGTGATTTAAGTTATTTCTTAGTTGAGCATAGAGATATTGCAGGTGATCTGAATAGGCCTTTATTGTAAGTACCTGATTTAATTATTTTATTTTTATCCTGTGTTTCCCGTTGTTTGGGTTAAAAGAATCTGGCATAATATTACCTCAATCACAAAGGTTTTGATATCCAGTGAAACTGTTTGATTAATTGAATTTTATACACACGGAAATAAAGGTGAAGTGTGATCTTTGCCTACCCCTTTGTATGGAAATGGGGTGATATGTATGTGTGTTGTGTACCATGACTTTTAGGGATGTCAAGACAGAATATTGATGTAATCATATAAGTTTTGAAAATCTGTACTTACAATTAATTGAAATGTTTTGTCTAACTTTTCTCTAACATTTCCAGGCCATACGAAAAGTTAATATTAAATACTAAAATGAAGCAAAAGGACGCCATAGAATACGTCTGTGAGCTACTCAAGTACAGAGGTGAAGAAACTCTCTTAGCCAAGTTGAACAGCTGGGAAATCCCTCGGTTCCCCGTGACCGGCAAAGAATTACGACAATGCGGTATACCCCCAGGAAAAGCGTACGGCAGAATCATAGAGAAACTCAAAGATATCTGGATAGATAACGAATACAAGCAAACAGCCGACGACTTAGTGAAACTAGTACCGGACATCAGTCAAGAAGTGTTGGCCAAATTAAACAAACAGAAATAAAAAAGTGTGTTTTATTTGTGCCTTACAATATATTACTTGGATTAATTTAGAATACTTTTAATTTAAAGCCTTATCAACATGTTGTTTAAAAATGTTTTTTTTTTATTTATTTAATAATATTCAATGTCGTTGTAGTAGAGTCTTATAAAGCTACCCATTCACTACGTAGAAGAGGTGTTTTGACCTTCGTCTTTGGTTTTGCCCTTGGGTACGTAGGGGACAGACTTCTTGCACTCCTCGTTGTCTTCATCAACGTGCTCCTTGTGGCACCTCTGGCAGAACAGGTCCTTGCATCCCAAGCACCTTACCGCCGCGTCGTCGTTACAAATCTCGCAAAATGGCAACTCGTCTTCAGTGTCCTTATACGGCTTGTAGTCTGGATTGTTAGCTTCTATATTAACCTCAGCTTTGATCTGCAAATAAAACATAAATAAGCAATGATAATACATGTACATTCACGTCGCATCGTTCAAATTCCGTCATTGAATGATTGGCTTTATTTTCATTCGCATACCATATCTTTACCCATAGATACATATATATTTCGTATCGATAGAAAATATTGTATTGAAGCACTATGACACAGTTTGGATACACATAATAAATTAATTCATAGAGTTCTACTGGCTTCGACGCCTACTTTGACAATCTGTAAATATTATATTTAAGTCTAGGAGCAACGCCGGAACTTACTACAGAACAATGACACTATATTTTATTTGTATTTTTTTCAAAAAGTCCTACTTTATAGACAAACGCGTTCACGACCATTAACCCTGGCGGGGTAGGCAGATGTACGGGTGTCCATCGCCGCGGTTACGAAGTTAGTAATTCTATGTTCATATCGAACCCACAGGGTGGTAAGTTTTGTCACCATTTACAAGTGCTATTACCCCACCCTTTGTACCCACTGATACAGAGCCAAGCCTGAGCTACGAATTACTATAGGCTATTCGCGTTAAGTAAATAGTGACGTCATGATATACATAGATAAAACTGACCAATGAGACGTTAGTTAATGAGAAAACAAGTTACATTGACCAATTGCAGACAATCGTCGTCACATTTCAATGGTCAAGTCGTGGGGACATGATGACGTCACTATTTTCTTAATGCGAATATATTATAATTCATATAGAGATCCCGCCACATAAATTGGCAGTAGCCAAACTTGGAACTAAATTTGACGTTTCCACAATTGCGTGTTATTTTGTATGAAAGGTAAATTTAGTATTACCAGCGTTGTGTTTTTTGCCCACTCTTTGTAATTTTTATGTTTGTTAAGGGTGATTATAATAAATTGATTTCCGGAGTTTCTTGTTAGTTCTTCTCCAAGCTAGGGTCTCCGCTGATCTAACCTCGGTAAAAAATATGTAAAGACAATGCTCAGTGCCATGTTTGAAATAGTTTTTTTAATTTATACTTAGATCATAAGATAACTTTCAAAGAGAGCTTGTGATATTTATAATTTTGAATATATTATGGCAGATGGAGGCGTCGCCGCAGTTGCATAATTCACTGTTGCCAGTAAACACGCCAAAACTAGCAATCACTGTGCCATACGGCTCGATACATTATAGGTTTCATTTGTAACGGTCTTTGGTTGCAGAGCTATAAACTCAAATAAAACAAATTAATATATCAAAGTCAAAAGTCAAAACTGGCACACTGCTCACTTTCTTTGTAATCTTTATGTTTGTTAATTATAAAAATAATAATCTTTATTGTTGTTATACTTAGATCATAACATAACATTCAAAGAGAGCTTGTGATAGGGCCTATTTTAAATAAACATATTTTGACTTTGATATATTAATTTGTTTTATTTGAGTTTATAGCTCTGCAACCAAAGACCGTTACAAATGAAACCTATAATGTATCGAGCCGTATGGCACAGTGAGTGCTAGTTTTGGCGTGTTTACTGGTAACACTGAATTACGCGACTGTGGCGACGCCCCCAACTGCCAATTTATATGGCGGGATCTCTAGTACATAAGCAACTCACCTGCTCAAGAATAGTCTTAACATGACTTTCCTCGTTCTCTGACGTATAGTCATAGTCCCGAGTGATAGTTGGCACAGGGTTCACCACTAGCGTAGGTGTGTTCTGCAATCTTCTCAATCTAAAAAGAATATTTAACGGTAAAAAGAGATCAAATAAATTTATTGCAGATGGATATTACAGATGGTTGTCAGGCAATCACTTAACAATACTTAGGACATAACTGTTCACTTAGATTACTTAGCTACACATTAGATCTTATAAATAAAAAAGATCTTCAAAGAAGAAGCCCTCATAGAAACATTTGATATAATAACAGTGACAATAAATTTTAGATACAATTACATACAAGATGGTGCATATATTCCGTAAGCCTACAGGAAATTCCATTTATCACCCTTTGGGTCATGTACAACAAAACGGCAGTACAGTGTACAAGTTTTTATAAATAGAACAAATTACTTAAGTAACTAAAATAATAATACATTCTGTTAAAAGAAGAAAATATTGCCCATCTGTATCATCATAAAACATCAAAAATACCTGTGTCAGCATTAAGAAGTTTGAATCGGCTGAAGACAGGGAAGAATGCTTGCATTCTAGAAGAAATTATGGACAGAATAACTTATCATGTATTGGGAGCTCTAAACAAAGTATTAGGTATATTTTCTTAACCAAAATTTACTGTTGGCAACAATTTAGAGTACTCAACATAGTATTTAGTATTTATAAGTATAATCCTGGGGGCTTGTTAGAATTAAATCTTGAAAAGAAGCATCTATTTTTCAGCCGATTCAAAGGATCTATAAAAACATCTTTAATTCCATTACATTTATAATCTCAAAATAAAATAAAGCATACACTACCACAATACACACCTTATTTCGATATCATCAACAATGTGACCGAACTCCTCTTTATACTTTTTGTCTATAGTATGTTGCTCGAGCAGTTGCCTCATGAGTCTGTCAACCTTATCCCCTTGGGTGCTTGTTATGGGAAAATTCAGCGATTGTGTAGCTGGCTGCAATATTTATTTATTTATTTATTATTATTAAGTTAAGCCCTACCATTACAGATATATAAATATAGATGGTTTTAGAGATAGCAAAATAATGCGAATTAGCTGCCGTTCTTCCCGGCATCGTAGAAGGCGAATAAGAGACGAGGGGTTATTGGATCATATTGGGCGATAGGCTAGCAATCTGTCTCCAATGTTCCATATAACATTACAACCCAAATGAAGCTATAAAGTGACCTTGAAGATATTATCGTCTCCAAGGTTCTGTCCGCCCTGAAAAGGGATGACGTGAATGTGTATGTATGTAGATGGCACTAGATGAAATCACGCTAGGTTGAGACTATAACTTATCTAGCTATCAATCTAGTTCACATGTTAAAGTTTTAACTGGGCTCATTTCTGACCACTATAGTAAATTGTACAGATTAGAAATACTAACTATATGATACCAAACTCAAGTTAGATCCCTAAACCTGTTCAGGGTAGTAACAGGATTAAGGAACAATTAAGAAACATTAGTTCCTATCAGTGTTTCATGACTTTATAGTAGAAACATTTTACTACTTTTAAATATTTTAAAAAAATCTTAAAGGGTCTACTAAATAAAATGTATTTACCACTCCGTTAACATGAGCAAGGGGAATGCCTTGAAGTACTTTTAAGCGCTCCATTACTTCTTGATCTGTAACTTTTAGAGTGTGTCTAAGACTTTGGAGTGTTTTGTCTATATCATCCAAGGATTTGGCTTCATAAACATTTGCTGAATCTTCCCGTAGCTTCTTTAGTCTTTCTGCTATGGCTTGGTCCGTATCATTTGGGTCCACTTCATCACTTGTCGAGGTATTTGGGATTTCATCTTCAGGCCTGAAAGAATATTATCCAAATGTTTAGATCGTTATTAAAGACAAGAATAGAAAGATACTATAAAACAATTCACTTAGCATAAATCAATATCTCTCTGTAATAATACATAATATATTTATATTCATATGTTGCCTCCTTATTGGGGTGGATAGAACCTCACATTATAATATCTACTTGCTTATTTTAAGCATGAATTTTGATTTTATGATACAATATGAAACATTGGTGATAAGTTGTTAATCCATCACCCAATAGATCCCAGTTACCCCTAGTAACCTTCTACAACATACTGGGATGAGAGACAGATAGTTAGAATTACTTTTACGTCTCAGAATAGGCTCGGACAGAGTGTCTTTGCTATCAAATCAATAATAACAAATTATTATATTTATAAGTAAAATTGATTTTATGTTTAGGTGCATTATATGTGCCTACTAATATATGTATTATAGTCCTCAATTATAATTTCTTGTTTATAACTGTCAAAGGTATCAAGGGATATTTTAAATACTATACTTTTTGGTACTATACTTACTGAACCGCTTCTGTTGAAGGTGAGTCCTTAGGTGTTGCTTCAGGAGAAGGATTTTCTGATACTTTCTTGCATTTTGCACATACCTGTAATTGAAATATTAATAACACTTAATTTGAATATAGCAAGAATGATCTCTATATATTTATCTATTACCGGGTGATTGGCTGTTCAGGTATGGGTGCAGCCCATGGAGTAATTATTAAGAGGAGTGGGCTTTACGCAATATTTGTATGGAAACTAGTGTGGCAGCATGGCATTACGCGGGGTGAAACGAGGTATGCGGTATGGAGGGGAGACATAACCAATTAAAACCAGGTATTTTGTGAGACAAAACATAAATATCTTCTTTCTACTACACATTTTAAGCTCCGCACCAATTAAAACAGCAATTTTGGTCACAGGATGGTTCGTGGTCCAGCCCCGGCTTTGCAATCAGGCTGCAGCAGATGCTAGAACAGAACCCTTTTCACTGCACAGTACTAATTCATTTTATTAACTTTTATTTTATTGAGCAGAAAATAAAGTTGTTACAGAAAGTTCGTATCATACTAAATTTTCATTTCATTAACTTTAACATTCAAACTTGCATTACATCAACTATTGTTTATCTACCAAAAACATTGATGAATACTTACATTAGCTTCCTTATTAATCTTTGCTACATGTATTTTATGATTCAAGCATTTTGAACAGTAACTGAAGCCGCAATTGGGGCAGCCTTTCTGAAATAAACAAAATATCTTTGAAGACAGTACAATTTTATATATTTAAGTTCTGATAAGTCATAAGAAACGTTGACTCATCCATTATTCATAGTGGTCTAATAGGTTTAAGATAATGGAAAGTTATATTTGAAATAATATTTATTTAAGTTTATCAACTAAATATTGTTCAACTGTAACTAGTTCAAATAAAAGACAAGAAAATCTAAACTTATGGTATACGACCACAGATATAAGAATACTACGAATAAGAAAATAAATAAGTCGTGAATACCTCTCTCCGTAGCAAGTGGAAAGATTTGCCACACGTATTACAAGACATTTCTTAGCTGTAAATTTGCCTGCAAAATTTTGATAAGTAGATGAAGATTACAGAAAATTATGACTAATGTTTATTTACATTTTACATGTTTTCCTTTCTGCTGCAAAACTGATATTGAGTCAAACAACTTTATGTCAGTTTCACGTGCATCAGCTGTCATTATTGACAGAGAACTTTAGAGCCTAGAGAAATAAATGCAGTTAAAATGCTGTGACTGGCACAAATAAGCTAGGTTTGTGTTAGGTGTTTATGTTTCTTCAATAAGTATATAATAAGTTGGATGACTATCAAATAGACAGGGAATGGGTGACGTGAGATGCACCTTCTTATAACCGCCGAGCATGCAATAATTTTATACGACAGATGTTTTGCAAAATTTGTAATCGGGGAATTGAAAATTTGTGAACGTGTTCTGTGATCTCTGGCTACCATTTTCTAGGGAGTTAGTATTGTAGGGCGTGTTGTGTATGTATATATTAGTTGAATGTTACTAATTCATTATATTAATCAAGATACATTAGCGCAGTCTATTTGATGCCGAAAGGCAGCTAGTTAGTATTTTATGTACGTTCTAGCTAGCAAGAGTTATCCGTGGAACAATACTGAAAATAAAATTGTAATTGGGATGTACATTTGAGAGTTGGGTGTGCACGAATATGGTACACCAAGAGTGTATGAAAATTGTTGGACGATAATTATGTTCTCTGTCCATTTACGTGTTTGGAAAACGCATCGTCCCTATGTTGGGATAAGATATTTGGGCAGCACTGTTTAGTTTTAAACGTCTTATATTTGGACTGGATCTCCTAAGCAGTGTAGCTTTTCTGCGGTTGTCTTATCATGGACAGTTACGTATCTAAGCCAATGGCAGGCAACAGCGTATCCTGTGTCACATGCTAGTGTGTTTTGTAAATAGAATGTAACTACATACATTCAATCTATCTTTCTTTCTGATTATTGTAGGAAACAACTAAGGGACTAGAGGCCACTACAATAAATTGGTCAGTCGGCTGAAAACATCACCAACATCATAATACTGCTAAAGATGATACCGAGGCTCTGTCCACCCCAAAAAGCATTGGGGGACTTGAGTATAATATGTATGTGACAGGAGATTGAGAATGGGGAATCTGATTACTGGGTGAAAACAGACCCAATTTTAATTACTAGACAGGCTAGAAGTCTTTGCACAAATCATTTTTAACTATGCCATTTGTATACATATGCAATTCTGAAAATGGTGGTATGAAAATAAATTACATTAGCAGGCAGTTTTTAATTTCAATAATTATACTTAAAAGTAAGGATCTTATCATTAAACAAATACTAAATAATAACATTTCATTCCTTGCAAGGAACTAGAGATCCCGCCACATAAGGTGGCAGTTGGAGGCGTCGCCACAGTCGCGTAATTCAGTGTTACCAGTAAACACGCCAAAACTAGCACTCACTGTGCCATACGGCTCGATACATTATAGGTTTCATTTGTAACGGTCTTTGGTTGCAGAGCTATAAACTCAAATAAAACAAATTCAAAATATCAAAGTCAAAATATGTTTATTAAACTATTTCAAACATGATTAATAATTAACGGGACTTATCCTTCTTATTATATATTACAAATATTATGTGTTCCTTCACTCTGTCCGCAATAGACCGTTTAGTGTGTTCGACGTAGGATTTCCCACAGCTGCAATCAATCTTATACACACCCTTATATCTTATATCATGAGTATAAATCGCGAATCTCTTAAAACTATTATTTCAAACATGGCACTGAGCATTGTCTTTACATATTTTTTACCGAGGTTAGATCAGCGGAGACCCTAGCTTGGAGAAGAACTAACAAGAAACTCCGGAAATCAATTTATTATAATCACCCTTAACAAACATAAAAATTACAAAGAGTGGGCAAAAAACACAACGCTGGTAATACTAAATTTACCTTTCATACAAAATAACACGCAATGGCGGTAACGTCAAATTTAGTTCCAAGTTTAGCTACTGCCACCTTATGTGGCGGGATCTCTAAGCCTTCACTTGTTACTAAAAATTCTGTCTTTGACAATGGAATATCTGGAGCAAATTTAACTTGCAACTCTCTAATATAACTTTGTATATCATTACAAATTTTATATCTATCTGTTTTAAGGACTTGTAATCTAGTAGACACCATGTTTGACCAAGCTAATCCTAAAGCAGGTACAAATTCTTGTTCAGAATCCAATAATGCTGTTACTTGGTTTATTATTAGAACTGCTATACTATGTTGCTGTGCTATCTTCAGTAAATTGACAGCAAATTCTCTTAAATCTTCTGCTCTTTGAACATAATTATTTGTTTCACACCTAAATGGTGCTGCCACTGAGTCTATAACTATAAGCGAGATTGGCTTATTTTGAACCAATTTAGGCAGGCGAACTCTTACACAAGACAATAAGTCTGTGGCTTCAGTTATGTGTTCAATATATGTATATTTGCCATAATCTGTACTTGGGTCATAGTCAGGAATTCCCACTTTCATCTGATTGAACCGCTGTATGGGAAATGCATCCTCAGTGCAGATATATACAGTACCGTTTAGCCAATTATGAATTGTAGCTTGTAATGCAACTTGCGTTTTCCCTGAACCACTATCACCGAATAACTCTGTAATGGTACCTCGTCTAAGACCACCAAGCAGTAGCTTATTGATAGAATCGCAGCCACAACTTATTTTAGGCCTTTCTGCTTCTCTTTTAAATACTTCACTACAGTCTATAATTTCGGGAACATAATATTTTGCAACAGTATCCTTTAATAAAGTTATATCATCGGCACAGAATTTTGTCATCCTTTTTATTTCCCACGTAGATAAAAGAAGAATTTGTTTCATTGAAAGCAAATTCACTTTTTCAAGAACTTCAAACATTTTTGATGTCACATGAGTTTTGAGGAAATCCAAGGGTTTTATAGTGCGTTTCGCGAATATTTTATTTTCTTCTTCCATCATCTGGCGATATATTTAGTTTCAAAAATATTCAGAACATAATTACATTTTTCATTGGTTGATTAGTATAAATTTTCCCGCGCTTACTAAAAGTCGACATACACAGGAAGGAATAACAAAGGCACTTATAAAAACTTTTCACTTTGTATGTATATTCCACGAACAAAATTGCTCCATTGTATTATTCCTAAAAGTTCGATGAACAAAAAAAATAAGAAGTGATGGACTGGATGAAAGAGGTTATGTTTAAAAAAATGTTTTGTTTATTTACAATTTCATCTTTTCGCAGTTGGAGATAAAAAGTACTTTGCGTTCTTCATTATTTTTTATTGCCCGTATTGCTTTGGTATTTAATTTTGTACTCGTCAACAACGACAACTACAATCGTTAACACTATCCATTGTGTCTGGTCTAAGTGTGTGAATCTACAGCGCAAGCCTCTGTGATAATGTCCATTCTCCTAAGAACTTTTTGTAGATATAGCGATATAGCAGCGATACACTTTCACCCCGCAGCTGCCTTCGTTTCAAAGACGCAAACTTTAATCAATGTTACGCCAGTAAGCGGCTACGCGAACGTGTCCAAAGCACAGAGAAAAATGGTAAGTGATCGATTATTTATTTCACAAATACTTTTATAATTAAAATGTATAGCTGTAGTTAATCTTTATTATTGCTTTGATGGTTTTAGGCTGATAAACTGACGGCGGAAAACCGGGACTCGCAATTGCAGCCTCTGTTAACAAGTGGTTGGAAAGTACAGAGCAATCGCGATGCCATTGAAAAGGAGTTTTTATTCAAGAACTTCAATGAGGCTTTCGCTTTTATGACACGCGTGGCTTTGTTGGCCGAAAAAATGGACCACCATCCAGAGTGGTTCAATGTTTACAATAAGCTACAGGTATATTATATATTACTTATTTACTACATAATTTCATATTCATCAATAAAATAATGAATGTTACTCTTAAAATATGATGAGATAAAATAGAATATCTCTGAAATGAGTCTTACTATTGATTATTTCAATTGAGACCTAAATCCTTTCTTTGATGAGGGACGGATCATGCAAAAGGACGACAAGAAAGTTCTTGAGCATTAGTTAGTGACTGTCTACAGAAATACCACCACCTGTTGCATTGGGTGCTGAATATCTGGTGAAATGTGGGTTTGATGTTGATGAGGACATATACTCTGCAATATTAAAATTGATAAACAAATATTAGGCAATCCCTTAATTATTATGGTTATCATAAATTCCTTTTTACATACATACAAACACATCATGTCTGATTCCCTGTAGAGGGGTAGGCGAGGATCCCCATTTGTACTGATCTTGACAGACCACTTTCGCTTCAGCAACACTCATACACCCTCGGCAGTTATAGGTGCTTCTAACGTCACCCTTTTTCTATATAGGGTCTATCTGACTGTCATGTGTCTTATTAAATTCCTTTTATAGTATAATAATAGGAAATACTTGGATACATGATGTTTGTGTTCCATATTCTTATCTCCATTACATCATTATGTATATGATATTAATTGACCATATACAATTTAAAATGTTTTTGTTACTGAAATATGTATTGACCTTAACTTAGTATGACTACTTTTTTGGTACTGATAAGATATTCATAAGTAGTGTATTATCTATAGTTTGTGTGTTTATATACATATTTGATCCCACTATGATCCCTTCTTACCCTTCTATATGTTTGTATTTATTTATTGGATTTTTAAATACCTATAGAAGTTAAGATTTAATTTAAGATACCTATAGAGATACTAAATCTCTGAAGTTCTTTCCTATCCCAAAAGGGAAGGGATACATGGGCAAAACAGTATCTCCATATGTATGTACGGTGTTAAGTAACTGTTTTCTATAAGTCCTAATTTATTTCAGGTAACATTATCATCTCATGACGTGAATGGCCTCAGCTCAAGGGACGTGAAAATGGCGACGTTTATGGACAAAATACATTCTCAGTAAAAATACAAAAGTTTGAAACTTGTATACTATGTTGTGTTAAATGAATAAGAGATTGAGAATATATTATATGTTATTTATGTTGCAAATGAATGTGTTATAATTTAAATCTATGAATGTTCGACGTGGCGTTGTTTTCTAGGTTTTGATTACTGAAAATTATTATCACGTGGCGTAGAGACTGTCTGGGGTGGTGGGTGGCTCCAAATCCTCTAATGCATAATCGTAGTTTAGTAGAAACGTAATCGAACTACTGCCCCAGCAACCAAAGTGAGCGGTGCATACGCTTTAGGTGCTAAGAACATTACGGGGATGGGTTCACCAACTGCTACTTTGCGTATATGACTATCTAGTGAAAACCGGCCTCAACTAAATAAGACACTATTTAGTAATAAATATATTTAATTGATTGTGTAAACTTCATATGAATTATTGTAAAAAGATATTGGAGACTTAATTATATGGATCTGTTTTAGATTATCATTTCCTCATGCACAGAGGGTTAGGTGCCTGGCATTGTCCTCTTCTGGCCACGTCTGGTTTCCCTGCAATATCTTGGAAGTGGTACTCTTTGTAGTTCCTCTTTATAGCATCGGTCAATTCTTTGTAGTGGTCCCATCCCCGTGTTTCGGCTAAAATTTTCACCTAGGAATTAAAGTACACATTAATTACATTTCATGAAGAGTATATGGTCCCGTTCTAAATAGTCTGGGACGTAAAAAGAATGGTGAACAGCTGCGGTTGTTCTCGCCATGTCGTAGATAGCGAATAAAGGAACTAGGAGTCTGGGCTAGCAACCTGTCACCAATGGTCTATCTATATAACATCATGTCTAATATACATGGTAATAAGTCACCAAGGAAGTCCACCTTGAAAGATATTAAAGGACGTAAAGGTATGTGTATGTAATTAAGTATATTTGCAACCACAGCTGTAGCCACTATGATGCCTTAGTTATCGATCGATCCTTGAAGTTAAGGTAAAGTAATAGTAAGTATCTGTATGAAACGGCATAGTTTACTTCCTGTTTCGTTGGATAATGATTATCAAATCAATATTCATCACCACTTAGTGGACACAACCTCTGACTATCCCCAAATGGTTTTACGGTTGACAAGGCATGTAGTTACCTACTCCTTCAACCTCTGACTAACTCGCAAGGGTTGACAGTTAACAGTTTCTGCAACATAAAGAACCTACCTCAATGTTGAACAAATCTCCTTTGGCCCACGCTCTTTCATGTTGGCAGTCTACGAGGGAGACGCCGAGGTTAGCGATGAGCGCGCACAAGTGGGCCATGGCGCCTGGCTGGTCGTTTAGCACCACGGTGAACCTCACCAGCCTTCCATCCGTCGCCATGCCTTTCTCCAGGGCTTTTGTCAGGATCTTCGTGTCGATGTTGCCGCCAGACATCACGCAAACGACTCTGGGATAAAGGAACGCTTAGAGTTTTATTAAAGGAACTCAATAATATGAACATAATACATTCGCTTACGGTGAGGAAATCTGCCTATGTCTCGGGTTAGGTAATAGCCAATGTCTGTATACTGCGATACGGTTCACTATCTATCACGTTGGGTGCTGTCTATCTAATGAAACGGGAGCTACGAGTGACCCACACCTAACATGCCTTCGAAATTTCGGAGATGGGCACTCAAGCCTCTGACTACCCTGCCACAATCAAAAAGGGAGTGTGTATACACAAGTCGTGAAGCGTATGTTGTTGAATAGTCTGTCGAAGGACAGGATTTGGTATATGTGGGCGTGGTCGTAGGATGGTTACGTAGAGGTTGACGTAAAGAAGTATGGGATCAACTAGACGACGAACTAAAATGGGTGACGTTACATGTACATATATACATACGCTTCACGACTTGTGTATACACACTCCCTTTTTTATTATGGCGGGGTAGTCAGAGGCTTGAGTGCCCATCTCCGAAATTTCGGAGGCATGTCAGGTACGGGTCATTCGAAGCCCGCGTTTCACTTGATAGACAGCACCCAACGTGATAGGCAGTGAATCGTATCGCCGTATATAGGCATTGGCTATTACTTATCCTGCGGGATAGGCAGGTTTCCTCACGATGTTTTCCCTCACCGTTAGTGACTGTAAATTATGTACTTAAATGAAAAACACATATGTATTTAAATTTCATTAATTGGTACATGCCAGAGTCGGGATTCGAACCTAGAACCTTTTCTCATAAAACGTCCGAGTTCTTACCAACTGGGCTACAGCCGCTCAAAATACCTACCTATAACCGCCGAAGGTAATGAGAAATTGTTTGTTTATGTAGTGTGTTAATAAGAACAAAAAATGCGAATCTATGATATCTAGCAATCACTTGGTGTCTCATTGTATAACGGTCGTGATGAGTGTGTAAGTAAATACCCCTCTTCTGCAGGGAGAAAGGCGTGATAGTATACGTTTTCCATAAAAAGGTAAAGACTGGTACAATTCGATGATTGAGGTTTGGTAACGTGAATGTCAACGTTAGATTCCCACCAAAGCATAATATAGCAACCCTTTCTCACCCTGTAGATAAGGGTTTACCGTGCAAATAGAACTGTATTGTTTAAAAGCTGTAGTTCTTTCTGGCAAATGATGGGAGACGATGGGCTAGCAATATGTCACAAATGTTTCATATTAATGCCATCACTGAGGGCTAATAGTGACCAACGTAATTTTCTATCCACCGATTAAAGGACGTGATTATGTTATTTATTATTATGTATCAAACCCACCTGTTATCCGAACAGGTAATAGCCCTGCTTGTACACCGCGACATCGCTTACCACATGTCACATTGTGTACTGAAGACTCGAACCTCTGGCACCCCGAAAGGGATTAAATGACCTAAATATACGTGGTTACGAATAAGAGTTGTAATAGAAAGTTGACTCACGTCTTTCCTTTAAGGTTCGGCAAGAGGCCTGCGATGAGCGCGGCCAACGGGACTATCCCTGCGCCCTCCACACTGAGCTTCTCCTCTTCCACAGACCGCATTATCGCTTTCGTCACCCAGTCTTCCTTCACCACAATCTGCGGGACATACAACCTCCTTAGTTCTACATATATATGTTATATCACTGCTAGATCTCGCCTGTACATATAATTACCTCAGCCAGATCCTGATCTTGAAAAATCCCTAGCCTCACTCATACCCCATCGTTCTCATGCATGGTATTCTTTTCTTAATGCTACGTATAATTTTATTACGAAGAAAAGGAAATTATGTACCCAATGACATAATAAGCGACAAATATAGACCACAGATTGAACACATCTTGCGTTTCAGTCATGGCGGTAGCTGTTATTAGGAAATTGGGAAAGACAGCTATACATTTTATTACAGGTAATCTTTTCGCTATTCGGTTGTAGTGCACGTTCTATTTCAGTTCTATTATTTACGTGATATTATGGAAGATCATTTATACATAGCTCACATGATTAGTAAAGTCAGAATAACACTATTAATCCAAAAAGGGAGTATCATATGAGGGTAACATATTTCCAGTGTATTACCCACCATTTTGTCGATGACTCCTCTGATGTTGTGGAAGGAGTTGACCCCGACGGCTGTGCAGCTGAGGCTGTCTGCGATCGAGGTGGCCATCTCCATCTTGACCCTTTCGCCTTTCTTCAGAGATTCAGACATGGTGCAGGTTTTATCTGTTTGCACACCCTGTGTAGGTCAAATATTTCATTTCAAATTAGGTTTTTGATCATAATATATCTGTGTTAGATTAGTTAAAATTTAGACATAATCTGTAACTGATTTCTATCTACGTGTCATCGATTTCGTTAACATATTTAGAAAATGATTAGTTCAATTTACCGTAATTCAAGAATAGCTGCTAAATAATAGTCTCAAAATGAGTAAATAATCATAGACATTTCTTACATAAACCTCCGTGTCAGGTTTGAGATGTTTGACGGCAACCGCTATTCCCGCCAAGAGACCGCCCCCTCCACAGGGTACCAAAATGGCGTCCACGTTGGGTATTTGGTCCAGGATCTCTAGCCCAATGGTCCCCGCACCTTCGATCATGTTTGGATGGTCGCGTCTGTGTTAAAAGGCAAGTTGGAGCATTTAGGCATAGATCGGAAAAATTTTGGACTACAAACTTGTACAGGAAAAAGATATTCATTAGGAATCTGTCGTATCACTCAGCAACCATCTCTGTGACTTTTGTACTTACTACTACATATTTGCAAATATTAGTATAGCCATGTTTCCAGTTGTAACAATACACAATCTATCTACTATCTATCAACGCGCTTACCCGTTGATGTACGTAAGTCGTTTTTCCTTCGCCATAGCCAAAGCGTGTTTGTAAGAGTCATGCTCAGTAGCGCCTTTGATTATGCATCTATCTCCCAGTAATTCCTGGCACCTCATGAGGCGAGCCATATTGATGACGATTGGAACGACCACAGTGCAAGGGATATTGAATTTGTGGGCATAGAAGGCAAGGCAAAGGGCGTGGTTGCCCGCCGACGCCGTGATCACGCCAGACATGCGCTGCTCATCCGACAAACTGTTCAGTGTGTTGACTACGCCGCGATCTTTGTAACTGATGACGGCAAATTATAAAGATTGGTATTAGCATCAAGAAGTTGTAAACTTATTAGTAAACATTTACTTAAAAGATTCGCCGTTTTCGTAAACGCCATGAAAGATAAATAAAATCATTATCCTCAAACCACAAAAATCCTATACTTCCTTCTCATTTGATGTAAGTAAAAACCAAGACACTAATAGCTAACACTGTTAATAAGTATTTTATAATTTGTGAGTCGGAATGGATAGCCCCCGCCATGAATATTTCCGACCGAACGCATACAAAAATAACCGCTAACAACAATGCGGTAAAAGTTTTTTCGAATCTTATGATTAAGTATTTTATCAGTTTTTTTTAAATTATGGATATGAGTGTTGGACCAGGAACCATAAGGACCTGGGTTCCGTTTATGATCGTGACAACATCATAAAGTTTTAATAAAAGCTTCGATTCTTACCATCCAGTCGGCAACATAAGTTCCTGTTTGAAATAAATTTCCATCCCTAGTTTTTCTGACATCTTAGCTCGCTGGAAAGTATTATTTTTTAATTTATTTATTCATAGTTATACTCTAGGTCAGTGTATTAAAATTGATTTTGTGATCATGAACTTTGTTTTATGTTCCTACGTAGTAATATACGAGCATTGTAATATGTTCGTGCTTTGTTTTAATCTGATGAGGTAATTTCGCGATGACTGTAGAGTATCTGCTGTAATAATAAATTAGTAGTGTAGTGTTTGATAATATCAGCAACTGTAGCAACTTTACGCAGCAGCAGTGACCAGTGATAATCTCGAAAAAATTATACTTATTGGAACCATTCGTTATACATTAATAATGCAAATACCTAATGCCAAATTAGAGTTTCTATGAAGGCAAACAGCATTCGTGGTTACATTTAAGAATAAAAACTCTAATGTTATATTTCCAACAAGATTCGATAGATGGCAATGTTTGTTGACATGAGTGTATTTTTCTTTACTCACAGAGCATGGTGTTTGCGTAACAGTTCCCGAAATGCGGCGACTTGCAGTTACAATATCCTCAAACTCTATTTGCCTCGGATTGTTGGGATCGCACATTTCATCGATGTCGCCCTAGAAATAAAGATTGAACAAATCGAAGTGCATGCTTGCCGACGACTATGAGTATCAAAAAACATGTTGAATATTCGTCAATACAAGAAGCATTTTTTTTTTCGTCTAACATAGTTAGGAGACATTGATGTATTCTATAGCTACCCTTATTACTCGTTAATTATTAAGAAACAAGTAAACAATAACGTTTATGAAAATGAATAAAATCGTGCAGATTAGTACAAATACTCGAATTTAAAAGGTTTGCTTGACTCCAAAAACTTTATGTATATTGAAAAATCATGACACGAAGATTATTGTCTACGTCTCCTTTATCCTAAATCATAATTCTCACGAAAGATTAGCTTCATATGAAGATTTGTTGGAATTTACTGCATGGATAAAACCTTGGTTCACCAATAACAACAGTTAAAAAGAGAAAACGGTCGAAACAAAGAATATAAAATTTTATATCGTTCGAATATTTGGGATACCTACAAAGATAAAAATAAAATGTTGTGGACTATCTTACATACATATATACTCATTTCTTTTAATCCTTTTCGGCATGGACAGACCCTCAGATATATTAAATTTAAAAAAGGGGAAACAGTATAATTCACTTTATAGTTTTGAGTGAGAGCATAGAAAAACGATCAAGTTCGAACTTCTGTACAATGCATGGCAGATATTCATCAGAGCGGCTTTGAATTATTACATTGTCCCCATATTCACCAGATTTAGACTGACCAGGGGATTACCACCTATCTCATGTAAAACTGTTTTGTGGTATAGTCACAGATAATATAATACGTACAGTGAATTGTGTGCTTTAATATTGTTAACGACCGACATTGTTAGGTACCTACGATGGTTATCACTCCGAGTGATGTTACTCTTATGTTATACGACTAGGTCTAGCGTTACGAACGAGGTCATGTCAAAGTAGATGCATATTTTGTAAAGATGAAAAATATGCCATTCAACAATCTCTTCAAAATATAAACTACGAATGTTATTATGAATTATGATATAGAGGATGATTGCATGAAACTTTCCTTCTTCAGAAGAGATTTTATTCTACGTATAAATGCCTTTTTATAGTTTACTTACGCCACTGGAGTCCATGGTGTTCATAATTATTCAGTCGTTTATTGTAAGTTGAATAAATTAAAGAAAACGGACTTGGAACAGTCGCAGTCGGGATGAAGTGGAATAAATGTATTTATTGCATTTTAGAAATATAAATGGATACTAACATCCATTTCTATTTACACAATCAAGGTCTGTTTGAAGAAGGTTTGGTTAGCAATATTATGTTTGTTTGATTACTGGCAGATACATCAATAGATTCTCTTTAGTTGTTTATGTGTACATCTCATAGGTTCTATACAATAACATTTAATGAATGACTGTTTACTAAAAATAGATTCAAAAGTTTAAATCATAAATTTAAATTAATATTAAAAAATGCTGCCAAAAATAATTACTATAAAATTCATCTATAACGTAATAAGTATTTATTATTTCCTAATCTTTTTATTCCTTACATGATACTAATAAAATTACCGTTCAGTCAAGACAGTATTAAAATTGTTTGATTGTATACCGCTTGGTTTGGTTGGTTGGTTGATGAAACACAAATAGGTTGTGTACTATTTCGTTTGTAAAGACTATTTAGATTTCGCTTATTTCGATTACGATAGTTTTATTACATTCCTCCCCTTTCAGTAAATTATTAAATAAATTTGCGCCTATCGTTTTAAAAGACGGCTTCACAATGCCGTACGCCAATCAACCTTCCGTGCATATTACAGAGCTTACTGATGAAAATGTGAAATTTGTAGTTGAAGATACTGAATTAAGCGTTGCCAATAGTATGCGGCGTGTTTTCATTGCCGAGACTCCGACTATGGCTATCGATTGGGTCCAGTTGGAAGCAAACTCTACAGTTTTAAGTGATGAATTCCTAGCCCATCGCATTGGTTTAATTCCGTTAATATCTGACGATGTAGTTGATAAAATAAGATATTCTCGGGACTGTATGTGTGCTGATTTTTGTTCAGAATGTAGTGTTGAGTTCACCTTAGATGTAAAATGCACTGATGATGAAACAAGGCATGTTACTACCGCCGATCTGAAATCTAGCGACCCTCGGGTCGTCCCTGTCACTTCGCGACATCGAGATGAAGACCAAGCTGACTATGGTGAGGCAGATGAGATATTAATCATCAAGTTGCGTAAAGGGCAAGAGTTAAAATTGAGAGCCTATGCTAAGAAAGGCTTTGGCAAGGAGCATGCTAAATGGAACCCAACTGCTGGAGTCTGCTTTGAATATGATCCTGATAATATTATGAGACATACCTTGTATCCTAAACCTGATGAGTGGCCAAAATCAGAACACACTGAACTCCCGGAGGACCAGTACGAAGCTGAATTTAACTGGGAAGCAAAACCTAATAAATTCTTTTATAATGTTGAGTCCTCAGGTGCTCTAAAGCCAGAAAATATTGTTCAAATGGGCATAGTAGTGTTGAAGAATAAGCTCCTCAATCTTCAAGTTCAGCTAGCCCAAGAAGCAACTAATGATGCTTTGGCTATCAATTAAATTATAAAATCAATGTTTTAAATATAAGTTTAATTTTTAAGTACTTGTTGTTTTCATTATAATCATTTACTTTACATTCTGTTCAGAGGTATAAAGTGATATTTTATTACCTTTCTGGAGCAAGACTGCAGTTTCTCTTAGATAAGTTTTAAGAGGAAAATAAATAACCATAACTGTACGGCATTTGTTAAGTTGTCTGACAATCAGAAACTAATATTTAAAATGAATCCTGTTACATTTAAGAATACTCATCCTATACCTTATCATGGTTATAGCTGAAAGTGAATTGAGACTGTAGCCTGGTGGGCAAGACCTAACTGCCCATTAAAAGTCCCAGGTTTGAATCCCTGCTCTGTGTAATACTAATGAATGAATATTAAAAACGTTTTACATTTACATGCATACTCAGAATCTAATGATGAAGGAAAACATTGTGAGGAAACCTTCATATCCCTTAGGATGCCTGTTTACAGTAATACTCTATATTATAATACCTTGAGTTCAATGTACCTTTCAGTTGCTCATAACTACACAAGTTGTGAAGCATAAGTTTGTATCGTATATTCAAGTGTCATGTGGCCCTTGTCCCCTATCATTGCAACATACAGCGGGACTATGGGCACCGTCGTGTTGAGTTAACTGGGCATGCCTATGCTGGATGGCTTAGTGAGCAGGCAGTGCCGACCTTGAGTTCTGCTAAAGATGAGGCTGCACCCTCCTCTATGGGGAGTATTCTAATGTATACCTGTTTACACCTAGAATTGTTTCATGAATCACCTTTTCTTGAAATTATAATAGAGGGATGTAGAATATAAAAATGTTGATGCTAGTGGTACCAAGACTTATGGCATATAAGGGATGTAATATTTTATTCAGAAGTACTCTGATTTTTGTTTTACAGATAAAATTTCCAGATAAACCTGTGGTTGTAGAGTAAAAGCTCTGTCCAATACTGAACAAACATTTATTTCTTTTATTTAGAAATTTGAAGTAGCTCATTTGTTTGGGTCTTGGCTCTGTATCAGTGGGTACAGGGTTTAAATCCCGCTTGAGCATGTATCAATGGATATGAAGTTAAAGTAATTCTATGTACATTTTAATAAAAACTCATTTACGAAATTATATGGTAAATTATGGTAGTTAAAGGTTTGGGTAACCATCCCTGCAATTGTGGCGGAAATAGTAAATATAAATTAATGTTGACCAGGGGCCTTACTCCACAATGTGCCAGGGTCAAATTACAGCCACTGAAGTATTACTGTATCGATGAAGTAATATTGTGCCTACAATGCATTAGTGGAGTAACACCCCAGATGTATGAACCCTGTACCCATTGATTCAGAGGCAAGATCTTAACAACTGGGCTATGCTAAATAGAATGTAGTACATTGACATTATTTTAGTGATTGGGAAACATTGTGAGGATACCTATCATTTTAATCACTACTAGCAATTGCAAGAGGAATTTAGACTTTCACTAGCTATATCACAAGACAAAGGTACTGCATGTTGTTTGCTAACATTTGCTTGATACACCATGAGTGTACTAAAATTCAATGAATGTATGTGTATTTTGCCAGTAATAATTGAATGAAATAAGAACATATGACAGTAGAATCAGAGTCAGAAGCTATAATGAAAAAGGGTGACGTTAGTAGTACCTATAACTGACAAGTGTATATGAGAAGATGTATGGGTGTCAATGAAGCGAGAGTGGTCTGTCAGGATTGGGACAGCTGAGGATCCGTGATCTCTGCTTACTCCTCTACAGGGAATCAGGAATGATGTGTATGAATGTATGAAATAACAACTACCAAATTTAGTTTTTTACATTTTATTTTCCTTAAATTTACGCAACTGGACCATCAGCCTTAGTTGCCCTTGTGTAGATCACTTGCCCATGATGTTGAACAACTTGTTTAATCAATCCTGAAACAATAAAAATCTATATACCGAGTGTATTACTAAATTTCTTAATATTATAATTAAATTTCATAATCAGACTCAATATATCAGCTTTTAACCAACATGGTTTTTCTGGTAAAGATAATAATGCATCATACAATTTAAAATTGGAGCAAATAATATTTTATAACACTCCTATTCTATGTAAGATTATAGCATTTACTACACAACTAAATTTGTCCTAATTATAGCTTTAGTCTTTTTGTAATATTGATACTATCTATCACATATTGATGCATCATACAACTAATTAAATTATATACTTTAAACTAACATCCACCTACAGTTGGAAGTGTAGTGTTACAGAAAAAGAACCAATAATAACCATACCAAATGCATCAGTTACACTTTAAAATTTCTATAGTAACATCTAGTATCTACTGTCTAGAATTACATATATACTATATATATATATATATATATATTTTATATCACATGTTTTCTAAATAAATAACAATGCAAGCAGAGGTTCAAATAATGTTGTATCAATAAGTTAATTACCTTTTTCTCTAAGTTCAATGAGTGCTCTCCTGGCGAGGGATCCACGAACCTTCAACCTTTCTGACACTACAGCGGGAGTGATAAGTTTGTATTTGGGTACTTCTTCGTACAATTTCTCATAGGTGCCCTTGTCAAACAATACCTGATTGTTTAACTTGTCACGGACTTTTCCTTTGGACCACTTCTGCAAATGGGAAATGACGAATGGTTAGTCATAAGTATATACACAAGACAGCAGCTTATCACTAGTTTTCATAACCATCAGACTCAATATATCAGTTTTATCTCTCACAGATTTCAAGAGTTAATAATTAATCATTTGGTATGTTATTAAACAACTTACAACGTGTAAAATATAGTAAATTTTAGGCAGTATTCTAAGCAAGATAACATAACCTCAAAAGGGTGTATTATGACTGCATGATATATTACCTTCTTCTTGGCTTTTCCACCACCAGACCCTTCCTTCTTTTTCTGGGTCTTCTGGGGCTGCTTGGCAGATCCCTTCGCGTCCTTTTTGGGAGGCTGAAAGAATAAAGTTTTGTTGAATACGGTGTGGCCACGAGGCTATACACTAAGCTAACTGTAAATATATCATATTAGGTTCAAAGACAACATTACCAAAGAAAAGAACACATTTTGATCTAAAGCATTTTAGTAATATTCAATAATACCCAGTTAGAAATAACAAAATAATTAAATTTCATCAAACAACAACTACGTACTCACCATGTTGAAACTCGAAAGAAAGATGGCCGCGCTCGACACACAGACTAGAGATCCCGCCACATAAGGTGGCAGTAGCCAAACTTGGAACTAAATTTGACGTTACCGCCATTGCGTGTTATTTTGTATGAAAGGTAAATTTAGTATTACCAGCGTTGTGTTTTTTGCCCACTCTTTGTAATTTTTATGTTTGTTAAGGGCGATTATAATAAATTGATTTCCGGAGTTTCTTGTTAGTTCTTCTCCAAGCTAGGGTCTCCGCTGATCTAACCTCGGTAAAAAATATGTAAAGACAATGCTCAGTGCCATGTTTGAAATAATAGTTTTAAGAGATTCGCGATTTATACTCATGATATAAGATATAAGGGTGTGTATAAGATTGATTGCAGCTGTGGGAAATCCTACGTCGAACACACTAAACGGTCTATTGCGGACAGAGTGAAGGAACACATAATATATGTAATATATAATAAGAAGGATAAGTCCCGTTAATTATTAATCATGTTTGAAATAGTTTAATAAACATATTTTGACTTTGATATATTAATTTGTTTTATTTGAGTTTATAGCTCTGCAACCAAAGACCGTTACAAATGAAACCTATAATGTATCGAGCCGTATGGCACAGTGAGTGCTAGTTTTGGCGTGTTTACTGGTAACACTGAATTACGCGACTGTGGCGACGCCTCCAACTGCCACCTTATGTGGCGGGATCTCTATCGCTAACGCTGCCTCTATTACAACAGAGATTAATTTGACATATAAGCTTCATATACATACACCCTTTTAAAACTGATTTCGTGTTATTCTGAATCTTTAATATAGTCTGGCTAACGAAAGTAGAGTACCCGCCACATAAGGTGGCAGTTGGAGGCGTCGCCACAGTCGCGTAATCCAGTGTTGCCAGTAAACACGCCAAAACTAGCACTCACTGTGCCATACGGCTCGATACATTATATTGAGGTTTCATTTGTAACGGTCTTTGGTTGCAGAGCTATAAACTCAAATAAAACAAATTAATATACCAAAGTCAAAAGTCAAAATATTTTTATTCAAAATAGGCCCTATCATAAGCTCTCTTTGAAAGTTATTTTATGATCTAAGTACAAATTAAAAAAACTATATATTGACAAAAGGAATATATATGAGTGAAGTGGAAGGGCGGTTACGTAGGGGCCGGCCTAATAAGACATATATGTAACAGTCAGATAGACGCTATATCGAAAAAAGGTGACGTTAGGAGTACCTATAACCGCCGAGAGTGTATTAGAGAATGTATGAATGTCAATGTAGCGAAAGTGGTCTGTCAGGATCGGGACAAATGGGGATCCGTGATCTCTGCCTACCCCTCTACAGGGAATCAGGCGTGATGTGTATGTATGTATGTAAAAGAACTATTTCAAACATGGCACTGAGCATTGTCTTTACATATTTTTACCGAGGTTACTTCACCAACCATTTCGGCTGCTCAAGATGCCACGTCATGAAGACCACGACCGCTTTGATAAGAGCGTAACGATTGAGAAGAAGAAGTTCAGCGGAGACCCTTGGAGAAGAACTAACAAGAAACTCCAGAAATCAATTTATTATAATCACCCTTAACAAACATAAAAATTACAAAGAGTGGGCAAAAAACACAACGCTGGTAATACTAAATTTACCTTTCATACAAAATAACACGCAATGGCGGAAACGTCAAATTTAGTTCCAAGTTTGGCTACTGCCACCTTATGTGGCGGGTACTCTAGATACTGGATAATTTTGCAAACTTTTTATATGACAACACTAAAGTGTTCCTACCATCGGATATTTACCCTACAATTTGGGGTATTTTAAGTAGAAAGTACTTAGCAACAATTAATTCCAAAAAGGCATTTTTAAAATAAACTCATTTTGAACATTTTATAAAATGAGTTGTAAAAATTCGTACGTCTGCTAAATTTGTGTTAATCGAAAATAAGTTTCGTATGTACGTGTTGGACCATTACAAGAGCTACAGTAAGCCTTACGTTGGTCTAATAAATAACTTAAGTAATTAGGTACACTATATCTTAACTAATTAGGTAGAGAAAAACTTGGCAATTTTATTTTAAAGAAAATTAATTTGTATCTGTTTTCCGAAAAATTTGGTAAAATCAGAATTAGTGTATGGTATTCCTATTTCTGACGCCGAAGTTGGCGTGTTGTTGATGTTTCTTTATGGTTCTTTATGGTTGACTTGCGTATAGAGTACCCGCCACATAAGGTGGCAGTTGGAGGCGTCGCCACAGTCGCGTAATCCAGTGTTGCCAGTAAACACGCCAAAACTAGCACTCACTGTGCCATACGGCTCGATACATTATATTGAGGTTTCATTTGTAACGATCTTTGGTTGCAGAGCTATAAACTCGAATAAAACAAATTAATATATCAAAGTCAAAATATGTTTATTAAACTATTTCAAACATGATTAATAATTAACGGGACTTATCCTTCTTATTATATATTACATATATTATGTGTTCCGTCACTCTGTCCGCAATAGACCGTTTAGTCTGTCCGACGTAGGATTTCCCAGAGCTGCAATCAATCTTATACCCACCCTTATATCTTATATCATGAGTATAAATCGCGAATCTCTTAAAACTATTATTTCAAACATGGCACTGAGCATTGTCTTTACATATTTTTTACCGAGGTTAGATCAGCGGAGACCCTAGCTTGGAGAAGAACTAACAAGAAACTCCGGAAATCAATTTATTATAATCACCCTTAACAAACATAAAAATTACAAAGAGTGGGCAAAAAACACAACGCTGGTAATACTAAATTTACCTTTCATACAAAATAACACGCAATGGTGGAAACGTCAAATTTAGTGTCAAGTGATTTTAGAATTGAACGTCAAATTTAGTTCCAAGTTTGGCTACTGCCAATTTATGTGGCGGGATCTCTAGGTTAGGTTGGTAGAGATCCCGCCACATAAGGTGGCAGTTGGAGGCGTCGCCACAGTCGCGTAATTCAGTGTTACCAGTAAACACGCCAAAACTAGCACTCACTGTGCCATACGGCTCGATACATTATAGGTTTCATTTGTAACGGTCTTTGGTTGCAGAGCTATAAACTCAAATAAAACAAATTAATATATCAAAGTCAAAATATGTTTATTAAACTATTATAAACATGATTAATAATTAACGGGACTTATCCTTCTTATTATATATTACATATATTATGTGTTCCTTCACTCTGTCCGCAATAGACCGTTTAGTGTGTTCGACGTAGGATTTCCCACAGCTGCAATCAATCTTATACACACCCTTATATCTTATATCATGAGTATAAATCGCGAATCTCTTAAAACTATTATTTCAAACATGTCACTGAGCATTGTCTTTACATATTTTTTACCGAGGTTAGATCAGCGGAGACCCTAGCTTGGAGAAGAACTAACAAGAAACTCCCGAAATCAATTTATTATAATCACCCTTAACAAACATAAAAATTACAAAGAGTGGGCAAAAAACACAACGCTGGTAATACTAAATTTACCTTTCATACAAAATAACACGCAATGGCGGTAACGTCAAATTTAGTTCCAACTTTGGCTACTGCCACCTTATGTGGCGGGATCTCTACGGTCAAAATGTCTTGATATTTTTTTATTATAATTAAGTAAGTACATATTCGTTTAGGTTATTTTTTGTTTGTTCTTTTTGTTCCTTTAATACGCTACAATGGAGTGATGTATCCGTGTGATGTTTGGTATGGAGTTAGTAAAGAGATAACAAGTTATATAAGCTACTTTTAATCACGTCATAACGCGGACAAAATTGGAAGCATCCACTAGTAAAATAAAAATAAATGTCAAAGTGTCAAAGTGAGTTGTTCCGCCTTTCCTTTTTATTTTAGGGTTGCAATGCTTATATATTTTAAATTTGCCGCGCTTTTTCGGTATCTACTTTCGTTAGCCAGACTAGAGATCCCGCCACATAAGGTGGCAGTAGCCAAACTTGGAACTAAATTTGACGTTACCGCCATTGCGTGTTATTTTGTATGAAAGGTAAATTTAGTATTACCAGCGTTGTGTTTTTTGCCCACTCTTTGTAATTTTTATGTTTGTTAAGGGTGATTATAATAAATTGATTTCCGGAGTTTCTTGTTAGTTCTTCTCCAAGCTAGGGTCTCCGCTGATCTAACCTCGGTAAAAAATATGTAAAGACAATGCTCAGTGCCATGTTTGAAATAATAGTTTTAAGAGATTCGCGATTTACTATTTATTTCTTGTACTTACTTTTTAATGCGTGTTGGCGGTATGGACGTGTGCCTAAAGATTGGTGCAGGGCCGTTATCGTTCCTTTGTACAAGGGGAAGGGACCCTTGCAAGATTGCAAGAACTACCGGGGGATTAGCCTTCTGAGCATCGTCGGAAAAATATATGCTAAAGTATTGATTGAAAGAGTTGTTCGTGAGACTGAAACCAAGATATGGGATGTACAGGCAGGTTTTCGAAAGGGAATGGGATGTACAGATCAGGTTTTTTCCTTACGCCAGGTGGCTGAAAAGTTTTTGGCGAAGAACCAAAAGGTTTTCTGTGCTTTTATGGATTTGGAAAAGGCGTATGATCGTGTATCCCGGAACGATTTGTGGAGGGCGCTATCTGCGTTTGGTTTGGGCAGTACCTTAATACGGGCTCTAAAGTCTTTATATATGGATTCCGGAGCTTGTGTTAGGGTTAATGGGGCCTACTCAGACTGGTTCAGTATCCGAAAGGGTGTGAGGCAGGGCTGTGTAGCTTCGCCGTGGCTGTTCAATCTGTTCATGGATAGTTGCTTGACTGATTTGAAAGAAAGTGACAGAGGATTGCGTATGGGCGAGTTGATCATTAAATGCCTCTTGTACGCTGACGATCAGGTTCTTCTTGCGTCATCGGCGTGTGAGTTGCAGGAGATGGTCACTTGCATGAATGAGTCCCTTAAGAGGAAAGGAATGAAAATTAATGTAAATAAAACGAAAGTAATGGTCATGGAGGGACTTAGCAAGACAGAGTGCAAGATTGACATAGATAATGAAAGAGTCGAACAAGTGAATGATTTTGTATATCTGGGAACACTTTTTACTAGTAACGGAAAATGTGAGGGAGATATTGAACGTAGAGTGTGTGCAGGTAATAAGATTAATGGGGCTATGTATAGTGTTATGGGTAGCCAGTTGATTTCTCAATCGGCACGTATGGCTATTCATAGGGCTGTGCTGGTTCCAACATTGACTTATGGTAGTGAAAGTTGGGTATGGCAAAAGAAGCATGAAAGTAGAATCAATGCCGTCGAAATGCGGTCACTGAGAAGCATGTTAGGAGTAACATTGAATGATAGAATTAAAAATAGTGTGATAAGGGAAGGTTGCGGTTTGAAAGAAGATGTAGTGACTAAGATTGAAAAGAGCATGCTTCGATGGTTTGGACATGTTATGCGGATGAATGATAGCAGATTGACAAAAGGAATATATATAAGTGAAGTGGAAGGGCGGTTACGTAGGGGCCGACCTAATAAGACATATAACAGTCAGATAGACGCTATATTGAAAAAAGGTGACGTTAGGAGTACCTATAACCGCCGAGAGTGTATGAGAGGATGTATGAATGTCAATGAAGCGAAAGTGGTCTGTCAGGATCGAGACAAATGGGGATCCGTGATTTCTGCCTACCCCTCTACAGGGAATCAGGCGTGATGTGTATGTATGTATGTATGTAGATTCGCGATTTATACTCATGATATAAGATATCAGGGTGTGTATAAGATTGATTGCAGCTGTGGGAAATCCTACGTCGAACACACTAAACGGTCTATTGCGGACAGAGTGAAGGAACACATAATATATGTAATATATAATAAGAAGGATAAGTCCCGTTAATTATTAATCATGTTTGAAATAGTTTAATAAACATATTTTGACTTTGATATATTAATTTGTTTTATTTGAGTTTATAGCTCTGCAACCAAAGACCGTTACAAATGAAACCTATAATGTATCGAGCCGTATGGCACAGTGAGTGCTAGTTTTGGCGTGTTTACTGGTAACACTGAATTACGCGACTGTGGCGACGCCTCCAACTGCCACCTTATGTGGCGGGATCTCTATACAACAGGATCGAACCTATTTTTATTTGAACACATCTCTTATCCGAACATACACACACGAACTTGAACGGGCTGACCAAATGAATTTTCGTTTGCCAGAAAAATACTTTTACGTAATTTGTACGGAAAAGTTTTTTATGTGTCATTAAAATACCTCCCAGCAGACTAAAATGTAGGATTTAGAACAGTATAATAAATGTTACTTTTTTAGATGATTATGCATCACAAATTTAGCAGTACCTTTTTTTTAAAAAAAAGTATTCTATTGTTTCTGTTTTATAATCCGAACACTCCACGAATCAGACGTAGGATGGATTTCCAGAGTTCAGATAAAAGAGGTCCTGCTTAAAATATTTTATATCTTAATACTCTTAAAATTTTGTTGTAGCTCATTCTTCGGAGGCTTGACTGTTTATCTCCGGAATATGTACCAATACAAATAAAAATTACCTACTAATTTTCGACGTACCTTTTTTAATAAAGACGCTTTTGTACAGATTTCTACTGTGAGGGAAAATATTGTGAGGAAACCTACTTGTTCTTCGGAGCAGGTAAAAGTGAGTGTTTGTAAATGATTACATGGTTTACCACCTGTGACACTGAACTACAATACATATCTGGTCAACACGTGGGTGCAATAGAATTATAATCACGCAATCGTGGGAACAGACTCTTGAACTTTTTTCTACACCGAAAAAAGTTGTTGTCAAAGTGTTTTTGTTGCTCTTTACAGATATATGATGTGACGGCAATAAACAAAATCAAGATTTAAACAAAAGTCTTTAATATTCACAGATAAAACGTTATATAAAAATCTTTCAGTTGTAATCATATATGGGTCAAAATTCTTTTTACATTTAGCATTACAATAATTTGTACACTACTCTCTTCTATAACTATATAATCATTAACCTGGATCTTATTGCATTTTTATAAGTTTTTCTCGGAACTATTAATCTAAGTTGATTTGTGATTCAACAAAAATATAAAATATATCTAAATATCCCACGCCTACCCTAAGTTCATAGCACTATCTACCACCCAAAAAAAAAACAAGGAAGACAAGTCACTTTAATTAACATAAAACTAATTTTCACTTAGGCAAATATTTTTGGTAATAGCATTTCATTTAAAACCTTAAAAGTTGTTGCAATGAGCAAAATTTTACACGGCGTTGATTCGATCATTTTACAGAGATATTCAAATTATCCTTTCATATAAAATTATTATCTGTTATTAACAGGTATCTACAATATCTAAATAACGTTACAATCTTAAGTTAAGGGTTGCATTATTCTTCTTTTACAGTGGTTAAAGCGACTATATCAAAAGCCTCAGGAATGTTAAATTTTCACAAATTCTTGATACCTACACTATTTTTTTAAAATCATCTATCTATTTTTATTTATGTCAAAGGCTATTCTGCAAAGACTCGTAATAAGCTAGTTCTTCATCAGATATGGAAGGTCTAAAGGACTGCACACCCTCCCACAAGTCATCAACCCCTATCACCACCGACTCTGGTTTCAACTCGCTTTCTTTCAGCTCACCTGCAATAAAATTTATACAGTTAATCAACTTTATGCATATTAAGTAAATAATATGATATTTTACTCATATGATTATTGTCCGTGTGAAGACTGCTTTATTTACATATACGCCACAAAGTTTTTTACCATTTTATACACCCTTCTTACCAAGATATATCAAACGATAATTTTACCAATAACCAATACATTCATTACGTCAACTGTCAAACCAATGTAAAGTGCAGAGTATACTCTCTTACCAGCTTCAAGCGCAGCGACAAGCGCCCTGACAGCTGCGGTACGCGCTGTGCTCACTACGTGCAACAGGTCAGCGCCTGTACATTTCTCAGGCAGAGCGGCTGCCACCTGTGACAGGTCCACTTCCTCGCGAAGGTTGAAGCTATAAGGAACAGTTGAATGAATTACATAAAAGAAGGCATTAATAACAATGTATCGATTTATACAGATATAATTAAGCTTAGAATTGAGAAAAAAAGATTTGTTATGTGCAACTGAAATGAAATTAAGTTTCTTAACATCTTAATAAACTTAAATAGGATATAATGTAAACGTTCTATAAGGATCACGGAAGAATTTCACAAAACAATGAAAATCCAATAGCTTACAATACTTTTATCCCACTTTTACTTTTATCACAATTGAAATCTCTACAATCTTGTCTATAGTAATTATAGTTTTACGAGATTCGCGATTTATACTCATGATTAACAACTAGCGGGACTTATCGCGTATGTTTTTATATAATAGAGTTACCTTTATTAACCCGACGTTTCGGCTACGTTGCAGCAGCCATGGTCACGGGCAGCATAAGTCCCGCTAGTTGTTAATTATAGTAATAGAGTATTTGTTACCTGCGACAGAGCGCCGTGAGCACTTTGCTCTTCTCCGGCAGCCCCTGGTAAGGGCCCACATAGATGAGCTTGTCCAGGCGCCCCGGCCGGAGCAGCGATTGCTCCAACAGATCGGGCCTGTTGGTCGCACCCATCACGAACACGAAACTTGACGACTCAGAATCTGGGAAATAATGGTAAATCTATAATATTAGACATTGTTATCACTCATCCAATCTAAATTTAATAAGGTCCATACTAAGGAGGGTGTACGTAGCGTGAAGAACAGAAGCACGTATTTGAGAAGATTGGTGGATGTGAGTGAAGCAAGAAAGATTTGTCAGGATCGTTCTAGGTGTCGATCCTTAATCTTTACCTATCCGGCTAGGGAAGTAGAAACGTGAACAATTGCATATACTTTAGAAAGAAGATTAGTCTTGATAAGTTTTTCCTTACCCCACAATGAGCATAGTCAAACAATTGCCATATAACGTCACTTATAAAAAAACATTAGATTAAAGTTAAAAAATAACCTTGTGGCGAAGATACCCCATCAATTTCAGCCAGCAGTTGACTGACAAGCCTGTCAGCGGCGCCGCCGGAGTCTCCCGACGCCCCCCGCCTCGCCGCCAAAGCGTCTACTTCGTCCAAGAATACTATGCACGGCGCAGACGCTCTGGCACTTTCAAACACTGTCCAAGTCAAAAAATATGTATTGTTTTTATTATTAGTATAAATTTCTAGAAGGAGGTAGGCACTCGTTGGTTTGGAGTTTAAGTTAGAGAAGGGCTAGTAAGAAAGAGCCTAAGAGATTTTGCCCTTACTGCTACTAAATAATATTTTGTATTTTAAAAATTCACACCTAATGATACTGACAAAAATAAAGGAAAAAAAACGCTCTGGTGATATATCTAAAGTACAAAAAATCTTACTACCATGGGTCTAAGACTTTCACTTTCATGTTGTTGGCAAAACGTGAAGCTTAGATTACCCCAATCAGGTTATAGCTGATACGGTTGAAATATCACTATTCGTGTTTAAGTGATCCTACCTTTCCTGACATTTTCCTCTGACTGTCCAATGTACATGTTGAGTAATTCTGGCCCCTTCACACTGAGGAAGCTCACGTTGAGTTCCGTGCTCACCGCCTTGGCCACCAACGTCTTACCGCAACCGGGCGGCCCGTACAACAATATGCCTGAAATTAAGGAACAATTAGTATATTTTTTTCAAAAAATGTTACAGTAAAAAGATTAAATAGCGAACATAGGTATATTAACTCATCGTTTTATATTATACCATATCTAAATCCAAGTCTTGTAGTAACAGGAAATTGTTTTTAATTATGACGTATTAAAGTTTCCTATAAATAAATTTTACATCTTTTTCGGATTTAGCTCTCAGATTCTTAAAAATTTATTATTTATATAAAATGTTATTATCAACGAATGAATGAAAATAAAAATAACAAATCCTTGGTCCTAGTTACCTATATATACAATAACACGCCTATAAGTTCCCAAGGAGATAGGCAGAGACTATCAATCACCACCTGGAATGACCTAACTACTTTTTTATATTAGCAACAAATAGACTCTAAATCAGGGAAAATTCTTTACAGATACCTGATCGTTTGAGCGATGAATTCTTGAACAGATGAGGGTATTTGATGGGGAACTCTATGGTCTTCAAAAGCTCTTTCTTCAAGGCGTCCAACCCGCCAATGTCTTGCCAGTACACTTTCGGTATCTTTGGAGCGTCTAACTGTTGACTTTGGAGGTTGCGGATCTTTTCTGGAATAAATAGTTTGTTATTTATTTAGTTCAATATTTAACATTATTTTTATTTATTTATTGATAGATCGACTAGCAATATTTTAGAAATGTCTGAAAAAGTGTTATTTATAAAGTTTATTCAAAATGTGTCAAAAACGTGTTTATATCTTTCTGGCCACTTAATCAGGGATTTTATAAAAAATGTAAGAATAACGCAAGTCGTTATTAGTTATTACGCAAGAATAAGTGTACTACATTTTTTATGAATATAAAGCAAAATAAGTAAACAGTACTATAATGTACGAATCATACTATACCTACCCAAGCCATTATTGAAGTTTTCTTCACTAACAACACTTAAATCTGTACTAGGTGACACGCATTCAGTTTTCATGTTTTCTAAATACGCTTCCCTCAGGGCAAAATGGATCAATGTGTCCAAATCGCCTAACGCAAATGTCTCCGTTTTAGCCGCCAGCCTTTGCAAGACTTCAAGCATACTTTTTTCGTCACTGTTAGTGTCATAACTTTCCTTGTTACTGTCATGTATTTCCTTATTAGAGTCATGAGTTTCTTTGTTACCGTCATGACTTTTAGAAACCTTTACTTGCATAGCGTCGAAGAACCAGTTTAAAAATTCACACCTTTGTTTCAAATTTGGCTTGTTAATGTGAAACTTGTCTAGGAAAATTCTCAATATATTTGGCTTGAGTTCTTGTCTCTCAGTTATTGCTACAAATATGATTGAATGTTTTGTGTAGTTTTGGTACAGGTCTATAAGGGAGTTTAGGAAAAACTCAGTTATTCTGGAGTCTTCGTTGTTCTCTGCATCAACTGCAAAAACCTGTAATAGGAATTAAAATATGTACTACAAGAAACTAGATGACAATATATTTGAAGATAATTACTATGAATAAGAAATTTGGCTCATTTTATGACAAAAGATATTGTACCTACTGGTGAATTTTGTGTTATAATATCTAGCTATCTAACAAACGAACACAACATACTCTTCACAATCAGTAACTTTAGTGAACATCATGATATTTATGGAAAATATTAATCTATGATATATATTCTTGTACTTTAGAACCATTTGTTTTATCCTTCCTTATGAGGATTATGGCCATGAGTGGCCATGATTATATTTGTTACATTTTAAATTATTTACAATGTTCAAATAGAGCCATGCTTACTTCAAAGTTGTCGAGTGAAACCACAACAGGTGCGGCTGCCTTGGCTCTTTGGATGGTGGCACTTATTTTACTTTCCGTTTGCTTTGCAGTTGAACTTTGGATTGCATTGCAGTCTACATGGATATGATTCAAACCTAAACAGAATACAGAACTGTTAAATGTCATACATGCCATGAAGAGGAATTAATCAGCAGGAAAAAAATTTTTGGCTTATCATGAAAACAAGTAATTTCTTAGCAGGAGCCATTTTGAAAAATTGTAATACATTTTATTCATTGCATCAATTTTACAAGAAAACGAATAAAAAATTTGTGTCTCTCAATTACATTAAATCGGTGGTTTACCAGGATCATGATAAATGGGGCTTCGTGAAATATGCCTACCCCTCTGTAGCGTAACAGGCGTGATGTATGTATTTAAGTGTGTCTGTTTAACCCAACAATATTCATTGTGTTCATTCCATATAATTTAGGAAGAAACTTACCATTAAACTTGGCTAATGTTTTGACTAGTAGATGTCTCCCAGAGCCCAAGGGTCCAGTCAACAAGAGAACTGGGATCAGAGGACTTGAGAGGCTGGACGATAGGTCATCTGGAAATATAAATAGAATTCTAAGTCTCTTAATGATTGAACAATAAGGCAAAGGCACAGGCAAAGGTTTCATATGATATAGTATTGAATAGTGTAAGAGGTCAATAGTGTGTTATAGAAGAAGTTGTAAGTACGTAGTTTTGAGTACTCAATGGACACTGTGAATGGATAGGATTGTTAATATTTGGTTAGGCTGGATAGTAGGGTAGGCAGAAGAAGGGTACAAGTATGTATATGATTTTGCCTACTATTCTGTAAGAAGGTTTGACTTTATGCATGTATTATGCAGATTAGTATTTGTAGGACACATACAGTGAGTATGTAACTGTTTGATAAATATAAGAATAAAATATAAACTAAATATTTTTATACACACCTAAATTTCCTTTCAAAAATGGACTAATAGTATCTTGCATTTGATTGAAAACATTTGTTAGTCCTGTTGGACATGCGCTCAAAGGAGTCAATCTTGTTATATCTGGCAGTGAATGAGTAAAATACTCGTCCTTAGGTTTAATAGCATGGAGTGATTCTCCTAACGTCAGTTGTGTCACACCTTTAACTATGTAGTAGGGGACATCTACATTCATGTTTATTGGAGAATCGGTGCCACCTGAAATGATATAGAGCAATGTTGAATTTTGGTTTACCTATTTTTCATTAACGGATGGAGCAGAACACAAAATAATAAGCATATGAGATTTTAAAACTGTAAACTGATTCAAAGTTTTAAGTGGAATTAAAATAAGTTCTATTAAAAATAAATATATTAGTCACAACTTACCAAGTTTCAAACATTTAAAGTAAATCATCCCAATGCTTTGTATCACATCAATATACTTGTAATGGTGTTTCATTGTCATTTCTGGCAGCAGCTCTATTGCAAATACATCATTGATATGGATTAACTTTGGAACTTCAAAATAGTTACTCAAAATTTCTTTCACAAATTCATTTGACAAGTCAAAGTCATTGGCAATCAGGCCTACTTCTGCTGTAGCGGCTATGGTTGGAGTGTGGCTGGTTGCTAATATAGGATGGAAGGTAAGATCCATATCTTCGACATTGGATATTCCAAAATAATGACACAAATTATACTGTTCAGACTCGCTTAGGAATATGACATTATTATGGACGTGTTTGGAACCAACTATTGGGACAACTCGGCTATTGTTATAAGAGCAATCATTGCCATGATCATTTTTCATAAACGGGTGCTTGTACTTCAGTAGTTTTTCTGTACTTTTTTGATTATTTTGCAATTTGGTTTGTAGTTCGGGGTGCAGTTTAACAGTAACCCACAGGAGTCCATTGTCAACATAGAAAAGGTTTTCTGCTGCTAATTCTATAAACCATTCTCGTGATATGATCAAACATTTATCTAATACAATATTTAAGTTATCATGCAGGTGTTGACTTAGAAGTAGCTTTTGTACATGTTGCGGTACTGAGCTAACTTTACAAGACTCCATATTCAATCCAAGATTCTTCTTCTTGTAAAATCTTCGTAATTTAATAGCCAAATACACTAAAAAGTATTCGACATTTATTTTTGGGTAGATAATTTTGATACAAAATTTTATTACCCATATTTGCAAAGAGATGTTTTGTTTCATAATAAATACTGCTTAATTATACATATAAAATTAAACACAAATAAGATATTAAATTGATAATTCATTTAATGTATTGCATTAAGAGAATTCGAAAATAAACAAGATCAATTTTTTACAATTCAATGTTAATCTTTTTATTATTGCAGCAGAAAATACTTAACTACAGAGTAAAATAATAAGCGGTTACTATGAACTCAATTTCCTTCTGCATGTCATCACCAAACGTGATAGCCTGTATAATTTTATAACTGATCAATAATAATTACATAGACTTTTTCAAACATTTAATTGTCCTACAATATTTGGTAGTAGGTGTCACTAATGCATATTGAAAATTCAAAAGTCGTCTTGAGATGCACAAATTTATTTCCTCCTTCGTATCGTAATTCTATTGGTTGAATTGAATGAATGATGGTTGGATGGAATGGAAATGACTTTTGCCGATGAATTTAGTTCTTGTCGAAAAACATTTCATTAATATTAGATAATTTGCATTGAACTATTAATTTAAGAAAATCTAAAATTGAATAAAAATAGGCAGCATTTATTGTAATATTAGTGTCTCATCACGAGTGTAAATCACATCCAAAGGTATATGAAACAGATCTATTTGCTTGCGTATTGTATATATTAATCCACTTCTTTTTTCCGTATAATTTTCTAGCAAAATTTGTGTAAAAGAGCATATTAGTTGTTTCTAATATTGATTCTGTAATTATTTGTTATATTTGCTTTTTAAAACCATTTACTTAGTAACCCAAAAATGCATTTTGAGCTATCCCTCATATCTTATCACTTTCACAAAATTTACTCTAATCTGCATTGAGATACCTACCTGCATAAACATATTTTTCCAGTTACAATGTCGACAATCAATCACTGTACTGATACTGTTTATACTTATTACATCACAGAATTTCATTATGACCATTATAACGTCTAGGTTAACTCAGTTACTTACTTCTGTTGCTTGCTTCTTTTATAGTTGTATGTGTGAGCTATAATAACTTAAAAGTAAGATCAATTCAATAATTCTATCTTATACCTAGTGTTTATAGTTGATTATAGAATCAGAGCATATCGATTCATAGGACTTGGTCAAAAAGTTTACTTTAAAATTACTTTTAAGTGTTACTTGATTCTTGATTGATACTTGATTCTGACCATAACACTATACAATTTAAGTTTACTAAAGACTATATGTTTGTTGTTATGTACTTAAAAATAATTAAACTTATAAAATATTTATGCAGTTCATAATACGAGGGTGATACAGGTTAAGCTGTCAAGATCTCTAGATACATAACTACAATGGGACAATTCCACTTACTCATTGTGTTATCTGATATACACAAACCTACATCATCAATGTAAGAGTAACAGATAATATAAATACATTCATTCTTGTCCTTTTTACAATAGTACAACTGTTATGCTACTATAAATATCCTAGTTAGAAAAAGTCCTAAGTTAGAATATTAATATTGTATGTAATAGTTTACATCAGTAAAGGTCTGTGGCTGTAGGAATTAATATATGTTATGAATAGTTCATCTAAATTTACTAAATACTTCATTACATTATAGTATGTACCCTGTGTAAGGAAACTGGCTTGGTGTTATGTTGTGAAATAAACGTCAAACTTGTTGTTGACAGATGTTAGTAAGGAATCTGCTGAACCGCACAATATGGTCAGCGCTGCGGGTGGAAAGCAGATTTCTTGCCTCCGAGAAGACTACAGCGGAAAAGATTTTGGAGGAAAAACAAAAGGAAGTCCAACCTGACAAAGATGGTGCTGATGCGAGTCAAGTAAGTTACCTGATATAGTACTTTAGAGTTAGAGTCTTTAAACTTCACTACATAGTATAAAACAAAGTCGCTTTCTCTGTCCCTATGTTCCTTTGTATGCTTAAATCTTTGAAACTACGCAACGGATTTTGATGCAGTTTTTTTAATAGATAGAGTGATTCAAGACGAAGATTTATATTTATAATAACATCCACTAAATAGTGGAGTAGGCTATATATTTTATACCCGTGCTAAGCCGGAGGGGGTCACTAGTTATATAATAAACGGTATAACTTACAACTTATTATAAAATTATGGCTAATATAACAGTTAGTGTTGATGTTGACCGCTCATTGCTCTATAAAAACAATTATATAACTTCTCTTAGTGGCCACTTTAATTACTACATATTAGCACACTATACTAATTAATGAAAAACAACATCATATCATAAGACAACAGAACTAATCAGAATACATTACTATTACAGGATAAACTAAGAAATTATTTACATTATTTAATTGCTTTAATAATTGTCTATCAATAAAGTTTAGGTGCTAAAGTTATAAAGAACATAATTATATTATATATTTTTCATTCAAAATATTCATTAACACATACATATTATTCAATCCCATTCTATCCCTATTACAGGTGCAAGCGCTTGACACAGACATGTGCATTCTAGTGGATGAGAAGGACACTTTCATAGGCACAGCGTCCAAGCGAGAGTGCCACAAGGTGGGCAAAGATGGCAAGGTGCCGTTGCATAGAGCCTTTAGCGTCTTCCTTTTCAATAAGCGAGGGGACATGTTGCTGCAGAGGAGAGCTAGCAAAAAGGTAACAGGACTATTTGTAAATGACTGTTGTTAGTTGAGATGGTTAATGGATGTGAATGAAGTTGAAAATAGATGTGAAAATTGTTCAAGGCTGCAATGAATACTTTGATTATGCCAATGGGAAGTAGAAGTGTGAATAAATGTAGGTAATAAATGATATGGTAATAAACTACTAAAGAAATAATAAATTGGTGAGTTTGACATAATACTGGAGCCTTAGTCCACGAATGCTTTTTGCAAAATAACAGTTTTATATCAGAACAGTAATAGTGTGAAGTTGGTAGTGGATGAGTGACAAATTTCGCCATTTTTTTAAACGAAGTTGACTGACACTTTTGTTGATTTTAATGTTTAAATTTTACAATTTTGGTTATCCACTATCAACTTCACAGTATTACTAATCTGATATTGAACTGTTTATGCTAATAAGCATGAGCTAATAAGCTAATCTCATTTCTGGACTAAGGCCCCTGGTGCTGTGGATTATCTATAGTCCTGAGTCATTTCTTTTTAACACCATAATGATAGCATGCCTCTATGAGTTAGTTGTATTAATTTATTATTAATTTAATTAAATGATTATTTCATTCATTTCATAGTGTTAAGTAATCGTTTTATTGTCTCAGTCTCTGCAACTAAATATATGTCTTTATTTTCTTATTAACATAACATAAACATAACATACGCTTCACGACTTGTGTATATACACTCCCTTTTTTTATTATGGCGGGGTAGTCAGAGGCTTGAGTGCCCATCTCCGAAATTTCGAAGGCATGTTAGGTACGGGTCATTCGAAGCCCGCGTATCACTAGATAGACAGCACCCAACGTCTTTTCTTATTCTTAATATAATATTTAAATCTCAGGTGACGTACCCCGATTACTACACAAACGCGTGCTGCAGCCATCCATTGTTCATAGACAACAAGGAGGAGGGCATCATAGAGGCGGCACGGCGGAGGATGAACTATGAACTGGGCATTCCTTTGGATTCGGTAATGCAGTATTTTCATTATATTATTCGACGTAACTTAGTTGTTTAGGGCTTGACGCTGTATCAGTGGGTTCAAATCTCGCTTGATCATTTACCAATGGAAATGAAGTTTAATGAATTTCTATGTACGTTTTCTTAATAAAAATACATTTACGAAATGCATCGAATACTACGGTGAGGGAAAACATCGTAAGGAAATTTATCTGTTCTCTGAACTTGTAATAGTTAGTGCTTGTAAATGGCGTCATGGCTTATCGCCTGCCACAATGAGTACTGACTATCTGGTCAACACGCGGGTTCGAGGTGACTATGGAATTACTAACTTCACCTTACAGAGATGGAAACCTGAACCTCTGACTACTCCACAAGGGTTAATGGTCGTGAAGGCGTGTCATAATTAATATAGGATGAAATATACACTTCTTTGAAATGTTCTGGATATACTAGGGATACTGGGAATACCTTTGGTTGATTCTTTGTTAATAAATGGATTGCCAAAGTAATACTGTGTAAAAATTAAGTGCTCTTTCAATTCTAAAAGTGTAACTATATTAAGTTAGCTTTTCACTAATCTGTGTTAAGAACTTTATTGCTCATAAAAGCTGTGATTTGTTTTAACATGCCATTCACCACTAAGGTTATGTTGGCTAAGCTGGGATTAAAACATTACTTTTAGGTAGAAAAAAATATCTAGTTGTATTATAAACCTCTTTTATATTTAAATACCTAGTAAAAAAATAACCTTTGTTATTATGAGATGTGTATCATATTGTTGCTTTGTATTCTATTTGGTGTCATACAGATAGCATCTATCTGTGCTTATTCTTATTCATTACTGTTTTCCTTTCATATGTATAATACCCATGCTAAGAAGTAGTCTAGTAGATATCGTGTCTCCGAGGCCCTATGATTCCTGAAAGGAATTAAAAGGACTTGAATGCACATAAAAACAAAAAGACAAATATTCACGACCATTAACTCATGTGAGGTAGTAGCGCAATCGCGGAGGTAGTAATACTATGGCCACCTCGAACTCACGTGTGGACCTGATAATCAGTACACAATGTAATGGGTAGTAGACATGTCGCCATTTACAAGCACTGACTTTTACCTATGCGGGGAACAGGTAGGTTTCCTGACGATGTTATCCCTCACCATAGTATTTGGTTAATGAATGTACATTCATAGATACACATCACGCCTGATTCCATGTAGAGGGGTAGGCAGAGATCACGGATCCCATGTCCAGATCTTGACGGACCGTTTTCGCTTCATTGACACTCATACATCTTCTCACACACACTCGGCGGTTATAGGTCCTTCTTACGTCACCCTTTAATGGATGTATAGGTAAACATATATGTTGTACTCTGTATCCAAATTAAATATCTGCATTTGTTTGTCTAGATGGACCCAGAGCTGTTCACGCCGATGACGCGCATCCACTATCACGACCCGGGCGACGGCATGTGGGGTGAGCACGAGATCGACCACGTGCTCTTCTTTCAGAATGATGTCAAGGTGAAGCCCAACCCGGACGAGATCTCCGAGTACTGCTTCGTGCCCAAGAGCGAGTTTGACGCGTAAGTAACCACTCTGTCACGACTAGTGCTAAGATTGATTGATGTAAGAATGTTAAAGTACAAGTAGTGTGGTTTTTGTTCAATAGTTTTCTATATTTTTCATTTTTCTAAATTTATTTGTATTGGTATATGTATTTCCTAAGAAAATATTGTCTTATAGTTGTATACTGCCTCACGTTGTTCTATATTACTATAGAGAAATTATCTTGGACTTCTACAATTATCAGTAATTATTATTAAAACAAGATACCACTATTTTTGTTAACAACAAAAACAACTGATTGAACAAAATAATTCTCTTACTCCCGACACTGCATGAACTATATCTATATCGTTGAACTAGAGCCCATTGAAAGAAATGCTCTGTGCTAAGCAATGTTTCATTTAAAGGCGGCCCATGTGTGTGTTTTTCTATTCTATATGTGATCGTGTACATTGTTTCCAGCTTCCTGCCGACCCTGGAGGGGCCGTTGACGCCATGGTTCAACATGATCCGGCGACACCGGCTCAAGCTCTGGTGGAGTAACCTGCATCGCCTCAATGAGCTTGCGGAGCCCGAGAAAATACAGAAGTTCACTAGCGACTAAGCGTATGGTGCACCTTACTTATAAAATGAGTACTCGATGACTTATATGTCTAGTATAATATATTCGCATTAAGAAAATAGTGACGTCACCATATCCTCACGATTTGACCAATGAGACTTGACAACGGTTGTCTGCAATTGGTCAATGTGACTTATTTGCTCATTTCCTCACGTCTCATTGGCCAGTTTAACCTCTGTATATCATGACGTCACTATTTACTTAACGCGAATAACCTATAGTGTCTATATGGTATATTGTATCTTTAATTTATTGTATCTATATGGTGTTATGTTATTTATATATTAATAATTTCATGCAGGGGTGTTGTAGACTCGATCGAAATGATACTTGAATAATAAACAATAAAAAATATGGATTTTGAACCGATAACATATCGACCATATTGGATTTTTTTTGAGTATTTCGTTACAGTATAGTATCTATGGGAAGTTTAATTGTTACTATATTAATTCGTTTTATGCGAAACTAAGCCGGATCACTCTTCATTTCATGAAAAGGTATTTTGTAGTCACTAGTGCAGGTCATTTCTAACTAGTTATATACATGTTGGTATGATAGTGTTCAACGTAACTAGTATTACACTCATATTAAGTTTATGAAAGCAGCTATTGACCAATACTGTTACGATAAATATTATAGCATGATATGATTCTAGTTTTGGTGTGCTTCTAGTCAAAATTGAAGACTAATAAAATTGTGTTGGTTAACTGAATGATTGTCTGGAACATTTGATTGTACTTAACAAACATACGCATTTCAATAAACAGGATAATAGCTCTATCTATATGAATAATATATAATGGTTGTTTATATTTATAAATTAAGGTACCGTTTTTTTTAATAAAATCGTGAGTTTCTAAATTGTATTTATGTATATTGAAAATAATGGAGCAACTTATTTTATGAGTAAGGTTGTACATAGTATGGTACATAAGGATTACTTGATTGCATTTTTGATAAGATTAGTGTAAAATCTAGTAAAGTTAAAATTCTATATCATCTTAGTTATTTTCTCAGTTATAAGAGCCTAATTATTTTAATTTATGATTAACATTTCTTCATTTAGATCGATTAAATAGTTATGTATACTTAATAATTGTTTTTTATTTTGTTTTTAGCTTTATATTTAGTCATTTGGCCTTTTTTGTATACGACGTATATTTTTCCCTCAATGTCGTCATTACTGGTAATAGATCTAATATATGTAAAAACCTTCTATTTTGGTTTCGTAAAAGAACAATAGTATTGAATTATTCATACGTTTTTGTTATGCATCTTGTTTCGAAAATCAGATTTGTTTGTGTGACTGTTAATCAGATAATTGTTATAAATAAAGGTGCTCTATTTAAATATACTTTTGTTTGATTACTTCCTAACGTTTTATACATTCACCACCACATCACTCAGCTGTTAACCTTATAGCTTAGAGATAAAATATACAAATCTAAAGATAAGAAATATCTCGTATATGCTTAACAATATATACATATTTTTGCGTTTTAGTACATAAACAACTATAAATGACGTATAAATGCCTATTTTTATGTAGAAGGCGACAACCGGACTATGTGCAAATGGAATCTATAGGATAACAGGCTAGCAATCTGTCACCTATGTTCCAAATGACACAACAACTCCAATATTCATAATAGAAAGTGACCTGGGAGATATTATTGTATCCCCGAGTTTCTGTACACAATTAAAGGACGTAAATTTTTAATACTCGTCTTTACTTATGACGTAACAATTATCTATAACTTAATTATGATGTAATTACGTTATCACTCGTCCAAGGATAATGTTGAAGAAAAATTAGATGACTTTCATACGAATATTTTTTCCTGCGTGGATGTATTTAATGAATTACAAATTGATTGGCAATGGATATATTTAAAGGGGGCTGACAAAATTTTAACTAATTATTTTATATAACTAAGTAGAGAAATAAAATATATTATTTATATTTGCTGATTATTTAAAAAAAAACCATAACACAAAGATAATAGACCATAAAATAATAGGTCATTATACAATAGTTAAACGAAATTACAAGACTTTCGTCATAATTCACGTGAAATGATGTCACGATCTATCCCAGGTGACGAGTGTCTGCCATTAGTAGAATAAACGGGATATCTTGCCACACTAACGCAGGAAACGCGTTAAAAATAACTATACGTTTAAAAATACCTGCCCATCGTGTAGGGAGCACCAGAAATGCATAGGATTGCATGGATTTAAGCCAATATTGTGCATTCTCCAGTGATTTTTAGTATCATTTGTTGTGATCATTCCTTTGCATTATGTATAGAGTTAAATTAGCCGTTAGGGTGCGACCGTTTACTGACAGGTATGTATGTTTACAATGTAAAAGTAGCGTCGGAGAAAGCTTGGCTACAGTTTTAATTAAACAATTGAAGTTTTTGAATAGTGTGATAGAGCGTTTAGTTTAGGTTTCTATTTACTTACCTATTTTATTTTATTACCAACTCTATCAACTTAAGTTTTGTTAATTTAAAACAATGAAACGATCTGAATAAATAAAAGAGTAACAATTGAAATTGTTGTATTTCCTCTAATTTTCATCACATAACATGGTATCTCTTGCTTGTTATTCGGTTACATTTGCCTGTTTAGCACAATCATTTTACATAATATTATCGCTCATTTAAACCAATAATTTCTTGTTCATTTTTTCACCAGAGAGCTGAAATTAGATAAAGAGGTGGTGCCGGTAGTCAACGTGGTCAATGAAAACACAATCACGATAACTAATGTGAAGGTTTGTTGTAACTATTTAGTTCATTTGTCCTTGTTGTAATAAATTAAATTAGTAAATAAAACTATAAACAATGCAAAGATACTAAAACATTATTTTTATTTACTCACGATTCGCGTCTCCGCACTCATGAATCATATGAATGGATACGGGAGTTAGATTTTGTCCTTCTAGCTGTTTGAAATTATGTTACACATTCATACTTTTACATGATATCTGTCTTCGAAATTCTGATATCTTTAGAGCAAAAGGGACGTATAAATTAATTTAAGGATGCTGAAATTGTATTTACAAAATATAAACTTGTGGACAGAAAATACTCAAATTTTAATGCGAGCTTTTGGTTGATAGTCTAATTGGGAATATATACATATATTATAGGGGTGCCCAGAAAATATTTATACAGGTATATAATTATGTATGTAGATAAGATTGTTTTTTTTCTAATGTCGTCAGGTAAACGCTTCAGGAGCTGGAGACAGTCGAGAGCGAGTGCGCTCCTACCAAGCAGACTACGCCTTTGACAGCGCCTGCGATGACACGCTACCTGGATATGCTTCACAAGAAGTGGTATAGTATACATACATACTTATATATTTACAAGTTTGGTGTGATATAGGTACGTGTACTCTGGTCATCAAATTGATAGAATCACTGATGTACGAGTATAATATAGTCTCGGTATTATTTAGCATAAATATCGTTCATATGATAACATTATTATGGAATATTAGTGGCAGATTATTCCATTACCGAATAAGCTTTATTTAACCCTCTATTGGCCTTCTAAGCTGTGGAAAGAAATGTAGCTAGTTTATAGAAAAATATAAATCACAGCGTGTATCATATTATTAGAACGAAACAGAAAGAGCCATTTTCTGCACCAGGTATTCGAGAAGGTGGGCCGTGAAGTCCTCTCCATCATCAGCCAGGGTCTGTCGGCGTGCGTGCTGGCGTACGGTCAGAGCGCCACGGGCAAGACCCACACCATGATGGGCTCTGATCTCCAGCCAGGGTTGGTACCCAGAATCTGCAAAGCTTTGTTCGAAGATCGACCTGGTTCGAGTGTGACTGTTAGGTAAGTAGCTTATGTAGATGTATTTTTTATAATTTTGAAGCTTAGGAAATTATTAGAAGTTATATAGTAAACAGTTCACTATTTTTGGATAAAGATGTAAGAATGAAGTAACTTGGTGTCTTGTACGATGTAGAGAAGTCGTGAGTTCATTGCATTCGAATTCAGTCATAGGCCAGCTCGGGTACATCTATAATACAGATCACGTCCGTTTCTTTACAACTCTATGGTCATTCAAAGTGTAAGTTTTGCCAAAAAAACTCTTCAAAGTTATTCTGTCAGTTACCTTGGCACTTATTTCGCGAGTTACGGAAGTTGCAATGTTCGGTTGAAAATGTTTGTAACCACAAAGTTTGGATTTAAAATTTTCGATTCGGATTCCGTGCGAAAGCGATTGGGCTGTTCACGCGATGGCTTCAAATTGAAATGGCAAACAAAGGATATTACTGAAACTTTGAAGTTCTCAAGTACAACACATACGCTCTACAATTATAAATGAATTTAATAGAGTTTTATTTAAGTTAAGTTATCGCAGTATTTATAGTTTTTATCCATTGAACGGTTTAGCATATAACTAGGGAAAAATATGTTCATTAGTCGACTTTTCTTTCTCTTCGACAGAGAATGTGAATGCAAATAACTTTCATGTATAATAAATATCATAGAAACGTAGAATTAGTTACCGTCTTTCAGTGATGAATAAATCAAATATATTATAGATCTGCCCAAAATTTTAAACGCTGCACGCTGCTCCAAATTTTAAAGACCTTATAAAGTTCCAACATTGTGCATTTACATGCAAATTTCAGCTTATATACATAGCTTTTTACAGCTATATTTATTTGACTTCATAACTAGTTCGTGTAGGAAGCAAATGTGTCAAAAGACTCAAAGGTAGCGTTCTATGAAATTTTCTTTTCCAAACATTGTCTGTTTCCGATAGCGTGCGAGCTCCCTAACAAATGTGAACTTTTCAATGGTATGACGCCTACCAATGTGTTGGAGATATCCTCAGCCTGTGTGTACATACAAATGGCTGGTAGATCGCACATGCTTCCTGCTGCGTTTACACAATACTTGAAGTAATTTTAACTAAATTAATACCTAAAGACATTTATGAAATTATGATATTAATATTTTTACATTTCTTTAAACTACTTAAATTTATATTACTTGTGGTTAGCAAAGCACATGACTAGTCGAATCCTATGCATCACCATATCAAGTCTCTGTCAGTTAGTCACTCATTTAAAGTTCTGTTTTATTTAGATAGTAAGGTTAGGTAGGTTTCCTCTGATTCTATAAAGACATGGACATTCCATACGTGATATCTCTGTGCTTAGCTTTAACTCTACAAACGTGATCTTCTACATAACCAACTATATTTTTTGAAATATCACACTTACGCACCTTACACAATACTATGAATTGATAAGAACATGGAATTTTGATGGTACCCTTGTTCCAGTTTAGTAGGTGTTAGTTTGACAGCAAACAGTGTCGCAACTGTCGCTTAGTAAACGCTCCTTGACTCGTCGCGGTTGTTGTGCCATGTAGGGCCATTAACTTTGAATGGCAATAAGCAGCGATTGTCTAATCCAAGGTTGCATTGACACGCGAGCTTACCACGTATTAGTAACAGCGGGTAACACCCGACGGGTATGCTAAGCTGGCAAACGCTGGTGTGGATTGTGACACCTTACTGATTCTGTCGAAAATGAGTCGACATTTCTTGTTGGTCTTATGTTAAGCAGCTATATTGTTATTTCATTAATTTAGATGGAAGAGAGGGTTAGAAATGTTGTTCCTTGACAAATAGATGTTTGAACTAAGACTTAAGAGTTGCAATATAAATCTTAGCTTGCCCAAAGATGCAATTTACGGTCGTGGGAACTAATTTTGGTTGTTTATTGAGCTATGATACATTCCATCTTCACACCTATCTGTTGATTTTTTATCCTTTATGGGCCTGATGCTGGGTATGAATATAAACTTCTATCTAACCCTAAAGTAGTGTTAAACATACATGTATATAAACATCAATTATTACCATGTAACTACGTGTAAATCGATCATTTACTTATCAAGGTGAAGAGTACACCGCGTATTTAATCTGCTGGCATGCATTCACGTGTTATTGCAATATGGCTTCAGGGTAGATTAACCTTTCATTGGCCCACGCCCCCTCAAGGGCTGTTTTAGTTTTCGCGCCCTACAAAATAGCGCGGAAATTGTGGCGCGCTTGACGTGTTCTTCAACGAAATTCGCGTGAATTTCGAAAGAATTTACACATAGGGCTGCCATATGTAAAACTTATTTATTTAATTAGTTTTTAACTACAATAATATAGGTATTGCTCTACATGTTATAACGATTATTGAAAGTGGAATATTTAATGAAGTTAAAGTGTTAATTTCGAAGCTTTAAGAAGTGTAAGTTTGCTTTGTGTGTAAGATTATTGGATGTAATAACAGGTACGTAATTAACTAAGTAAGTAAAACTGTAAAAGTCATGAGCGAGTAACACAATCAAATTGAAGCACTGAAATCTTATTTTTAATGCCTAATTTTTCTGTCATTTTACGGTCGTGAATAGGCATATGTATAATAATTAAGATGATATCAACTCAGTTAAAATTATACAGTACGTACCAACTCACTAAGACGGTAGAGCAGTAATGATATTGTCGTTTGATAGTGAGTGCCGAATAAGTGTAATATTAATTGTAGTATGTAACAAACCTTTTCTAGCCTGGGATGTAAAAAGAAAGCTGACCAGCTGCTGATCTTCCCGGAATGTCGTAGGAGGCGACTTAGAAACTAGAGGTATAGGTAATCAATTGAGAGATGGGCTAGCAAAGTGTCACTCAATTTACATGTTACATCATAACCCCAATATTTATTCTAAAAAGTGAACTATGAGGATATCCAAGGTTATATTAACCCCCTAAGGGATTACACGACGTAAATGTATGTGTACGTATGTAACAAACTACATTCAATTTCTCCTTGAACCAACAGTTTCTTGGAGATATACAACGAAAGAGTCCACGACCTTCTTGCTGGTGACGAGCCCCCGGCAGTTTATTGCAACTCCTTGCCTCGACAGAGAGGTAACGCCAGAAAAGATTTGCGAGTGCGGGAGCATCCGGCAAAAGGACCATACGTGCAAAGTAAGTACTAACAGTTATTATTACATGTATTGGCTGATGGACTGACATACTGGTACTAATAATCTATATAAAAGTCATTACAAGGTTATTTCACATACCTGTAAAGTAAGTTTTGTCATTTTATACCTCTAGTGGTGTTAAAAAATGGACTGAGAACCTCGAACAAATATTCCAAAACAATGTCATCATTCCTGTTCTACCCATTCAGTGTTAGACAAACCTTTGGGGTTCTTAAGACATTAGTAATATGAATTTTAGTAATCGATTGCCCATTTACTTGTGCATTTTATCCAAAACAAGATCTTTAGTCATCGCTGGAACCATGTCGGTAAGAAAGAGATCTGTTAGTATTGTATATTCATACCAGCTATCACATAACCTAAATTGCTCTAAATATTGTTACACAAAGGTGTTTTTCCATAACGCCGCATGTTGTACGTGTAAATAAATGTATCGAAGAGGAAGTCGTGAAAGCATGTCATGCAATCTAGGGGTGGAATAACTGAACACGAATGTAGTTGTGATTATATTACACCCGTGTATGTACTCTTATGTCACTATATCAAGTATCTTTAGAAATATGTTAGTTCATTATGTCGTAAAATATCTTGAATGTTACATGATTATCTCTGCCTACCCCTCTACAGGGAATCAGGCGTGATGTGTATGTATGTATGTTACATGAGTATACTATGGTACGTTTTGGGGCGTAGGAAGCAAAAATAAAAAAACACGTTTACGGCCATTAACCTTGCGGGGTTGTCAGAGTTTTAGGTTTCCATCACCGCAATTGCGGCGGTAGAATTTCTATGGTCACCCCAAACTTGTTGATCAGATAGTCAGTACTCAATGTGACAGGTGGTAAGCTATGTCGCCATTTATAAGCACTAACTACATATTATCTTTTCGGGGAACAAGTAGGTTTTCTCACCATGTTCCCTGACCATAGTATTCGATATATTTCGCAAATGTATGTTTTTTACGAAAATGTACGTAGAAAATAATTAAACTTCAAACATACGGCGGTAGGACCTTATCACAGTAGCTACTGTCAGCACTAAGCATGTATTCAGTCAACAGTTAAATTGTTCGTCACCATTAAGAGATACTTACTATTACTTACTATACCAGGAAAACATTCTAGTTTTCTCACGATATTTCCCTTTTTATTATATATTACTATATTATATAGATTTACTAGCATTTTACACCCAATAAATACTTCTATAAAAATACTTCTAGAATACTTCTATACCTAACTACATATGTACCTATGTTCTCAACCCAGACTTAAGAAGAGTATCAGTATCGGACGCCCAATCTCTGCTCTCCCTGGTTCAAGAAGGTGCTAAGCGACGTCGCACAGCCGCTACCAGACGCAACCCAAACTCCTCAAGGTCCCACGCCCTTTTGGAATTGAGCACTGAATCGGCGACGTTGCATTTAGCTGACTTAGCTGGAAGGTAATGGAATGAATGTGTGTGGTGTTATGGGAAGATCACACATATCACACATGTGACCATAAATGATATAGTCTGCAATTGTGAAGGTTATTTGGATCTCTGAAGCGCGTGTGGAATAATGACAGTGTGTGAAAGGAGAACATAAAATCTGAAACGTAATGTTTCAGTAAACGATAGCAGAGCAGAACAACAATAGCTATTATCAGATATACAAATTAAAATCGAAATATTTTTATTCATTATAAGGCCAAGTATTAATAACACATTGTATAAAACTATATCAAAGACAAACGCATCCACGACTATTAACCCTTGTGGGGTAGTCAGAGGTTCAGGTGTCCATCCAATTGCGAAGGTATTGACCAGATAGTCAGTACGCAATGTGACAGGTGGTAAGCCGTGTCGCCATTTACAAGCACTATTACCCGTTCGGGGAACAGGTAGGTTTTCTCACGATGTTTTGCCTTACCGTAGTATTTTAAAACTACGTGACTATGTTTTTTTTCTCAATATAATATATAAGAAAGTAACTCATCAAACTAAAGTTCACATAGCCGATTAACTTACAGTATTATACACATACCTGTAAAAAACAAATAAACGCCGAGTGTGAATGTAAAGGTGTATGAGTGTAATTGAAACGAAAGTGGTCTGTCAGGATCGGGAGAAATGGGGATCCATGATCTCTGCCTACGCCAAAAGGGAATCAGGCGTGATGTGTATGTATGTAAATAACCAAATGAAAATCTGAACACGTGACCATAGTAAGCTGGTCATGAACACCTAATATTAGTCCAAACAAGTGGATTTCCATTGATAAAGTCGAGGTTGGTAGACTTCGCAATATTTACCTCTTCATGGAATGCTAGATGATATGCAAACACGAGTGTTCAACTTGATTTGTTTACTGTCATACGCATATCTATAGCTTAAGAGAGTTATGTTTATTGAATAATTTATCTCATATTTTTATAAACAAAAAGTATTATTTATTGGAACTCCGAAACAAAGTTGAATATCGGAAATATTTTAAAATAATATTTTTGTATTCCATTTTTAGTTTGACGTCTCTCCGTCCGTCTTTTATTAAAGGCCGTGAATAATGTGTGTATGTGTGTCTTGTAGTTGCAAAATAAACGTTTTTTTTAAGTCCTTTCGGGGAGGACAGAAGAAGGCATGAAAACATTTCCTTGGTAGAGACACATAAACAAATTATACAACTTATATCTAAGCCAGATTGTTAATATATAATTCTTATACGTTTTGTATAAGTTAGTGCTATTGTCGTGCTAATCCTAGACTAAATAAAATGGCTACTAGATATCTTTTTTCTCGGAATGTCATGGGGAGCGATAAAGAGACTAAGAGCCGATGAATCTGCTAGGTGATGTGTTAGAAACCTTTCATCACTATTCCTACTCAAAACCATCACAACAGTGACGAGACTCAACTTAGAAAAGTGTTTCCGAGGGTCTGTCCACCTCTAAAGAATTGAAAGACGTAAGTAACCAATTTATGTTTTTTCTTACAGTGAAAAAGCCAGTTGGGAAGGCTGCGGCGGGGGTAGACAGAAGGAAGGAGCCAATATTAACAAATCCCTCGTCGCCCTCAGCAATGTCATATCTGCACTAGGTAAGTGTGTTCATTATTGTATCGTATTGGTTCATTAATTATTATTTAGTAAATGTTGATTGGTCAGTTATGACTGAATCATGTGTTATTTTGTTCAAGTTTAAGATACATATTATTTAAATAACGTAACTTTATTCTTTACGGCATTTTACCTCACTGAACGACATACGAACAAGAATACGGATATAATACATATTTTTGAAAAAGATTTTTATTCATGTATTTTCTAATACGTATACATGCAATACAGGCGAAGAATTCTCATAGGCATGGGTTTACAGTTTCGTAATCCTTTATCTCCTGAGTTAAACTCTTGTAATACCAGCCTATACTTTATATTTCAGTAAGTTCCTCTAACGGCAGAACCCGCTACGTGCCCTATAGAGACTCTGCTCTGACTTGGCTTCTAAAGGACTGCTTCACTGGTGGTGCCCGTACTTTTATTATCGCCAGTAAGTAGAACTTACAATAAACTTAATTAAAACTTGTAATAAATACGATTACCTATCTACTAAAAATCTACTAAAAAAGACTAAAAAATTGAAAAGTTAATATCAATGATATGGATGTTACCGGTTTAGTTAATATTGGTGGGAAAATGTAGTTTAATACAAACAATGTAATTAATGTCACCAATGTTCCATGTTACAGCACAATCCCAATTTTCATGCTAAAAAGTGACATAGGAGTATTTCCAAGGTTCTGTCCACTCCGAAATAATGTAATATAAATTAACCTAAAATTGCACGTAAAGAGTTTAAGAGGTTTTATTCACAAATGTATATTATCATAGTCATTTTATACATTAAGCCTTATTAAAATACAAATAAAAGTACCTTGCTTTTCCCCGCACATTGTAGGAAGTAATGAATTGTCTAGAGTTAACTTCATAATTAGAAGGCTGTTGCATTTAAATCACCTAGTACAAATTGAAATCCATCGATGATGCTACTCTTCTAGCACGCACATGTATATAAATTTTACTTCTATATACTATTTCAGCTGTATCACCGAGCGTATCATGCTATGGGGAGTCAGCTTCGACCCTGCGGTGGGCAGCTAGAGCCCGCCAGCTGCCGGAGCCTCGACCAGCGCAGACCCACCCATTGACCACTAGGGCAGCTCTTCAGAAGCAGCTCAATAGGTTGCTCGAGGACCTTGCCAAATACTACATTAGAGTGGTGAGTTGGACATGATTTAGGCAGAACAGTCTTAAGGAGTCATTATAAACAAAATAATATCGTAAAGGTAATCAGATCGATAGTCTCTGCCTATCTTGTTAGGAACGTAGAGGCGTAAATCGTAAAGAGGATCCACATTGGGATATTTTGTAGTGATCTCGTATCAAATAAAGGGCTTTACAATTAATTTAGTTCAGTTATATCTATAGCGTATAATTTCATATATTTTACAGTAAGAATAAAATTAAGTGAATCCTGTACATGAACACTAAAATATTATTATTTCATTTCAGAGTTTGGAATCAGGAATTATAACATTCGATCGAGAACATTGGGATTTGTTCAAAGATTACACTCAAGTAGATCCAATTGCAATAATGAATCCTGTAAGACGAAAATCAAATACGCAAGTTTCGGAATCTACCGCCTCTTCTGTGACTAGTGGCAGCTCTGATGTCATTAATACAAAGGACAATAAATCTCTTCTGTCTGTGAAGGTAAATAAAGAAAGGGATGGACGGATTAGTCCATCATTAGAGAGGACTAAAAGTGGTAGTGAAATTCGCGTGTCCCCTCCAATAAGGGTAAAACGAAAGCAATACAGATCTCAGGAAGTCTTACATAACAACAATCCAAAGGCTTCAGATATCAAAGATGATGAAGAACAGGTAGAAGAAACTGAAAATAACGAAGAGGCAAACACTAATGACGACAAAACTCATACACCAATACTTTATGATAATCCGAGAGCTGAAATAGTTGAATCTGTGACTGATCGCTTATACACAAAGATGAAGAAAAAAGAAGGAACGTCTTCTAACAAAACAGAATCTGTGATAGACAAGAAAATAGTAGAACCTCTAGGTGAGCTTAAAATATGTACTAATGCACGTCAAAGATTGATAGAACTTAGTAAGAGAGCCTTGAAATACAAGACTAGGATAGGGATTCCGGCTCACACACAAACCAAAAAATATGTAGTAAGGGTTAAAGACCAAGGTGTTGACATTCAAGCAGACCTAGAGCCCTATTTTATAAAGTCTCGTGATAGATTGATATCTTACAGAGATATTAGTACAGAGACGCCCTGTTTAACGCCAAGGTGTAAAGAAATAGCAGTAGGCCCAAAGCATAGTTCGGTCTTTTGTAGCGACATATCTACAGTAACTGATATAAAAGCTAAGCAATACAAAAACTCTTTTGCAATGACCGATCACTTGTTGAAAATTGACCAAACTACTCAAACTATAGTCACACCCATGCCTAGAAAGAAAAGACGTGGAAAGAATAAAGTTGAAGCGATTAGTCCATACATTAGTATCAATATATCTCAGCCGTACTCAACAGAGTCTGATTTGCAGATATCCGACGATAGTTTAGAACAAGTAGTTTGTAGGAAGAAAAGTATAACTGCCGCAGCTCCACCCGATTTACTGAAAAATCACAATTCAACAGATTGTTCCTACAGTTTAGATGGATGTATATCTGTTATAGAACCCGTAGAAGATACAATAGATAATTCTGAGGGTAACCATAATAATTATTTAACTGGTAGTGGAAACGATGAACCAGATTTTCCAGAAGACACACATCCTTTACCTCGCGTTTCACACCCGACAACTAAGCCTAATGATATGCAAGACATAATTCTTGGTCGGAGTAAAACTTTGTACCCCTACAACATAGTTCTTTCGCCACCGCATGAGAAAGAATTCAAAAGAACAGTCAAGTTTAAGGACTTGGATACTATATCTAGTAACGTTGCAATATCATCACAACCTCCTTGGTATTCAAAAGATTTGAAAATAGATCATCATTCGGATAGCTCTAGTTCTGGCAAAAGCAGTGACAGATCAAATGTCAATTGTGTGTCTTATTCGGATTCAAGTGAATCTAGTAAGCCAGCAACTGATCATTTCTTGTGGAAAATTGGTCCATCATCTATGGTCAATTCGTCAAAATATGTTCCCGTTTACAAAAATAACACTGGTCCAAAATCAATACCATTGAAATATAATAGGAATGCCAGGTCAACCATGTACCGAGAATTTCTAGGATTGGACAAGAAAGAGTCTGAAAAATGTATCGTTGAAGAGCCTAACACAAATGATGAATCAGAACAAAGCTTTAGGGAGAAAAAGAAGTATTTTGAGAACAGATTACAAAAGCAAATTCCTAAGTACAGTACATTCGATGATTTGGAGCGAACGATATTTAAATCTTGTGAAAGAATGGAGAATGCCGTGAACAAATACGACAAGTATTTAGTTACAGCCAGGCCTTTGCAACAGCCTAGATCGATTACTTCACCTCGGAAATATTTAGAACATTTGGTGGAAGTAAGAAGGAAAATAGTAGGGGAAGCTGAAAATCCTGCTTCATCGGATAAACGAAGATATTTTTAGAATTAGTAGTAGCTATCTTCAATTGTAAATAAGACCAGACTAATATGCTAACATGAGTAAATGTGGTGTTTTATCTATCATTAGATTTGTAAATCAAAGTATATATTTATTTACTTTGTCCTATGTTTATTTGTCTTGGTGGTTGCGATATCTTTACGCATAGACCAGTGTTTTAAAGCTCCGTATATATGTTATGACCCCAGGATATCCATCAACAAAGCTACCATACGATATCTCATATCAATTTTACCTACAAAGAACGGACAAAATAATGTAGGTATATAAGATGGGGTATCTGTAATTATAGTAGTATTCTTATATCTGTGGTACCCCTATCCAATGTTACGAGTATTCACAATCTTTTTTAGTAGTTAATGATGTGTTATGTGACACAGTAAACGTTTGCTCTAATGTAATTTATATTAAGGAATACATAAATATTGTTTTGTCAGTTAGTGATATTGAACTGTTATATAAAAATGGGAATTAAATTATTTCATCTGATGCTAGTATAAGTTTTAAGCTCACACAATTATATTATTCGATGTTAATATGTCAATCAAATCGTTATATATTGTACGTTAACTGTTTTGTTATTCGTTTAGTAAACGTTAATGATTTTAAAATATTATTCATCTAGATAGAATTTATTAACCCTTGGATATTAAAGTTTACTAAGGTTTTTATAAAAATAATAATGATTACTTTAAAGTTTTTTATTATCATTAAAACTGTTAATTGCGATTAAAATGGATGTTGTTCAGAATTATTGTATTTTTTATATATCATTAACATATTGTTTTACTTTAAATACCAGATTTTTATTTGATCACTCTTCCCAAGGTTTAAAAAAATATAGTTAGGAATGTTTTATTTCTTAACTAGCGACCCGCTCCGACTTCGCACGGGTATAAAATATATACATATAAACCTTCGTCTTAAATCACTCTATCTATTAAAAAAACTGCATCAAAATCCGTTGCGTAGTTTCAAAGATTTAAGCATACAAAGGGACATAGGGACAGATAAAGCGACTTTGTTTTATACTATGTAGTGATATGCTAATCTGCGTCTTAAAAATAATTGCCGGTCATAAAAACGGTTAGGAACAAGGGGTTTTCTCATGTATGTTTGGATTCTCCGCAACAGATAATGTTACGAAACTTTCTTATATCAATGTATGGAGCAAAAGGAAGTGAGTGTTAGGTATGTATTTAAGAGTAAGTATTGTTTATTTGTGTTCTCTGGGGATTTCGACCGTGTTACATGTGAATATTGCACACCAATTCGTTACACTAGTCAATTAGTAAATACGCTTCGTGAAGACAGAACGAAAGGACACTGGTTATGGATGTTGAAACCGTGGTGGTGATTGTTGACTCCTGCCCAACAACGTAAGGTCATTTTTAAGCAACTCAGCTCCATCGTTCACACATTAGTTTGTCCAAAACATCGACGACATACAGTTCTAAATAAATGTAAACGATTTTGGTACAATGATATTTTTTACCATATTTATTAATAGTTTTATAGGACAATTTGTTATAATAGTGTGTGTGTTTATAATAGTAATACGATTGTGGTTTAAACATAAATTTGGTTATTGGAAAAGGAAAAATGTGGAAGGACCTCAGCCAGTGTTCCCTTTTGGTAACATAAAGGAAGTGATTACAAGGAACGCGCAGTTTTTTCAGCCATATTGTGACAGTTATTTCAAATACAAACATCTCCCTTTCGTAGGCATGTACAGTTTCCACACCCCAGTGTTGTGTATCAATGACATAGAGATAGCTAAAAGTGTATTAATTAAGGATTTCGACCATTTCCAAGCTCATGGAATATTTTCTGAAGGAGACGGTGATCGTTTGGCTGGACACGTTTTTAACGTGCATGGTGAAAAATGGAAAAGCCTGCGCTCGAAAATGTCGACTACCTTTTCTACAGGCAAACTTAAAAGTATGTATCCACTGGCTCTGAGCATAGCAGATGATGCTCTAAGACATTTGAGTGATAAAATACTGAATGATGATTCGGTAAATATATCAAAATTTTATGAAACGTACACGATGGAGATTATAGCGAGTGTTGGATTCGGTGTGGAGTGTAATGGGTTTAAGAATCCAAATTCAGAGTTCTATAAAAGAGGACACGAGTACTTTGAGCCTAAGTCTTTAACACGGTTAGTACCCAGATATTTATCTTTTATTTATAAAGGATGGGGTGCAAATGAAAATTTTTATTTAAAGAGTTTACTTTTTTCATTTAACGTTTTACTCATTTACATTGTAATTACTTGCCCCTCTGTAGGGAAATGAGCGTGATGTGTATGTGCATTTTGATGTCAGCTCTAGCTAGATAGTTATTTAAAAAATATATCGAATTCTTTTAAGCAAAAGCACGCCGAATATTTATTCCTTGGGAATAGTATAAAGTTGAATGATCATTTATCAATTCTCTCCTCGGTTTATAAACATGTACCAAGTCCACTGCAACAGTCATTATGGCTTGCAAAAGGGCCCACGGTTCCTTTTTAAGGTAAAGACTTTACAATAGTAGGTGACGTCGAAGATTATTATTGAGATCTGGGTTTTAGTATTCTATATCATTTACATTTATGTAAATATTTCTCTTGGGTTTAGATGCATATTGCCTATCTCTTAGTGTCATATATAGTGTCGGTATGAAAGGGATTGTGGTGGCATTCATCGCCAATAAATTCCATTGACAACATATAGTTACATTGGTCCCTTAATTACCACCTACGATGTACTTTAAAGTGCTTCTGTAAGATAAAATACCTGCTACATGTCAGCCTAGCACGGTGACCATTTATTATGTATAAATGAGTACAATACGAAGAGGACACCAACTATGTAATACGATTTTAATTCATCGTATTCAATCCATCATTATTACATCTTAGGGATGCTTATAGCGTTAGTGATACAAATTATGTTACTGTAATTTATAAGACACTTTCATTAGCTATCTGGTTGAGAGTCAAAGAATTAGTAACTCCACAATTTCAAGTCTGACCTTTTTTGAATACCTTAATTTTCGAGAGACGAGGTCGCCATAGAATCACCTGCGCTTTAGGATGGATGCTTGAACCTTTGACTACGCTGCGCCACAAGGGTTACTGTTTGTGTTTACGTCTTTAAATAGCAAAGCTATATAACTTTCTAGGTCCATAATGCGTGCGATAGCCTTCTTTGCTCCCGATCTGTCAAGATTGGTGAGAATTAAGAGGTTTAGTCCAAGTATGATAAACTTCTTTTACGAATTGGTAAAGGAAACTGTTAACTACAGACAGAAGAATAATTATAAACGGAATGACTTCCTACAAGGGCTTATTGAATTGAAAAATGGGGAAACTGTTGATGAAAGAGGTATGTTGAAAAGTCTTTAATATTGTTGATTGACTTAATTTATGCACCATAATATACAATATTTCTATGTGATGTGTAAGTAGAACTGTATGTTACTATTGTGATGTGATTTAGTTATCACTGACGAATACGAATTTGCTTCATTAATGATTATAATATTGAGTATCTTTTGCGTAAGACATCTTTCTTAAATGTGCAACTTCTAAGTCGATTAGATTACACTCTCATTCACTATCATACCATTCTCAATTACACAAGATCTAACCGAAGGACTCCCTCATTTTTAATATTTCCGTAAAATTTCAGGAACCATTAAAAAGCTTAGCAATTTCATCTTTTCTTTGGACGATGTAGCAGCGAATACCATGTTATACTTAGTAGCTGGGTACGAAACATCAGCTACAGTGGGTCAATTCACTATTTACGAGTTGGCTTTGAACCCTGACATACAAACAAAAGCACGTGACGAAGTGCTACGAGTACTGGCTAAGTACGATGGTGTGTGTAGCTATGAAGCTCAGAATGAAATGACTTATTTGAACATGGTTTTTGATGGTAAGTGAATTAAGTAGTAATTGTTTAACTATAAAGATGTTAAGAAAACTCTTTCTATTATATAAACTTTGATTCTCTGCATTTTTTTTGTCTTCACCGTCTGATTGTGTATTACCTGTATTTTCTGATAGAAGTGAATTATTCTAAATATCTTATAAAAAAGAACTGTATGGTATACGGAATGTTTTTCATCATACCATATATTAATTAATATAGGTACTTCAATATTAAAAAGAATGCCTTATTTATGGCATTTTGAATACCACGTACTCACCATACATTCACATCACGCCCGTCTTCCCACAGTGTGGTAAGCAAGATCGCAGAACCCCATTCATTCGTACTCAGTCTTTTTCTTTAACAACTCAAATTTATCCTTATTCCAGAATCAATGAGGAAATACCCACCTATGCGAGCTTTATTCAGACGATGCAACAAGTCATATAAGGTCAGGAACAGTGACCTCGTAATAGACAAGGGGACCCTAGTCTTCGTGCCCTGTCAAGCTATACATATGGACCCAGAGATACATGTGCAACCTCAGAAATTTGACCCTGAAAGGTTCAAACCTGAGACAAAATCGCAAAGGCATCCGTGTCACTGGATGCCCTTTGGCGAGGGTCCCAGGAAGTGTCTAGGTTAGTAAAAAAGGCAATTTTCCTTTATACTGTTATAGATATTTTACAGGAAAGCGAGACTTTTCACATATTTTTTATATACAAAGTATTACATTTGTTACACGACGTTAAGGTCATGTTGCAATGATAAGTCCCGTTTTCTTATAATGTAATAATAATTTATGCACAATTATTACATGCATCGGCATAACTTATGTTTGCCAAACGAATGCATCCATAATTCGAACGATTTACATAACTAAATTAGATGTGTATAAATATCATTGCATAGTTATTAACCTTCACCTCTCGTCGAAACTGTGCATTAAGAAAGTATTTTTGATCGCAGGTCTTCGCCAAGGCTATATTCAAGTAAAAATTGCACTGGCCAAGATATTACAAAACTACGAAATCAGACTAGATGAAAGAACATTGGTGCCGATCAAAGTGAAGACTACTGCCCTCTGTTGTGCGCCCGAAGGAGGTATATGGGTCAAATTACGAAAGCTTTGAAAAAGTTATTCTTAGTTATCTAAAGTAGATATAGATTATTTTTTTAGAACTAATTGAAAAGGCCTAAGCTTGTATTTTTATTTAATACGTTTTCGTGTACGTTGTTTTGTAAATAATTGTGTAAGTATTGTGAATAAATTTATTAGTTAGTCTGTAAGCTAGAACAATAATAAAAATATATTAAAACATACGACGAATAAGGAATAAATATAATACGAATATAGTTATTTTATAACCAAGGGTTAAGAGAAACTATTGTGATATGGCATCAAGGATAATAAAATATAATGGTGTATGTAGCATTATTAAAGAAACCAAAAAGTTTTTAGTAACTCACTCTATGTAGCAATCATCGATATAAAATTTATGATTTCTGTTCACAAATGTTATCATTATCCTTCACTTTTAAAAAATGTATAAAGTTAATTAAACTTCAATACATACATTTCATCATCTTCAACATTTATACGTATCTAATTATCGGAATAACTAGACATTATTTATATTAAAATCAAAATGATAAATAAATTGATATAATTCATGAATAAATCATACATATTGGACGAGGTCATACATAATGTAATGAACAAAAATCTTCTAATATATGTTTTACGTGGCCGCCCCACGTGCTAGTCTGGGACGTAAAAATAATGTAGTATATATGTGTAGGTAGCTCCCGTTCTTCACAGCGTGTTGTAGGTGGTGACTACGCAACTATCCAAAATCAATTATAGTGGGTTGTCAAACACAAGGGTGACGTTAGAAGTACCTATAGTATAGTGTGTATGAAGAGGTGTATGAGTGCCAATGAAGCGAATATTTCAAGATCGGGTCAGATGGGGATCCATGTTCTCTGCTTATCTATCTACAGGGGATCAAGGGTGATGTATATTTATGTATGTCATAAACAAAATTTTGCTACTAAAAACTATAATTTCTGAACCTATCTGTCTCGGGGTATATCTGATATTATGTATTTGATAATAGGATAGCCATTAAAAAAATATTTTAAACACGTGTCTAATCTTTTTACTAACCACTTAAAATGTAATCAAACTCGACGAGTTGTAAGCCATAAATTAAAATATTTTATTTAATCTAAAATGTCTATTAAACCGCTTGTGTGTTCCAAAATGTTTTTTACGAGTAACTGGACTACTGGCTGTGTTTTCGTAACTTGATCTTGTGTGAAATCAGGTTTTTGAATAAACTTGTATTTATGCGATGACCTTGTCCTGCTTTCCTTTTTAAAAGCGTAACAAAACAAGTGAGTAAAAGCATCTTTCTTAATTTAAATTTGCGTAAAGTTATAAACATAGCATGAGTATATAGACCTGATAATCAGCCTGTCACAGTCTACTGTCGGACCAAGGCCTCATTCGGAGTGCATCACAAAAAATTACTCGTGACCATCATGCCGCACCTATCATCTTGAAATCATTGAGATGTAGTTTATAAGCATTTATATTGATCTAATTACTAACGACAATTTTTATATCCATATTACATCATCTTCTCAAGGAGGCTGCACGTAGCGTGAAGAACAGAAGAGCATTTATGAGAAGGTTTAATGGTTGTGACTAAAGAGAGATTTATCAGCACTGTTACAGGTGGTTATCCATAGTCTCAGCTTATATCCCGTTGGGCGCGTAGACGCGTGTGTTATCCATACTAATTTTATTAAAAAATAACTATTTTTACAAGAACATCTGAGAGCAATCATAAGAAATTGTGCAGTTTAAACCGTTAGTTAGTTAAAAACAGTTAGTACGAATAAATAATGATACCTAGCTGGCACTATGTCCGACATGTCATAGAAGATGACTAGGGGATTAGGGGTCAGTGTAATGATAAATGATAGCACCCTGTAAGCAATGCTTCGTATGAAAGCCAAAACAACTTTCATATGAATGTTAATCGTGATGAAGGAGATATTAAGGTCGAGATTTTGTCCACCAGAAATAGTTTAAAGGTTGCAAGGTTTATGAGTTCAAAAGGAAAACATTATTAGATATATATTCATAAGTATTTATTTATTGAGGAACACTAAAACATTTTTTTATATTACCACAAAATAAGTATTGCTTAGGAACACGTATCATTATGTTTTAAAGTAACTAAACTAATTATTTACAAAATTAATACATTTACGAGTTTTTTATTTATTTGTTAAAGTTAATAAAATTAAAGCTAATCAAGTTTCTTTTCCATATTTATTTCGCCACTTTCGGACTTCGTTGAGGGCGCTACTATATTCGTATGTTGCGAGAGTATTGGTTCTATATCTTCTTCTAATTTGCTGTCATTACGATTTAAGAGGTCAGTAGAGTCAGATACAGAGTCCCTTTTGTCTCTATTATTCGCTTTAGTATTTATATAAAACCTTAGCTTAGTGATATTATTTTTCAATTGTTGTGTGCTGGAATTGGTCGCCATGTTGATTTTCAACACCACCTTCTTTGGTTGGTCTTTTTTTTCCGGTTGCCTAGGCGGCCCAAACTTCGTGACGGTTTCATTAAATCTAAGCCTTGGATACTTCACCTCAGATTTTTTATTGGATATTAGAGAAAAATTGCTTGGTGCCTTTTCTTCGTCAGTATTACTCGTTTCATTATCACGTGAGAAGAAACTGTCGTTACTTTCCTGTAATTGTATTTGTAATTTTCATTAAAAACATTTTATTTGAAAAATGTGGGCTACATGTCCATACACTTAATAACTATATTATCTCTCTAACTATTTTGCGACTATTTATGTATAATGTAAGATTGTGCAGAATACGGAAGCGTGTGATTCGTGAACGTTGTGATATGAGGGAAGATGTTGTGACGAAAATTGAGACTGGTGGTGTTGAGGTGATTTGGGCACATGCAGTGGACGGATAAAATGGTTACGAAAGGAATTTCTTGAGCTAAAGTGGAAGATAGAGTTGGAAGGGGTAGGCCGCGTAGAACACAATTATTCACAGATACATACATCAAATCGGAAACATTCTTCTCAGGGCAACGTATGTAGGGTGACGTATAGAAGAGCATGTATGAGACGTTTAATGAGTGTGAGTGAAGCTAGGGAGATTTGTTAGGATCGTTCCAGGTGGAGATCGATAGTCTCTGCCTATTTGCTTGGGGACGTAGAGGCGTGAATATAAGTATTTATTTTACAAAGGATAGATCTTGTGATGCGTATATTGTTCGCAAGTATAAAAGATGATATGTATTTTTCTTATGGAGGTAAAACTATCCAAGTAACTATCTTAGGCAAATTAAGTAATTGTTCATATTGGTAACGATTGGTAAGCCACCTGAACGGTAATCGTGAGGCCCCGCGTTCGATTCCCGGTGGAGGCAGTGTTAAGAACTACGCTTTTCTTCTACTTTCCAGTCTGCTCGTTTATTATTTAATATGATTTATCCATGCATAATATAATAAATATAATATGTTTCTTAAATATATACATAACACAAGTAAAAAAAGCGGCTGTAGCCCAGTGGGTAAGAGCTCGGACTTCGTATGAGAAAGGTCCTAGGTTCGAATCCCGACTCTGGCATGTACCAATGAATGAAATTTAAATATGTGTTTTTCATTTACGTACATAATTAACAGTCGCTAACGGTGAGGGAAAACATCGTGGGGCAACCTGCCTATCCCTCAGGATAGGTAATAGTCAGTGCCTATATACGGCGCGGCGATACGGTTCACTACCTATCACGTTGGGTGCTGTCTATCTAGTGATACGCGGGCTTTGAATGACCCATACCGAACATGCCTTCGAAATTTCGGAGATGGGCATTCAAGCCTCTGACTACCCCGCCATAATAAAAAAGGGAGTGTGTATACACAAGTCGTGAAGCGTATGTATGTTTATAACACAAGTATTAAATGTATTTAGAAAGGGGCTAGTCTTATTGGTGTATTAGTGGTTTAAAATTAGTTAGTAATATTAATTCTTACCTCCTCGAATAATTCCCTTGGCATCGAGGCGGTGATTCTAACCAAATCGAAGTCCATAATGAACACGATCCGGATTATCACTATGGCAGATATCATGGTCCAAACTCCGGTGTGTGACCACATACACCATCGCAGGATTCGGTACAGCGACTTGGCTTGGGTGATTTCAGAACTGTGAAAGAGATAAAATATGTACTAGTCTCGTGATAGCAGGGACGCAAAAAGAATGCTAACTAGCTGCCGTTCTTCCCGGCATGACGTAGGAGGATTTAGGGACTAGGTAAATGGAATCAATTGGCTAATGGGCTAGCAACCTGTTACCATTGTTCTGAAAGACATTACAACACAATATTCATTCTAAAAAAAGACCTAGGAGATACTAAATCTCCAGAGTTCTGTCGACCCCGAAGGAATGAAGGAAAAGTTGAAAGGATTGAAGGACGTGTATATGTATATACCTAGTCTATTATTTGATATAGTCAAGTAAGCGTCTCAATGTATGTAGAACACCAACTGTCACGTTGGGTTCCATTTATCTGGAAAAATATGGCTTGGATATGACTACATATTATTGTTGTTAATTTTGCCCATAATATCAGCGTTGCATTTGCCACTAAACGTAACATACCCAGCTGAGTTAGAACCTTTTTGCTGCGACAATAACATGCACAAGCTACACCCCTAGTTTGTAAGTTTGATTTGTAAAATATTTGTTTTGTGTATGTTTTTGTTGCTGTAAATAAATGCTTTATTATTATTAATATATGAAATAAGTCGTTATTGCGGAAACGTTCACTCACCAGTCGTCCGAATAACAGTTAACGAACTGGAGAAAAACGACGTAGAACTGTTGGAGACCTTTGTCAGTGTATATTGTTATGCCTAGGGAGACTAGTGCCGCACAGACGGAAAATGCGAGTAACGGGACGTATATACGCCACGGACTGACGAGCCTGAAAATAAAAGAAGATTTCTTTCATTCGTTACCGTATTAGTTTTGGCTGTATAGTTTATGTACCTTTGCCTTTCACTTTGGGTGTAATATATGAAAAAAAAAACATCTTATAAGCAAAGCTTGGAAGTTGGACAGCGTTGAAAAATGGAAATTTATGTAATTCGATATAAACATTTCCAATTTTCAAGACCCCGTTCATTAAATGGAGTTTTTTTACTACTTTTACTCCTACAAAAGTGCTAAATTCATCAGTCAGCAATTATTATAATCGATCCGTATTTAAAATTTTTGTAAGGTTTTGGCCTGTGGAGCTTTCATTATATTCCTTTCGAAATACATTCACATCCTTTAATCCCTTTCGGGGTGGACAGTACCTCGGAGATATAATGTCTGCTAGGTCACTTTATAGCTACAATATTGGGTTCACGATGTCATAATGGAATATTAGTGACAGGTCGCTAGCCAATGAACAAATTCCATTTACCCCTAGTCCCTTAGTCAATGCGACATGTCGTGAAGAACGGCAGCTAGTTAGTTCACTCACCCTGTGAGGGTCCGTCCGGCGTATATCATGACGAACATGGTGAACCAGATAACGCCACAGAGTGCGCAGAACAAGGGCGCGAACGTCGGCAGATCGCAGTCAGCCGAGTTCAAGAACTTCGTGTGGTTAACTAAGAACTCTGAAATATTATGTGTAGTGTATCACCACGCCACCAGGCCACGTCTGTCGTAAAACAACGACCGCTTGAGTAAAGCGGTTCTCGAGTGGAGGCCACGTCTCGGCAAACTTAGTGTAGGACGCCCCCCTGCTAGGTGGACCGATGACCTCAAGAAGGTTGCTGGTAGTGGCTGGATGAGGGCCACGAAAGATCGTCTTTTGTGGCGTACCCTTGGGGAGGCCTATGTCCAGCAGTGGACTGGTACAGGCTGATTGATTGATTGATATATAGTATAGTCATCATAATTGATGACGATAAACCACAGTCGTTTCATTGGCACACATACATACCTCATACACATTTGGCTACATTTGTACCCAAAATAAACATTACAAAAACTATTATTAATAATTACTGATTAATAATTGTGCACGATACGATATTCTGCTACGCTCTTTACAAGAGGCGCCATTACACATGTACATATATTACATTTGCCCCTAGTCTCTTATGGTCCTCCGGCGACATACCGGGAAGAACGGCAGTTAGTTCGCTGCTTTTATTTTCCAGTGAAGCACGACAGCATCATACAATTTTAAAGAATTGATAATAGTTTTGTGCTAGTCTGGGACGTAAAATGTTAACTAGCTGCCTCTCTTCCCGGCTTGTCGTAGGAGGCGAATAAGGGATTACGGGTAAATAGAATTTATCGGGCGATGGGCTAGCAAACTCTCACCAATGTTCCATTACGACATCACAACCGCAATATTCATGCTAAAAAGTGACCTAGGAGATATTATATCTCCAAAGTTCTATCTACCTAAGGGACCCAGAGACAAATACATTCACAACCATGAACCCTCGTATGGTAGTCAGAGGTTTAGATGTCCATCTCCGCAATTGCAAAGGTAGTAAATCTGTGGCCATCTCGAAGCCCTGTGTTGACCAGATAGTCTGTACTTAACGTGACAGGTGGTAAGCCGTGTCGCCATTTACACGCACTAACTATTTATTACCTGTTCGGGAAACAGGGGCCTTAATCCACTAATACCTTTTGCAAAATAACACTTCAGTATCAGATCAGTAATAGTGTGAATAAGGTAGTAAATTAGCAAAAAAGTCACAAATTTCGATATTTTTTAAGCGAAATTTGACACTTACAAATTATAATGGTGAAATTTGACACTTGTTCATCCACTACCAACTTCACATTATTACTGATCTGATATTGAACTGCGTTTGTACTAAAACGCATTAGTGGACTAAGACCAGGCTCCCAGGTACGTTATTATGTATATATCATACACTTGTGACACGACTTGTGTATACACACTCCCTTTTTTATTATGGCGGGGTAGTCAGAGGCTTGAATGCCCATCTCCGAAATTTCGAAGGCATGTTAGGTATGGGTCATTCGAAGCCCGCGTATCACTAGATAGACAGCACCCAACGTGATAGGTAGTGAACCGTATCGCCGTATATTATGTATACGTATGTCTGTATAACAGTGTAGTGCTAACCTTTAGTCCTGATAAGGGGTAGGATTAACCTTCCGTGCGGGAACAGGATGCATTCACCGTGGAAGATGTTTATGATGGCCCTTAGGATGCACGCGGTGGCCGTTCCAGACGCGAACGCCATGGCGAACAGGCACAGGAACAGCCCTGGCAACATCTTAATACATTAACATACGCTTCACGAATTATGTATAATAATAAGCGTTTATTTACAGCCATAGAAACATATTTTAAAGAAAGAATAAAGAAAATACTTTATTCACTGCTTCAAATAACATTAAACACACAAACAATAAACATCAAGAATGAAAAATGTTGATACAGTGAATTTTTTGACAGGTTTTTATCCCTGCCTCTATCGAGAATGGAACCAAGACGATTAAGCAAAGGCCACACCGCCAGCGGGCCTTTGAGCGAGCTAGGTGGGCGAACATCGTTTCAACTCTTTACATATAACACACACTGTAAGCTTCCAACTGGCTAGTTTGTTCAGGCGGTTAACCGTTCGCGGCACGTAGGTCGTCAAACAAGGGACTATACTGAAAATGTGAATAAATGGTGGAGAAATTGATTGTATTTTTTTAATTTAGAATGGGATTGCTCTTGGTCCATACAAATCCAAGTAGTTGGATTAGTCAGGCCTAAGGTGGAGCGAGCTCTCCCAGAAAGTGATTGTGCACCCGCGATTTGAAAGTCTGAGGACTGTACCCTTCCGGAAACACAGACGCAGGCAGGGAATTCCACTACTTGCCGGCCCGCATAATAAAGGACGCTTTAAAGCGGTTCGTAAATTAGTTTCGTAATAATAAAGCGTCACTCACGCGACATGAAACCACGGTGGTGTTCCTTTTTCTCTTGTAGCTTGTAAGTCTCGTACAGAATTATGTCGGATTCCGATGCAATTGACATTTGAGACATGATTATCAGCTGTTGAGAGCTTGTCTAATATTTGCAAATACGTATACGTTAATTACAAAACTATGCTTTTTTACTATAAATGTTGATCAGTCGTAAAAAAGATGTAGTATGATGTTTTTCAGACTAAAAACACGACAAGGCTTAGGTACTAAAAGGGTTTAAGGTACTTAGTTTTCCTTTTCCAGTTTCCCAAAGACTTTTTCCTTATTTGGGTTTATGGTTATTTCGTCCGCATTTAGGAACATTTGACCAAAATACAAGTATTATTATTATTTTAACTGGCAGTTAACTACAGCTTGGCAAAAAAGTCTAGAAACGTAAACTTTTATTTGTGATCTTGCAACCTTAAAAAATAAAAAATAATTATGTAAACAAAGTGATGTCAAATTTCCAAATATTTGTTTCAAATAAACTCTAACATAAAACGGTTATTTAAATACGTAGAAAGTTAATTAAAATGAATAAGACTATGCGAAATGATGTCAGGAGTGTGATTTACAAAGTTTATAATAAATGTCTGGCGGAAAAAAAGGACAAATCTATTCTTTCGGATGTGGACGATGTTTATCAAAGAACTGCTAAAATGACCGGTATCTGAACGTTTATTTTGTTGTATATAGTTGGTTAATGCATTACTTGATGAACTATAAACCATTGTGAATTGCTTGCATACGAGATAAGTGTAATATTATACAATAAACTTCGAACACGAGGGTTATGTTTACATCTTTGTTCAGTACTGTGGCGCGCATTAATGAAGTTGATACTTTTGAGTATTTTTAATTATTTTAGTATTTTTATTATAATTATTAGTATTATTTTTATTATTTTAGTACTGGAAAAATTCATGCCAGCACGTAATTAAAATTGAAAACGAATACAACAAGCGGGAATTGACTCTATATGAAGACATAGAGCGATTAGTCATAAATTTCAAAGATGACACCAGCAGCAGTAGTTCCGAATCTGAGTGCGAGAACGACTTAAAATATTCTGCAGCTAGCTCTAGTTTTGATATGGACGTGGAGGCGGTAGAATTTTTGGAAGAAAATTTATTTTAATAAAATTTGGATATTTTTTTTGAAGTTTGGTACATATATTAATTATATACACAGGTGATTGTAGTATACTACCAACTCTGATGTTTTAAATACATACAGATGGTAATAGCAAATGCCCATAATGTTACACAAATAATACTTCTATGTACTAAGTACCAAGACTAGGTTGTCCACTTTAAGGGTTGCTATGAAAAAACTTAGTGGCGCCCCCATTATTTTCTACTCTTTTTTGCCAAGCTATCTATACATTAAGCTAATATGTACAATAGAAGCCCGTAATGAAGAAATAAGTTAAATAATATTACATACATTATACATTCAAGTCCTTCACGATAGAAGTGATCGGAAAGCTACCTAAGAGGTTTTCGCTTAGAAGCTCTACAACCCAAAAAAGAATTACTGGAATGAGGCTTATGTAATGAAGATACTCATATACATTTTCCACCCCGTGTTTTTTTTCCCATGTCCACCGCGAAACTTTCGGATAGTATCTCCTACGTCACTTTAGCGAGTATGCAAATGAAATTTATTCTTACTACTACTATTAATTTCTTTGTAACGTTTATGTTACAAAGAATAATCATAGTATGACCGTAATAAATTAATTTTATGGTTTGGTATGATTTTTATAAATTCAGACATAGTTGAAATAGCTGTAAAACAGTTTTTATCTATGTTGCATTGATTTACGATGCAAATACAGTGAGGGACAACATCGTAAGGAATGTATTTCCTTGAACTGTAATAGTCAGTTTTTGTAAATGGTGCCGGTTTACTACCCGGTCGACACGTGATGGTGGCTTTGAGGTGGCCATAGAATTACTGAATGATCAATTGTAACGATGGACATACGAACCGCTGACTGCCCCTTAAAGGATAATGGTCGTAAATAGCAAGTAACTATGTAAGATTCAATAATTCACCATATACCATATTAAGTGTACAAACTGTTCTGTGTGGATGATCCCCAAGCTTCTGACTATCCAGCAAATATCAACAGCCGTAATGCTCAATTAAGGTCAATAACTTAAAGATGATTACAATTCCTACACTGTATACACACTCTCCAGAGATAAATTGATTGTGTGTCGATATTGTGAGCAAATTGATAGGCGATTGTTTGTCAGTGACATTTCAACCCGGGTCGGGAGTGGACGTAACAAATATGTTCTTAATAAAAACAATAATAAAAACAACTGTTATCAGTGTTTTTATCCATGTTGTTATTTGTACAGAAAAGTTCGTTAGCTTAGACAGTGACGCTGGAGTGAAATGGAATGTGCAGAACGCTAATGGATGTGAGTGCATGTTTTATAAATGCTATAAATATAATATTAATGCCTTGATTTAGTTGTGGTCAGACCTATGTTAAATTATTTCCAAGTGTCCCAAAGCTTATTAAGGATAAACAGATTATTAATAAGTTGCATGTTTTCATGATATGTCTTTAGAAGTTACGAATGGTAATTGGTAAAAACGTGATTAAATTACAAATGATTAGAACAACGTCAATAAAAAATGTTGTTTTTGTTTTATCCAACTTACGAGTATTTATTTAACTTTCACAAACATAATATTACAAAGAACAAAAGTGTATTACGAAGATATAAATAGATACAATAGATATATTGCTTTATTCTTTGACATATTGTTAGATGTACGAGTATAATACACGACCTATGAAAATATAACTTTGCAAATATACATTGTTTATTAACCCATTTACGACAATATTTAAAAACTATGCGTTCTTTTATATCTAGTTTTAATATGTTATCTATTTCAGCTATTAGCATACCGGCCAGAGTGCCAGGAGGTATATACTCTGACCTGATGAAGGCCGGTGTAATCGGAGACATCCTGTCTGGGTTCAACGATGTCTTCACTCGATGGGTGGCCTATGACAACTGGACTTACACAGCTGTGTTTACCGGTATATGACAATGTTGTGTTTTATGCATACGTGTGGCTTGGGTAAACAAAAGGATTAGAATAAAAGAGATTGTGGGTTCAATATTGAACAAATGTTAATAAATCACAATTTGCGAAACAAAAACACAGAACACCAATTGTCATGAATGGTCATGAATGCGTTTATCTTTTACCATCATAATTAAATAATAAATAATAATAAATCTTTATTGACAAAACTTAGCCCTAAAATACATTTTACTTCTGCTCCTGAACTAGGTTTATACAAATCTGAATTTCAGGACACAGTTCTCTGACGTCCTATACAACTACTAAGTTGCTAAAATATGGTCCAGGATGTGTGAAATTATGACACTATTACACTAATTGAATTAGATCGTTAAGGGTTCTTAGGCAACGTATATTTAATAAATATACGTATACTTATTAAAGAATACTTAATATTACATGTGGTAAGCTGTATCGTCATGTACAATGACTCACTATTACCGGTTCGGGAATCAGATAGGTTTCCTTCAGTTCGCTATTTTTGGATCTACATTTTATTGCGTATATTATTAAAATTAGTTATTCATAACCTCATTTTACGTTTACAGTTGACAATGAAGACGATTTAGACTATCCACAAATCAATTTAGTCTTAGACGGAGTAGACACTGTTGCCTATGTGGAACTCAACGACAGTCCGATTGGATCTACGAACAATATGTTTGCCCAGGAGAAATTCGATATTGCACAACATATCAAGGTACTAAATGTTGTCAGGATACGTGATCTCTACTTACCCTCTGTAGGGGAACGGCGTGAATATTAATGCGTATTTAGTGTGTAAATATAAAAGCATATTCTGCTTCAGATATAATATTCTCTTGAAAGGTATTACTTGTCCATATTATTAACACTTGCCCTATTATTATTATACAGACGCTTTCAACTTAAATGAAAAGTATTTAGGAGCCTATTAGATCCTTTATCATTATACTTTGTTTTGACATTCCAAAGATAAATCTGGCAACCCCATTGAATCCGTAATCTTATCTAGAACACTTGTCATTTCAAATCAAGTGTTTAATCTGTTACTATGTCTAACATGGGCTATAAATAACCAAGTTTATCTAAGTTATGCATATAATTCATAGTATGTATTGTTTTCTTTGTCTCTCCCATGCTCCCAATGTAACTTTTACAACATTTACCAAATTCGTCTTTACCAATTTAACAATTTAAAACTAGTTTACTCTTTTAATTTTATTTCTTATAAACCGTCGTCGTCGAAGACAAGTGATACAATTTTTGATTTGACTTTCTTTAATGCAGCCCTCATTTATTCATCTTTTCTCTGTTATGTGTTTTGTTTTTTTTTGTATGTGGAACGTTCCTTGAAATATTTTTCTTACTGGAACGTTCGGGTGTATTAAACAGTTGGTCAGCTGAGTAGGGCAGTTGCGAACAACTCATGTTAATACTCCTACATAGCTTTCATCAATCCACCATCATGTTTATCCAATACTCTTCATTCCCCAGTATATTACATATAACGATGAAGTCTTTTGTAGTACGGTCCAAATCAGTTGAAAGTGAGCTTCGTGTCTCCAGTGGCGGCGGCGAAGGTTCGTTCTGACAAGCACTTTACGTCGCCAGAGTGCGTCCCAGAGCTGTACAACGGAGAGTGCCACGCCAACCAGCTGAGGAAGATGCAGGCTTCCTTTTCCTGGGACTGGGGGCCAGCGTTTCCTTCTGTTGGACCATGGTATATGAAACTTATTAATGTGTGCGCAATTGCAGTGTACAATTTAAATCTATAATGTCAATTACGGATCTTGTCGTGGCATTTGATTATGTCTATATTATGCATAACTATAGACGCAATTGTTTATTACAACGTAGAAAAAAACACGGTTTAAAAAAGTTAGTACATAAAAAATGTGTGAGTTCATAGTACTCTTATCTATACGCATGTAACGCTAGAACGTCTAGAATTCTATCGTTACAGAAAACACGCCAGGAATTTTCTATCGGAATAGAAAAAATTGAATATTTTAATATAGATTTTGAAGACACCTAGGTTTTATAACCTATACCTATTATTCTAGATATAAAAGAAGCGTAATTCAATTGATTAGTATGTGGGTATGGATAGACAGTTAGTTGATTTTTAGATATATCTTATGAGCCCAATAAGGGATATGAGAGTAAATCAAACTATTTTCCAGGCGATCAGCGAGAATCGAGTTCTATAGATCAGCAACAATGAAAGCATTGACCACACATACGACAAAAATTGACGACAAATGGAACCTAAAAATTAAAGTATATTTAGAATCTGGATCTCAGGCTCAGAAGGTTTTGGGTGAATTAGAAGCTAATTTAGAGCTGCCAAATATAGAAACTATAAAAGTGGCGAAGAGTATCGAAATACTAACCAGGAATGATGGTACGGCTGAAGTTGATATTGACATGAATATTGCTGAGGTAATTATTTGTATAGTAAGGTGTGAGTTAACTTATATTACTATACTAAGATTTAAGTTTTGGATAGCTAAATTTACTGTTTTTAGTCATGTTGTGTGTACGTTTTTTACAGAATAAAATCGAGGAGTGGTGGCCTAATGGTTTCGGAACTCAAAAGTTATACAACCTGAGCGTGATGTTCAACAATTTTCAAACTAAAACCGTTCGAAATGTTCGAGTTGGATTCCGGACTATACAATTAGTTCAAGAACCTGCGTCTACAGTTCTAGGTATTAATGTTTTCATTAGCATTAAGTATTTTAACGCGATTATTATTATTTATAATATTTATATGATTGACCAGTGTTATAATTATATATATAGAACGTGTATGTATGAATACAAGTTGTATTGTATGAATAAAATCTATATCATAAGTTATTCTTGAATTATTGTTTTTTTTGTGTTCTGCTTACTATTATTAATTTATTTTATTTTAAATGTATAATTGTTTCTTTATAAACTATAAGGATGGAATAAGAAAAAAATGTTCGCATACCGCATTGGAAACTTCTGTACTGGTATCTGAATAGTTGTTGTAAATAAATACATTAACTTTTGATTATATCCAACGTATTCTCTCCAGGTAATTCGTCGGCAGGGGAAGGTCTCACATTCTACTTTAAAGTCAACGGCTACCCTCTGTTCATGAAGGGATCCAACTGGATACCAGCCCACATCTTGCCCGAACTTGGAAGTGATAAAGAAACCGGTAAGTTGCCTTTTTCAGTAGTTCATGATACCTTTCTTAGCTTATTTTGAAGATTATCAACATAATTAATCACAACAAGGTAAGTATAAATAAGAAACTAGGAGTTAAAATCGATTGCAGATATTAGTAAAATAACTTAAAGGCTCCAATACTTCGACGATCTTGTGTATTAGTAGTACAGTGTAAACTTTGTAATATAGGCATAGAACAGAGTGACATTATGGGCGACGGCTACCTAGGTTCCGTAATAGACATCCATTGCCATTGCATCAAAACATTATTTAGTTCAGTTTATGTAGTTTGACAGAACAAAAGACAGTGACAATTATAATAACTCCCCTGTTATCTAATCCTCAGTTGACCATCTCCTGCAATCAGCTAAGGATGTCCACATGGCTATGATAAGGGTGTGGGGAGGCGGCGTCTATGAGTCTGATTATTTCTATGACAAGTGCGATGAGCTGGGCATTCTCATATGGCAGGATTTCATGTTTGCCTGCTCCATGTATCCGGTTGATGCTGACTTCATTGCGTTAGTATTTTGTAGTATTATTCTCATATTTTACGAAACTATTAAGCTATCCATAGTCAAGTAAAACGTATTGAAGGTTCAAGGGTTTTTGCGTTTTATAATCCACATTAAAAAGAGTATCTTAAATTTGATATTTTTCTCATAATATACCTACACTTTAAGACCATAAACACTTTTAGAAACCCACATTTCACCCAAAGTGACGAGTATACTACACTACTAGTCTGGTACTACTAGTTCGAAGAAAATTATTTTCTTACTCATGTAGAATGTTGTAAAATTATTAGCAGTGTCCTAATCAATAATAGACAAAAACCTGCTCCTTATACAAATAATAGAAGGGTCTAATTCTTCACAGATCAGTGGAAAAAGAAGTAGAATATAACGTGTTAAGACTGCAGCATCACGCCTCCATAGCCGTGTGGGCTGGGAACAATGAAAACGAGGCTGCATTAAGAGGAAACTGGTACCAAACAAAGAGCCAGTTCGAAAGATACAAACGCGAATACATTAAGCTATACGTAGACACCATAAAACCAATAGTTGAAAACATTGACCCAGACAGAAAATACCTAGTATCGAGCCCATCTAATGGGGTGGAATCTGAAGAAGAAGGTTATATAGCAAAGAATCCTTACGACCCTCTATACGGAGACAGTCACTATTATAATTATGTAGCAGATAGTTGGAATACTAATATTTATACGAATACGAGGTTTGCCTCTGAATATGGGTTCCAATCTTTGCCTTCTATAGCAACTATGAAAACGGCGACAAATGACAGTGAAGATTTTGAAATCAATAGTGAATATAGTCAACATAGACAGCATAGTCCTGTGGGATATGATGCCATTGAGCTGAGTCTTGACAGACACTTTCAATTGGATGAAAAAGATCCGAATTATTTTGAAAAATTTGTCTTTTACAGTCAGGTTAGTATAGTTCCGTTTAATTTCATGACGACATTAATTTTGTACTTTAACTAAAGTATTTATTTTTATTCCATTCCATCTTCCATTGAATGATATAACTTCTACAATATATGTTCGTATGAGTTTTATAATTTGGCATCGAAACTAAAATTCCTATTTAACTATCAAGACTTCATGACTCTAAGGCACATTAATATCAATAAAATATACTTTTTTAGTTGTGTTGTAATACTTTTACATTCTTATAGATTGACCAAGCAATGGCTATTAAAACGGAGACTGAAAAGTATCGGCAGAGTCAGGAAGATTGGTACACGATGGGTGCATTGTACTGGCAACTTAATGACGTATGGCAGGCACCCTCTTGGTCTGGTATAGGTGGGTCCAAAATAATTAACATTTTATGTTGATAAATATGGTATACGTTCCACTATGACATATAGTCTGGTTCCTAATAAACATTAAACATACAAATCACTTACATCTTTCTACTGACTACGCAGATATTATTAATTTTTACAACATACATAATATTCAACAGTTTTAGGTTTTTTTCAGAATTGTAAGTATCTTAAACTTTCAGTATATAAAAGTAGTTCAGCAAAAGACGTTCGACCTCAAAGACATATACGTTTATATTTATATAATATTATTGTTTTTAGAATTCGGAGGCAAATGGAAGATGTTACATTACTTCGCAAGGTCATTTTTCGCACCAGTGTTGATATCGCCAAACATTTTAGCATCCGGAGACATCAATACTTACATACTGAATGACGGATTCGAGCCGATATCCGATGCTGTGATCCGAATCGATATCATGAACTGGACATCCCTTACACCCATGGAGACGAAAACCTACAAAGGTTTTGTCAAACCTCTTTCTTCGAAGAAACAGGATATTGCCCTAAACGCGTGGGAACTGGGAGATACTAAAAACATATTCTTTAGGTTTTCGCTCGAGCTGGAAAATGTACAAATTTCACCTAAAAACTACATATTCCCGACGTTTCTGAAAAATATCAATGGATTGAGGAAGCCAAACATTAACGTAAGTGAATAATTGCTTGTGGATGGAACTCCGTTCATTAATATCATGCTCAAATTGATTGACATTGGTAGTCTTTTATTGCTAATCGATGTTACGAAATTTACGAGTTACACGTACAAAAATTTTAGAACACCGCTCGAAATTACCTTACATCTTAAACTCTAATCTGGTTTCATAAATACACATTTATTTTGCATTAAAACTTACACCACAAAACTGTGGTATCTAATTAAACAATCGTTACTTTTTCTAGTTATCACATTAGCCAAAACTAAACTAACTGATTAATTGTATGATATTTATATTATAAAATGACCATTCTGAAAGGGATTGATGGACGCGGATGCATATGTATGTATAAACTAGTATAAATACATTTAACAGAACTAATAATTTTGAACGTTTCAGATTACCGTATCTCCAATTTCAAGCAAATCTGGCACAGATGACTTCCCCTACACAATACGGGTAAACGTAGATGGTATAATTTTGTTCTTATGGCTAGAAACCGATTTGGAAGGAAGGTTTGAGGACAACGGGTTCATAGTGACGGAGCCTCAAGTGGTGACGACTTTTATGGCTAAGTATAAGTATGGGGCTGACGAAATCGAAAGTTGTATTAGATACCAATATTATTACCATTAAATTAATTTCTATAAGAACTGAAGTTTTATTTTGTAAAGTTTTAAATTACTTAAATAAAATGAGGGATATAACACATATTCACGAACTTAATACCCTTACGGAGTATTCAGAGGTTGAGTGTTCTCCATCAACTGAACAACTATGTTGTCATTGGCCACTCGAAATGTTCTTTTTGTCTAAAATAACCAATATTCATCGTGACATGTCGTAAACCATGTCTCCATATACAGATACTAACTATTGCCCAGGTCGAGAAGGCAGGTTTCCTATTGTTTTCCCTCGCTTGTAAGAAGTGATGGACAATCTAGATGGCCACCCATCCTGATACTTCCCACGCCCGCATTGCCTAACTTCGATGAACGAAAGAGAACCAGTTTATCAACGCGGCTTACCTTCAACCCCTGTTTTATAAAATATATACGATGATTTGATATAAGTAACCATGGGGTAAAGTTGATTGTGCGATGAATAAGCAACCTATAACTATAGACAAAGAGAAATAGACAAACGTGTTCACGACCATTGACCCTTGCGGGGTAGTCAGAGGTTCAGGTGTCTATCTTCGCAATTGCGAAGGTAGTAATTCTATGGCCACCTCAAACCCACGTATTGACCAGATAGTCAGTACTCAATGTGACAGGTCGTAAGCCACGTCGCCATACTATACATACTATAATACTGACGAATATCTTGGTAGTGGAGCTTAGAGTAAATGAAAGTCTTTAAGAAAATGTATAAACAAATTTATTATTAAATTAATTTACAAAACAATTGTTGGACGAAAATTACAATAACTGGTAAGGGCGTCACATTAATACATATTTTTTTCGATTATTAAAAGCCCTTTATTTACAAAAACATCGTAAAATCCTACTTTTTATCGTACATACATATTATTTACATGTAAAACTTCTTTAGTTTTGTTACAATATGCAACCTAGTCTTCACTTATGCAGATAAAATCATAGGCTGATATTAATTTTGTAAAACTTATACGAAAAAAGTAGCTAAAAGTTAGAAAGCTTTTCAGAAAGCCTTAGTTTATCACAACTGATATAATTTCTTATAATAATTTCATTTCCTTAATAATGCTATAGATATAGAAGTAGGTAGTATACCAAAGATATTTCCAAAAGTTCTATCGCAGATCATTGCCTCAAAATATTACTTTAATCTGGAGCTGAAGTCTACTAATTAATTGCAACATTATACATAGTTCAGTAGATTATGTAGTGGTTTGCAATCGTAGTTCGAGAGCAGTTCAATGGGGTGAAGTTGTTAGTGAAGTAATAAAAGTGTCAAATTTCGCCATTGAAATGTATTAGTTGTAGCCTTAAAACTAACATTTAGATATTGAAATAGTAGTAATTAAACTTTATTTACAACATATTTAAATAAATTGAATACTTTAAACAAAATAAAACTAAAGACTATCGTCCTTCAAGGATATTCTTAAAAAGGACTGTCGTCCTTTAAAACATAGTCTTGAAAAGGACTGCCGTCCTTCAAGGATATTCCTGATGAGGACTATCTTCAGGGAAAAGTCCTTTTCAGGAGAAGGATTTTAATGTAATAGTCCTTTTGAGAAGAAAGATCTTAAAGGGATAGTCCTTTTCAAGAGGAAGTTCTACAGGGAATAGTCCTTTCCAGTCCTTAAAGGATATTCCTGAACAGGACTATCGTCCTTCAAGAATATTCCTGAAAAGGACTATCGTCTTTGAAGGAAATTCCTGAAAAGGACTATCGTCCTTCAAGGATATTCCTGAAAAGGACTATCGTCCTTCAAGGATGTTCCTGAAAAGACTATCGTCCTTCAAGGATGTTCCTTAAAATGACTATCGTCCTTGAAGGATAATCCTGAAAAGAACTATCGTCCTTCAAGGATATTCCTGAAAAGGATTATCGTCCTTTAAGGATATTCCTGAAAAGGACTTTCGTCCTTCAAGGATATTCCTGAAAAGGAATATCGTACTTCAAGGATATTCCTGATAAGGACTATCGCCCTTCAAGGATATTCCTGAAAAGGACTATCGTCCTTCAAGGATATTCCTGAAAAGGACTATCGTCCTTCAAACTTAGTCCTGAAAAGGACTATCGTCCTATAAGGATATTCCTGAAAAGGACTATCGCCCTTTAAGGATAATCCTGAAAATGACTATTGTCCTTGAAGGATTTTTCTGAAAAGGACTATCGTCCTTGAAGGATATTCCTGAAAAGGACTATCGTACTTCAAGGATGATCGTAAACTGGACTATCGTCCTTGAAGGTTATTTCTGAAAAGGACTATCGTTCTTCAAGGATATTCCTGAAAAGGACTTTCGTCCTTCAAGGATATTCTGATAAGGACTATGGTCATATAAGGATATTCCTGAAAAGGACTATTGCCCTTCAAGAATATTCCTGAAAAGGACTATCGTATTTGAAGGAAATTCCTGAAAAGGACTATCGTCCTTCAAGGATATATCTGAAAAGGACTATCGTCCTTCAAGGATATTCCTGAAAAGGACTTTCGTCCTTCAAGGATATTCCTGAAAAGGACTATCGTACTTCAAGGATATTCCTGAAAATTACTATCATCCTTGAAGGATATCCCTGAAAAGGACTGTGGTTCTATAAGGATATTCCTAAAAAGGACTATCGTCCTTCAAGGATAATCCTGAAAAGGACTATCGTCCTTGAAGGATATTCCTGAAAAAGACTATCGTCCTTGAAGGATATTCCTGAAGAGGACTATCGTCCTTAAAGGATAATCCTGAAAAGGACTATCGCCCTTTAAGGATAATCCTGAAAATGACTATCGTCCTTGAAGGATATTCCTGAAGAGGACTATCGTCCTTGAAGGATATTCCTGAAAAGGACTATCGTACTTCAAGGATGATCGTAAAAAGGACTATCGTCCTTGAAGGATATTCCTGAAAAGGACTATCGTTCTTCAAGGATATTCCTGAAAATTACTATCATCCTTGAAGGATATTTTGAAAAGGACTATGGTCATATAGGGATATTCCTGAAAAGGACTATCGTCTTTGAAGGAAATTCCTGAAAAGGACTATCGTCCTTCAAGGATATATCTGAAAAGGACTATCGTCCTTCAAGTATATTCCTGAAAAGGACTATCGTCCTTCAAGGATATTCCTGAAAAGGACTATCGTCCTTCAAGGATATTCCTGAAAAGGACTATCGTCCTTCAAGGATGATCCTAAACAGGACTATCGTCCTTCAAACTTAGTCCTGAATCGGACTTTCGTCCTTCAAACTTAGTCCTGAAAAGGACTATCGTCCTTGAAGGATATTCCTGAAGAGGACTATCGTCCTTGAAGGATATTCCTGAAAAGGACTATCGTACTTCAAGGATGATCGTAAAAAGGACTATCGTCCTTGAAGGATATTCCTGAAAAGGACTATCGTTCTTCAAGGATATTCCTGAAAATTACTATCATCCTTGAAGGATATTTTGAAAAGGACTATGGTCATATAGGGATATTCCTGAAAAGGACTATCGTCTTTGAAGGAAATTCCTGAAATGGACTATCGTCCTTCAAGAATATATCTGAAAAGGACTATCGTCCTTCAAGTATATTCCTGAAAAGGACTATCGTACTTCAAGGATATTCCTGAAAAGGACTATCGTACTTCAAGGATATTCCTGAAAATTACTATCATCCTTGAAGGATATTCCTGAAAAGGACTATGGTCCTATAAGGATATTCCTGAAAAGGACTATCGTCCTTTAAGGATATTCCTGAAAAGGACTGTCGTCCTTTAAGGATATTCCTGAAAAGGACTATCGTCCTTCAAACGTAGTCCTGAATCGTACTATCGTCCTTCAAACTTAGTCCTGAAAAGGACTATCGTCCTTCAAGAATATTCCTGAAAAGGACTAACGTCCTTCAAACGTAGTCCTGAATCGTACTATCGTCCTTCAAACTTAGTCCTGAAAAGGACTATCGTCCTTCAAGGATATTCCTGAAAAGGACTTTCGTACTTCAAACATAGTCCTGAATCGGACTTTCGTCCTTCAAACTTAGTCCTGAAATGGACTATCGTCCTTCAAGAATATTCCTGAAAAGGACTATCGTCCTTCAAGGTTGTTCGTGAAAAAGACTATCGTCCTTCAAACGTAGTCCTGATAAGGACTATCGTCCTTCAAGGATATTCATGAAAATGACTATCGTGCTTCTAGGATATTCCTGAAAAGGACTATCGTCCTTGAAGGATATTCCTGAAAAGGACTATCGTCCTTCAAGGATATTCCTGAAAAGGACTATCGTCCTTCAAACATAGTCCTGAATCGGACTATCGTCCTTCAAACTTAGTCCTGAAAAGGGTTTTCGTCCTTGAAGGATATTCCTGAAAAGGACTATCGTCCTTCAAGGATATTTCTGAAAAGGACTATCGTCCTTCAAAGATATTCCTGAAAAGGACTATCGTCTTTCAAACATAGTCCTGAATCGGACTATCGTGTTTCAAACTTAGTCCTGAAATGGACTATCGTCCTTCAAGGTTGTTCGTGAAAAAGACTATCGTCACTCAAACGTAGTCCTGATAAGGACTATCGTCCTTCAAGGATATTCATGAAAATGACTATCGTGCTTCTAGGATATTCCTGAAAAGGACTATCGTCCTTCAAGGATGTTCCTGAAAAGGACTATCGATCTTCAAGGATATTCCTGAAAAGGACTATCGTCCTTTAAGGATATTCCTGAAAAGGACTTTCGTCCTTCAAGGATATTCCTGAAAAGGACTATCGTCCTTCAAGGATATTCCTGAAAAAGACTATCGTCCTTGAAGGATATTCCTGAAAAGGACTATCGTACTTCAAGGATGATCGTAAAAAGGACTATCGTCCTTGAAGGATATTCCTGAAAAGGACTATCGTTCTTCAAGGATATTCCTGAAAATTACTATCATCCTTGAAGGATATTTTGAAAAGGACTATGGTCATATAGGGATATTCCTGAAAAGGACTATCGTCTTTGAAGGAAATTCCTGAAATGGACTATCGTCCTTCAAGAATATATCTGAAAAGGACTATCGTCCTTCAAGTATATTCCTGAAAAGGACTATCGTACTTCAAGGATAATCCTGAAAAGGACTATCGTCCTTGAAAGATATTCCTGAAAAACACTATCGTCCTTGAAGGATATTCCTGAAGAGGACTATCGTCCTTCAAGGATAATCCTGAAAAAGACTATCGTCCTTAAAGGATATTCCTGAAAAAGACTATCATCCTTGAAGGATATACCTGAAAAAGACTATCGTCCTTCAAACGTAGTCCTGATAAGGACTTTCGTCCTTCAAGGATATTCCTGAATATGACTATCGTCCTTCAAGGATATTCCTAAAAAGGACTATGGTCCTTCAAGGATATTCCTTAAAAGGTCTATCATCCTTCAAAGATATTCCTGAAAAGGCCTATCGTCCTTCAAGGATAAACCTGAAAAAGACTATCGTCCTTGAAGGATATTCCTGAAAAGGACTATCGTCTTTGAAGGAAATTCCTGAAAAGGACTATCGTCCTTCAAGGATATTCCTGAAAAGGACTATCGTCCTTCAAGGATGTTCCTGAAAAGACTATCGTCCTTCAAGGATGTTCCTTAAAATGACTATCGTCCTTGAAGGATAATCCTAAAAAGAACTATCGTCCTTCAAGGATATTTCTGAAAAGGACTTTCGTCCTTCCAGGATATTCCTGAAAAGGACTATCGTACTTCAAGGATATTCCTGAAAATAACTATCATCCTTAAAGGATATTCCTGAAAAGGACTATGGTCCTACAAAAATATTCCTGAAAAGGACTATCGCCCTTTAAGAATATTCCTGAAAAGGACTATAGTCCTGATAAGGACTTTTGTCCTTCAAGGATATTCCTGAAAAGGACTATCGTACTTCAAGGATATTCCTGAAAATTACCATCATCCTTGAAGGATATTCCTGAAAAGGACTATGGTCCTATAAGGATATTCCTGAAAAGGACTATCGTCCTTTAAGGATATTCCTGAAAAGGACTATCGTCCTTCAAGAATATTCCTGAAAAGGACTAACGTCCTTCAAACGTAGTCCTGAATCGTACTATCGTCCTTCAAACTTAGTCCTAAAAAGGACTATCGTCCTTCAAGGATATTCCTGAAAAGGACTTTCGTCCTTCAAACATAGTCCTGAATCGGACTATCGTGTTTCAAACTTAGTCCTGAAATGGACTATCGTCCTTCAAGGTTGTTCGTGAAAAAGACTATCGTCACTCAAACGTAGTCCTGATAAGGACTATCGTCCTTCAAGGATATTCATGAAAATGACTATCGTCCTTCAAGGATGATCCTAAACAGGACTATCGTCCTTTAAACTTAGTCCTAAATCAGACTATCGTCCTTCAAACTTAGTCCTGAAAAGGACTATCGCCCTTTAAGGATAATCCTGAAAATGACTATCGTCCTTGAAGGATATTCCTGAAAAGGACTATCGTCCTTGAAGGATATTCCTGAAAAGGACTATCGTACTTCAAGGATGATCGTAAAAAGGACTATCGTCCTTGAAGGATATTCCTGAAAAGGACTATCCTTCTTCAAGGATATTCCTGAAAAGTACTATCGTCCTTTAAGGATATTCCTGAAAAGGACTTTCGTCCTTCAAGGATATTCCTAAAAAGGACTATCGTACTTCAAGGATATTCCTGAAAATTACTATCGTCCTTGAAGGATATTCCTGAAAAGGACTATCATCCTTGAAGGATATTCCTGAAAAGGACTATGGTCCTATAAGGATATCCCTGAAAAGGACTATCGATCTTCAAGGATATTCCTGAAAAGGACTATCGTCCTTCAAGGATAATCCTGAAAAGGACTATCGTCCTTAAAGGATATTCCTGAAAAAGACTATCATCCTTGAAGGATATTCCTGAAAAAGACTATCGTCCTTCAAACGTAGTCCTGATAAGGACTTTCGTCCTTCAAGGATATTCCTGAATATGACTATCGTCCTTCAAGGATATTCCTAAAAAGGACTATGGTCCTTCAAGGATATTCTTTAAAAGGTCTATCATCCTTCAAAGATATTCCTGAAAAGGCCTATCGTCCTTCAAGGATAAACCTGAAAAAGACTATCGTCCTTGAAGGATATTCCAGAAAAGGACTATCGTCTTTGAAGGAAATTCCTGAAAAGGACTATCGTCCTTCAAGGATATTCCTGAAAAGGACTATCGTCCTTCAAGGATGTTCCTGAAAAGACTATCGTCCTTCAAGGATGTTCCTTAAAATGACTATCGTCCTTGAAGGATAATCCTGAAAAGAACTATCGTCCTTCAAGGATATTTCTGAAAAGGACTTTCGTCCTTCCAGGATATTCCTGAAAAGGACTATCGTACTTCAAGGATATTCCTGAAAATAACTATCATCCTTGAAGGATATTCCTGAAAAGGACTATGGTCCTACAAAAATATTCCTGAAAAGGACCATCGCCCTTCAAGAATATTCCTGAAAAGGACTATAGTCCTTCAAACATAGTCCTGATAAGGACTTTCGTCCTTCAAGGATATTCCTGAAAAGGACTATCGTACTTCAAGGATATTCCTGAAAATTACCATCATCCTTGAAGGATATTCCTGAAAACGACTATGGTCCTATAAGGAGATTCCTGAAAAGGACTTTCGTCCTTTAAGGATATTCCTGAAAAGGACTGTCGTCCTTCAAGGATATTCCTGAAAAGGACTATCGTCCTTCAAACGTAGTCCTGAATCGTACTATCGTCCTTCAAACTTAGTCCTGAAAAGGGTTTTCGTCCTTGAAGGATATTCTTGAAAAGGACTATCGTCTTTGAAAGAAATTCCTGAAAAGGACTATCGTCCTTCAAGGATATATCTGAAAAGGACTATCGTCCTTCAAGTATATTCCTGAAAAGGACTATCGTACTTCAAGGACAATCCTGAAAAGGACTATCGTCCTTGAAAGATATTCCTGAAAAACACTATCGTCCTTGAAGGATATTCCTGAAAAGGACTATCGTCCTTAAAGGATATTCCTGAAAAAGACTATCATCCTTGAAGGATATTCCTGAAAAAGACTATCGTCCTTCAAACGTAGTCCTGATAAGGACTTTCGTCCTTCAAGGATATTCCTGAATATGACTATCGTCCTTCAAGGATATTCCTAAAAAGGACTATAGTCCTTCAAGGATATTCCTTAAAAGGTCTTTCATCCTTCAAAGATATTCCTGAAAAGGCCTATCGTCCTTCAAGGATAAACCTGAAAAAGACTATCGTCCTTGAAGGATATTCCTGAAAAGGACTATCGTCTTTGAAGGAAATTCCTGAAAAGGACTATCGTCCTTCAAGGATATTCCTGAAAAGGACTATCGTCCTTCAAGGATGTTCCTGAAAAGACTATCGTCCTTCAAGGATGTTCCTTAAAATGACTATCGTCCTTGAAGGATAATCCTGAAAAGAACTATCGTCCTTCAAGGATATTTCTGAAAAGGACTTTCGTCCTTCCAGGATATTCCTGAAAAGGACTATCGTACTTCAAGGATATTCCTGAAAATAACTATCATCCTTGAAGGATATTCCTGAAAAGGACTATGGTCCTACAAAAATATTCCTGAAAAGGACTATCGCCCTTCAAGAATATTCCTGAAAAGGACTATAGTCCTTCAAACATAGTCCTGATAAGGACTTTCGTCCTTCAAGGATATTCCTGAAAAGGACTATCGTACTTCAAGGATATTCCTGAAAATTACCATCATCCTTGAAGGATATTCCTGAAAACGACTATGGTCCTATAAGGATATTCCTGAAAAGGACTATCGTCCTTTAAGGATATTCCTGAAAAGGACTGTCGTCCTTCAAGGATATTCCTGAAAAGGACTATCGTCCTTCAAACGTAGTCCTGAATCGTACTATCGTCCTTCAAACTTAGTCCTGAAAAGGGTTTTCGTCCTTGAAGGATATTCCTGAAAAGGACTATCGTCCTTCAAGGATATTTCTGAAAAGGACTATCGTCCTTCAAAGATATTCCTGAAAAGGACTTTCGTCTTTCAAACATAGTCCTAAAAAGGACTATCGTCCTTCAAACATAGTCCTGAATCGGACTATCGTCCTTTAAACTTAGTCCTGAAAAGGGTTATCGTCCTTGAAGGATATTCCTGAAAAGGACTATCGTCCTTGAAGGATATTCCTGAAAAGGACTATCGTCCTTCAAGGATGATCGTTAAAAGGACTATCGTCCTTGAAGGATATTCCTGAAAAGGACTATCGATCTTCAAGGATATTCCTGAAAAGGACTATCGTCCTTTAAGGATATTCCTGAAAAGGACTTTCGTCCTTCAAGGATATTCCTGAATATGACTATCGTCCTTCAAGGATATTCCTAAAAAGGACTATCGTCCTTGAAGGATATTCCTGAAAAGGACTATCGTCCTTCAAGGATGATCGTTAAAAGGACTATCGTCCTTCAAGGATGGTCCTAAACAGGACTATCGTCCTTCAAACTTAGTCCTGAATCGGACTATCGTCCTTCAAACTTAGTCCTGAAAAGGACTATCGTCCTATAAGGATATTCCTGAAAAGGACTATCGCCCTTTAAGGATAATCCTGAAAATGACTATCGTCCTTGAAGGATATTCCTGAAAAGGACTATCGTACTTCAAGGATGATCGTAAAAAGGACTATCGTCCTTGAAGGATATTCCTGAAAAGGACTATCGTTCTTCAAGGATATTCCTGAAAAGAACTATCATCCTTCAAGGATATTCCTGAAAAGGACTATCGTCCTTCAAACTTAGTCCTGAAAAGGGTTATCGTCCTTGAAGGATATTCCTGAAAAGGACTATCGTCCTACAAAAATATTCCTGAAAAGGACTATCGCCCTTCAAGAATATTCCTGAAAAGGACTATAGTCCTTTAAACATAGTCCTGATAAGGACTTTCGTCCTTCAAGGATATTCCTGAAAAGGACTATCGTACTTCAAGGATATTCCTGAAAATTACCATCATCCTTGAAGGATATTCCTGAAAACGACTATGGTCCTATAAGGATATTCCTGAAAAGGACTATCGTCCTTTAAGGATATTCCTGAAAAGGACTGTCGTCCTTCAAGGATATTCCTGAAAAGGACTATCGTCCTTCAAACGTAGTCCTGAATCGTACTATCGTCCTTCAAACTTAGTCCTGAAAAGGGTTTTCGTCCTTGAAGGATATTCCTGAAAAGGACTATCGTCTTTGAAGGAAATTCCTGAAAAGGACTATCGTCCTTCAAGTATATATCTGAAAAGGACTATCGTCCTTCAAGTATATTCCTGAAAAGGACTATCGTACTTCAAGGATAATCCTGAAAAGGACTATCTTCCTTGAAAGATATTCCTGAAAAACACTATCGTCCTTGAAGGATATTCCTGAAGAGGACTTTCGTCCTTCAAGGATAATCCTGAAAAGGACTATCGTCCTTAAAGGATATTCCTGAAAAAGACTATCATCCTTGAAGGATATTCCTGAAAAAGACTATCGTCCTTCAAACGTAGTCCTGATAAGGACTTTCGTCCTTCAAGGATATTCCTGAATATGACTATCGTCCTTCAAGGATATTCCTAAAAAGGACTATGGTCCTTCAAGGATATTCCTTAAAAGGTCTATCATCCTTCAAAGATATTCCTGAAAAGGCCTATCGTCCTTCAAGGATAAACCTGAAAAAGACTATCGTCCTTGAAGGATATTCCTGAAAAAGACTATCGTCTTTGAAGGAAATTCCTGAAAAGGACTATCGTCCTTCAAGGATATTCCTGAAAAGGACTATCGTCCTTCAAGGATGTTCCTGAAAAGACTATCGTCCTTCAAGGATGTTCCTTAAAATGACTATCGTCCTTCAAACATAGTCCTGAATCGGACTATCGTCCTTCAAACTTAGTCCTGAAAAGGGTTTTCGTCCTTGAAGGATATTCCTGAAAAGGACTATGGTCCTTCAAGGATATTTCTGAAAAGGACTATCGTCCTTCAAAGATATTCCTGAAAAGGACTATCGTCTTTCAAACATAGTCCTAAAAAGGACTATCGTTCTTCAAACATAGTCCTGAATCGGACTATCGTCCTTCAAACTTAGTCCTGAAAAGGACTATCGTCCTTGAAGGATATTCCTGAAAAGGACTATCGATCTTCAAGGATATTCCTGAAAAGGACTATCGTCCTTTAAGGATATTCCTAAAAAGGACTTTCGTCCTTCAAGGATATTCCTGAAAAGGACTATCGTCCTTCAAGGATATTCCTAAAAAGGACTATCGTCCTTCAAGGATATTCCTGAAAAGGACTATCGTCCTTCAAGGATATTCCTGAAAAGGACTATCGTCCTTCAAGGATGATCCTAAACAGGACTATCGTCCTTTAAACTTAGTCCTAAATCAGACTATCGTCCTTCAAACTTAGTCCTGAAAAGGACTATCGTCCTATAAGGATATTCCTGAAAAGGACTATCGCCCTTTAAGGATAATCCAGAAAATGACTATCGTCCTTGAAGGATATTCCTGAAAAGGACTATCGTCCTTGAAGGATATTCCTGAAAAGGACTATCGTACTTCAAGGATGATCGTAAAAAGGACTATCGTCCTTGAAGGATATTCCTGAAAAGGACTATCCTTCTTCAAGGATATACCTGAAAAGTACTATCGTCCTTTAAGGATATTCCTGAAAAGGACTTTTGTCCTTCAAGGATATTCCTAAAAAGGACTATCGTACTTCAAGGATATTCCTGAAAATTTCTATCGTCCTTGAAGGATATTCCTGAAAAGGACTATCATCCTTGAAGGATATTCCTGAAAAGGACTATGGTCCTATAAGGATATCCCTGAAAAGGACTATCGATCTTCAAGGATATTCCTGAAAAGGACTATCGTCCTTCAAGGATAATCCTGAAAAGGACTATCGTCCTTAAAGGATATTCCTGAAAAAGACTATCATCCTTGAAGGATATTCCTGAAAAAGACTATCGTCCTTCAAACGTAGTCCTGATAAGGACTTTCGTCCTTCAAGGATATTCCTGAATATGACTATCGTCCTTCAAGGATATTCCTAAAAAGGACTATGGTCCTTCAAGGATATTCTTTAAAAGGTCTATCATCCTTCAAAGATATTCCTGAAAAGGCCTATCGTCCTTCAAGGATAAACCTGAAAAAGACTATCGTCCTTGAAGGATATTCCTGAAAAGGACTATCGTCTTTGAAGGAAATTCCTGAAAAGGACTATCGTCCTTCAAGGATATTCCTGAAAAGGACTATCGTCCTTCAAGGATGTTCCTGAAAAGACTATCGTCCTTCAAGGATGTTCCTTAAAATGACTATCGTCCTTGAAGGATAATCCTGAAAAGAACTATCGTCCTTCAAGGATATTTCTGAAAAGGACTTTCGTCCTTCCAGGATATTCCTGAAAAGGACTATCGTACTTCAAGGATATTCCTGAAAATAACTATCATCCTTGAAGGATATTCCTGAAAAGGACTATGGTCCTACAAAAATATTCCTGAAAAGGACTATCGCCCTTCAAGAATATTCCTGAAAAGGACTATAGTCCTTCAAACATAGTCCTGATAAGGACTTTCGTCCTTCAAGGATATTCCTGAAAAGGACTATCGTACTTCAAGGATATTCCTGAAAATTACCATCATCCTTGAAGGATATTCCTGAAAACGACTATGGTCCTATAAGGATATTCCTGAAAAGGACTTTCGTCCTTTAAGGATATTCCTGAAAAGGACTGTCGTCCTTCAAGGATATTCCTGAAAAGGACTATCGTCCTTCAAACGTAGTCCTGAATCGTACTATCGTCCTTCAAACTTAGTCCTGAAAAGGGTTTTCGTCCTTGAAGGATATTCTTGAAAAGGACTATCGTCTTTGAAGGAAATTCCTGAAAAGGACTATCGTCCTTCAAGGATATATCTGAAAAGGACTATCGTCCTTCAAGTATATTCCTGAAAAGGACTATCGTACTTCAAGGACAATCCTGAAAAGGACTATCGTCCTTGAAAGATATTCCTGAAAAACACTATCGTCCTTGAAGGATATTCCTGAAAAGGACTATCGTCCTTAAAGGATATTCCTGAAAAAGACTATCATCCTTGAAGGATATTCCTGAAAAAGACTATCGTCCTTCAAACGTAGTCCTGATAAGGACTTTCGTCCTTCAAGGATATTCCTGAATATGACTATCGTCCTTCAAGGATATTCCTAAAAAGGACTATGGTCCTTCAAGGATATTCCTTAAAAGGTCTATCATCCTTCAAAGATATTCCTGAAAAGGCCTATCGTCCTTCAAGGATAAACCTGAAAAAGACTATCGTCCTTGAAGGATATTCCTGAAAAGGACTATCGTCTTTGAAGGAAATTCCTGAAAAGGACTATCGTCCTTCAAGGATATTCCTGAAAAGGACTATCGTCCTTCAAGGATGTTCCTGAAAAGACTATCGTCCTTCAAGGATGTTCCTTAAAATGACTATCGTCCTTGAAGGATATTCCTGAAAAGGACTATCGTCCTTAAAGGATATTCCTGAAAAAGACTATCATCCTTGAAGGATATTCCTGAAAAAGACTATCGTCCTTCAAACGTAGTCCTGATAAGGACTTTCGTCCTTCAAGGATATTCCTGAATATGACTATCGTCCTTCAAGGATATTCCTAAAAAGGACTATGGTCCTTCAAGGATATTCCTTAAAAGGTCTATCATCCTTCAAAGATATTCCTGAAAAGGCCTATCGTCCTTCAAGGATAAACCTGAAAAAGACTATCGTCCTTGAAGGATAATCCTGAAAATGACTATCGTCCTTGAAGGATATTCCTGAAAAGGACTATCGTCCTTGAAGGATATTCCTGAAAAGGACTATCGTACTTCAAGGATGATCGTAAAAAGGACTATCGTCCTTGAAGGATATTCCTGAAAAGGACTATCCTTCTTCAAGGATATACCTGAAAAGTACTATCGTCCTTTAAGGATATTCCTGAAAAGGAGAAAGTCCTTTTCAGAAAGAAAGGAGAAAGTCCTTCAAGGATATTCCTAAAAAGGACTATCGTACTTCAAGGATATTCCTGAAAATTACTATCGTCCTTGAAGGATATTCCTGAATATGACTATCGTCCTTCAAGGATATTCCTAAAAAGGACTATGGTCCTTCAAGGATATTCTTTAAAAGGTCTATCATCCTTCAAAGATATTCCTGAAAAGGCCTATCGTCCTTCAAGGATAAACCTGAAAAAGACTATCGTCCTTGAAGGATATTCCTGAAAAGGACTATCGTCTTTGAAGGAAATTCCTGAAAAGGACTATCGTCCTTCAAGGATATTCCTGAAAAGGACTATCGTCCTTCAAGGATGTTCCTGAAAAGACTATCGTCCTTCAAGGATGTTCCTTAAAATGACTATCGTCCTTGAAGGATAATCCTGAAAAGAACTATCGTCCTTCAAGGATATTTCTGAAAAGGACTTTCGTCCTTCCAGGATATTCCTGAAAAGGACTATCGTACTTCAAGGATATTCCTGAAAATAACTATCATCCTTGAAGGATATTCCTGAAAAGGACTATGGTCCTACAAAAATATTCCTGAAAAGGACTATCGCCCTTCAAGAATATTCCTGAAAAGGACTATAGTCCTTCAAACATAGTCCTGATAAGGACTTTCGTCCTTCAAGGATATTCCTGAAAAGGACTATCGTACTTCAAGGATATTCCTGAAAATTACCATCATCCTTGAAGGATATTCCTGAAAACGACTATGGTCCTATAAGGATATTCCTGAAAAGGACTTTCGTCCTTTAAGGATATTCCTGAAAAGGACTGTCGTCCTTCAAGGATATTCCTGAAAAGGACTATCGTCCTTCAAACGTAGTCCTGAATCGTACTATCGTCCTTCAAACTTAGTCCTGAAAAGGGTTTTCGTCCTTGAAGGATATTCTTGAAAAGGACTATCGTCTTTGAAGGAAATTCCTGAAAAGGACTATCGTCCTTCAAGGATATATCTGAAGAGGACTATCGTCCTTCAAGTATATTCCTGAAAAGGACTATCGTACTTCAAGGACAATCCTGAAAAGGACTATCGTCCTTGAAAGATATTCCTGAAAAACACTATCGTCCTTGAAGGATATTCCTGAAAAGGACTATCGTCCTTAAAGGATATTCCTGAAAAAGACTATCATCCTTGAAGGATATTCCTGAAAAAGACTATCGTCCTTCAAACGTAGTCCTGATAAGGACTTTCGTCCTTCAAGGATATTCCTGAATATGACTATCGTCCTTCAAGGATATTCCTAAAAAGGACTATGGTCCTTCAAGGATATTCCTTAAAAGGTCTATCATCCTTCAAAGATATTCCTGAAAAGGCCTATCGTCCTTCAAGGATAAACCTGAAAAAGACTATCGTCCTTGAAGGATATTCCTGAAAAGGACTATCGTCTTTGAAGGAAATTCCTGAAAAGGACTATCGTCCTTCAAGGATATTCCTGAAAAGGACTATCGTCCTTCAAGGATGTTCCTGAAAAGACTATCGTCCTTCAAGGATGTTCCTTAAAATGACTATCGTCCTTGAAGGATATTCCTGAAAAGGACTATCGTCCTTAAAGGATATTCCTGAAAAAGACTATCATCCTTGAAGGATATTCCTGAAAAAGACTATCGTCCTTCAAACGTAGTCCTGATAAGGACTTTCGTCCTTCAAGGATATTCCTGAATATGACTATCGTCCTTCAAGGATATTCCTAAAAAGGACTATGGTCCTTCAAGGATATTCCTTAAAAGGTCTATCATCCTTCAAAGATATTCCTGAAAAGGCCTATCGTCCTTCAAGGATAAACCTGAAAAAGACTATCGTCCTTGAAGGATAATCCTGAAAATGACTATCGTCCTTGAAGGATATTCCTGAAAAGGACTATCGTCCTTGAAGGATATTCCTGAAAAGGACTATCGTACTTCAAGGATGATCGTAAAAAGGACTATCGTCCTTGAAGGATATTCCTGAAAAGGACTATCCTTCTTCAAGGATATACCTGAAAAGTACTATCGTCCTTTAAGGATATTCCTGAAAAGGACTTTCGTCCTTCAAGGATATTCCTAAAAAGGACTATCGTACTTCAAGGATATTCCTGAAAATTACTATCGTCCTTGAAGGATATTCCTGAAAAGGACTATCATCCTTGAAGGATATTCCTGAAAAGGACTATGGTCCTATAAGGATATCCCTGAAAAGGACTATCGATCTTCAAGGATATTCCTGAAAAGGACTATCGTCCTTCAAGGATAATCCTGAAAAGGACTATCGTCCTTAAAGGATATTCCTGAAAAAGACTATCATCCTTGAAGGATATTCCTGAAAAAGACTATCGTCCTTCAAACGTAGTCCTGATAAGGACTTTCGTCCTTCAAGGATATTCCTGAATATGACTATCGTCCTTCAAGGATATTCCTAAAAAGGACTATGGTCCTTCAAGGATATTCTTTAAAAGGTCTATCATCCTTCAAAGATATTCCTGAAAAGGCCTATCGTCCTTCAAGGATAAACCTGAAAAAGACTATCGTCCTTGAAGGATATTCCTGAAAAGGACTATCGTCTTTGAAGGAAATTCCTGAAAAGGACTATCGTCCTTCAAGGATATTCCTGAAAAGGACTATCGTCCTTCAAGGATGTTCCTGAAAAGACTATCGTCCTTCAAGGATGTTCCTTAAAATGACTATCGTCCTTGAAGGATAATCCTGAAAAGAACTATCGTCCTTCAAGGATATTTCTGAAAAGGACTTTCGTCCTTCCAGGATATTCCTGAAAAGGACTATCGTACTTCAAGGATATTCCTGAAAATAACTATCATCCTTGAAGGATATTCCTGAAAAGGACTATGGTCCTACAAAAATATTCCTGAAAAGGACTATCGCCCTTCAAGAATATTCCTGAAAAGGACTATAGTCCTTCAAACATAGTCCTGATAAGGACTTTCGTCCTTCAAGGATATTCCTGAAAAGGACTATCGTACTTCAAGGATATTCCTGAAAATTACCATCATCCTTGAAGGATATTCCTGAAAACGACTATGGTCCTATAAGGATATTCCTGAAAAGGACTTTCGTCCTTTAAGGATATTCCTGAAAAGGACTGTCGTCCTTCAAGGATATTCCTGAAAAGGACTATCGTCCTTCAAACGTAGTCCTGAATCGTACTATCGTCCTTCAAACTTAGTCCTGAAAAGGGTTTTCGTCCTTGAAGGATATTCTTGAAAAGGACTATCGTCTTTGAAGGAAATTCCTGAAAAGGACTATCGTCCTTCAAGGATATATCTGAAAAGGACTATCGTCCTTCAAGTATATTCCTGAAAAGGACTATCGTACTTCAAGGACAATCCTGAAAAGGACTATCGTCCTTGAAAGATATTCCTGAAAAACACTATCGTCCTTGAAGGATATTCCTGAAAAGGACTATCGTCCTTAAAGGATATTCCTGAAAAAGACTATCATCCTTGAAGGATATTCCTGAAAAAGACTATCGTCCTTCAAACGTAGTCCTGATAAGGACTTTCGTCCTTCAAGGATATTCCTGAATATGACTATCGTCCTTCAAGGATATTCCTAAAAAGGACTATGGTCCTTCAAGGATATTCCTTAAAAGGTCTATCATCCTTCAAAGATATTCCTGAAAAGGCCTATCGTCCTTCAAGGATAAACCTGAAAAAGACTATCGTCCTTGAAGGATATTCCTGAAAAGGACTATCGTCTTTGAAGGAAATTCCTGAAAAGGACTATCGTCCTTCAAGGATATTCCTGAAAAGGACTATCGTCCTTCAAGGATGTTCCTGAAAAGACTATCGTCCTTCAAGGATGTTCCTTAAAATGACTATCGTCCTTGAAGGATAATCCTGAAAAGAACTATCGTCCTTCAAGGATATTTCTGAAAAGGACTTTCGTCCTTCCAGGATATTCCTGAAAAGGACTATCGTACTTCAAGGATATTCCTGAAAATAACTATCATCCTTGAAGGATATTCCTGAAAAGGACTATGGTCCTACAAAAATATTCCTGAAAAGGACTATCGCCCTTCAAGAATATTCCTGAAAAGGACTATAGTCCTTCAAACATAGTCCTGATAAGGACTTTCGTCCTTCAAGGATATTCCTGAAAAGGACTATCGTACTTCAAGGATATTCCTGAAAATTACCATCATCCTTGAAGGATATTCCTGAAAACGACTATGGTCCTATAAGGATATTCCTGAAAAGGACTATCGTCCTTCAAGGATATTCCTGAAAAGGACTATCGTCCTTCAAACGTAGTCCTGAATCGTACTATCGTCCTTCAAACTTAGTCCTGAAAAGGGTTTTCGTCCTTGAAGGATATTCCTGAAAAGGACTATCGTCCTTCAAGGATATTTCTGAAAAGGACTATCGTCCTTCAAAGATATTCCTGAAAAGGACTTTCGTCTTTCAAACATAGTCCTAAAAAGGACTATCGTCCTTCAAACATAGTCCTGAATCGGACTATCGTCCTTTAAACTTAGTCCTGAAAAGGGTTATCGTCCTTGAAGGATATTCCTGAAAAGGACTATCGTCCTTGAAGGATATTCCTGAAAAGGACTATCGTCCTTCAAGGATGATCGTTAAAAGGACTATCGTCCTTGAAGGATATTCCTGAAAAGGACTATCGATCTTCAAGGATATTCCTGAAAAGGACTATCGTCCTTTAAGGATATTCCTGAAAAGGACTTTCGTCCTTCAAGGATATTCCTGAATATGACTATCGTCCTTCAAGGATATTCCTAAAAAGGACTATCGTCCTTGAAGGATATTCCTGAAAAGGACTATCGTCCTTCAAGGATGATCGTTAAAAGGACTATCGTCCTTCAAGGATGGTCCTAAACAGGACTATCGTCCTTCAAACTTAGTCCTGAATCGGACTATCGTCCTTCAAACTTAGTCCTGAAAAGGACTATCGTCCTATAAGGATATTCCTGAAAAGGACTATCGCCCTTTAAGGATAATCCTGAAAATGACTATCGTCCTTGAAGGATATTCCTGAAAAGGACTATCGTACTTCAAGGATGATCGTAAAAAGGACTATCGTCCTTGAAGGATATTCCTGAAAAGGACTATCGTTCTTCAAGGATATTCCTGAAAAGAACTATCATCCTTCAAGGATATTCCTGAAAAGGACTATCGTCCTTCAAACTTAGTCCTGAAAAGGGTTATCGTCCTTGAAGGATATTCCTGAAAAGGACTATCGTCCTTCAAGGATATTCCTGAAAAGGACTTTCGTCCTTCAAGGATATTCCTGAAAAGGACTATCGTACTTCAAGGATATTCCTGAAAATTACTATCATCCTTGAAGGATATTCCTGAAAAGGACTATGGTCCTATAAGGATATTCCTGAAAAGGACTATTGTCCTTCAAGGATAATCCTGAAAAGGACTATCGTCCTTGAAGGACATTCCTGAAAAAGACTATCGTCCTTGAAGGATATTCCTGAAGAGGACTATCGTCCTTCAAGGATAATCCTGAAAAGGACTATCGTCCTTGAAGGATATTCCTGAAAAAGACTATCGTCCTTGAAGGTTATTCCTGAAAAGGACTATCGTACTTCAAGGATATTCCTGAAAATTACTGTCATCCTTAAAGGATATTCCTGAAAAGGACTATGGTCCTATAAGGATATTCCTGAAAAGGACTATCGTCCTTCAAGGATAGTCTTTTTCAGGAATATTCTTCAAGGACGATAGTCTTTTTCAGGAATATCCTTCAAGGACGATAGTCATTTTCAGGACTATCCTTGAAGGACGATAGTCCTTTTCAGGAATATTCTTCAAGGACGATAGTCCTTTTCAGTAATATCCTTCAAGGATGATAGTCATTTTCAGGAATATCCTTTAAGGACAATTGTCCTTATCACGACTACGTTTGAAGGACGATAGTCCTTTTCAGGAATATTCTTGTAGGACAATAGTCCTTTTTAGGAATATCCTTCAACGATGATAGTCATTTTCAGGAATATCCTTGAAGGGTCCATAGTCCTTTTCAGGATTATCCTTCATGGACGATAGTCCATTTCAGGACTAAGTTTGATAGTCCTTTTCTGAAATATCCTTGAAGGACGATAGTCCTTTTCCGGAATATCCTTGAAGGGCGATAGTCCTTTTCAGGAATATCCTTGAAGGGCGATAGTCCTTTTCAGGAATATTTTTGTAGGACAATAGTCCTTTTTAGGAATATCCTTCAACGATGATAGTCATTTTCAGGAATATCCTTGAAGGGTCCATAGTCCTTTTCAGGAATATCCTTGAAGGACGATAGTCCTTTTCTGAAATATTCTTGAAGGACGATAGTCCTTTTCCGGAATATCCTTGAAGGGCGATAGTCCTTTTCAGGAATATTTTTGTAGGACAATAGTCCTTTTTAGGAATATCCTTCAACGATGATAGTCATTTTCAGGAATATCCTTGAAGGGTCCATAGTCCTTTTCAGGAATATCCTTGAAGGACGATAGTCCTTTTCAGGAATATCCTTGAAGGACGATAGTCCTTTTCAGGAATATCCTTCAAGGACGAAAACCCTTTTCAGGATTATCCTTCATGGACGATAGTCCATTTCAGGACTAAGTTTGATAGTCCTTTTCTGAAATATCCTTGAAGGACGATAGTCCTTTTCCGGAATATCCTTGAAGGGCGATAGTCCTTTTCAGGAATATCCTTGAAGGGCGATAGTCCTTTTCAGGAATATTTTTGTAGGACAATAGTCCTTTTTAGGAATATCCTTCAACGATGATAGTCATTTTCAGGAATATCCTTGAAGGGTCCATAGTCCTTTTCAGGAATATCCTTGAAGGACGATAGTCCTTTTCAGGAATATCCTTGAAGGACGATTGTCCTTTTCAGAAATATCCTTGAAGGACGATAGTCCTTTTCAGGAATATTCTTGTAGGACAATAGTCCTTTTTAGGAATATCCTTCAACGATGATAGTCATTTTCAGGAATATCCTTGTAGAACGATAGACCTTTTCAGGAATATCCTTGAAGGACGATAGTCCATTTCAGGACTAAGTTTGAAGGACGATAGTCCGATTCAGGATTATCTTTGAAGGACGATAGTCCTTTTCGGGATTATCCTTAAAAGACGATAGTCCTTTTCAGTAATATCCTTCAAGGACGATAGTCATTTTCAGGAATATCGTACTTCAAAGATATTCCTGAAAAGGACTATCGTCCTTCATGGATATTCCTAAAAGGACTATCGTCCTTCAAGAATAGTCCTGAAAAGGACTATCGTCCTTCAAGGATATTCCTGAATAGGCCTATAGTCCTTCAAAGATATTCCTGAAAAGGACTAACGTCCTTGAAGGATAGTCTTGAAAAGGACTATCGTCCTTCAAGGATATTCCTTGATTAATTTCTATACGAATTGAAGTGTTATTTTGTAAATTATTTCCAATGTTTTAAATAACTTGAATAAAAGGGATATAATTTACATTCACGACCATAATACCCTTACGGGGTAGTCAGAGGTTGAGTGTTCTCAACTGAGCATTGTTATGTTGTCATTAGCACTCGAAACCTTCGTTTTGTCTAATAATCAATATTCAACTTGACAGGTCGTAAACCATGTCTCCCCTCACAGACAGATACTAACTATTGCCCATGTCGAGAAGGCAGGTTTCCTATATAACGATGTTTTCCCTCGATGTAAGAAGTAGTGGACAATCTAGATGGACACTCATCCTGATACTTCTCACGCCCGCGTTGCTTAACTTCGATGGCCGAAAGGACCAGTGTATCAACGCGGCTTACCTTCAACCTCTGTTGTATAAAATATATAGGATTATTTGATATAAGAAATTAAAGAGAAAAGTTGATTGTGCGATGAATTAGCAACCTATAACTATAGACAAAGAGAAATAGACAAACGCGTTAACGACCATTAACTCTTGCAGGGTAGTTAGAGGTTAAGGTATCCATCTCCGCAATTCCGAAGGTAGTCATTCTATGGCCACCTCGAACCCACGTGTTGACTAGATAGCCAGTACTTAATGTGACAGGTCGTAAGCCATGTCGCCATACTATAATACTCACGAATACCTTGGTAGTGGAGCTTAGAGTAAATGAAAGTCTATAAGAAAATGTATAAACCAATTTATTATTAAATTAATTTACAAAATAATTGTTGGACGAAAATTACAATAACTGGTAAGGGCGTCACATTAATACATATTCGATTATTAAAAGCCCTTTATTTACAAAAACATTGTAAAATCCTACTTTTTATCATACATATTATTTACATATAAAACTTTTTTAGCTTTGTTACAATACCCAACCTAGTGTTCAGTTATGGAGATAAAACTATAGGCTGATATTCATTTTTGTAAAACTCTTATACGAAAAAGTTGCTAAAGGTTCGAAAGCTTTTCAGAAAGCCTTAGTTTATCACAATTGATATAATTTCTTATAATAATTTCATTTCCATAATTTATGCTATAAATATAGAAGTAGGTAGTATACCTACCAAAGACATTTCCAAAAGTTCTATCGCATATTATTGGCTCAAAATATGACTTTAATCTGGATCAGAATCTACTAATTAATCGCAACATTGTACATAGTTCAGTAGATTATGTAGTGGTTCGCAATCGTAGTTAGAGCAGTTCAATGGTGTGAAGTTGTTAGTGTAGTAGCAAAAGTGTAATATCGATATTGAAATGAATTGCTTGTAGCCTTAAAACTAACATTTAGATATTGAAATTATAAATAAAAATAATAAGTTTTTACTCGTACTTCGCTATTTTTTGGTACGATAGGAAAAAAAGTGCAGTACATATTAAGGTATGATACTCGCATATTTGTAGTAATGATTCGTCACTATAAACGAAATTCACAGCCATTTCATATTCATAGCCAGATCAGAATTAATACACCTAACATAAATAAAAAAATACTTGTACAATAAATACATACATTCATTTCTTAAGAATGTTGCTTTATAATGGATTAAATTATTTTATTGATGATGAATTTTGATGTATCTTTATGTGTCGTTTTTTCCTCAAATGAAAAGTAAAATAAATCACATCGAAATTAAAAAAATACTGTGCATAGAAAAGTACTAAGCATTAATTACAATTTCGTTGTAAGAATTAAGTGATTAATTACGATATTGACACATTTTATAAATACATAGGTACATTGTTTCAATATATCACATAAATAATAATCTCAATAAAGACTCTAAGTGTATAAATATAATAATAATCTCAACATAACATTAATGGTGTTATTATATCTATGCAGGCTTTTCATGTTTTTGTCAAAAGAAATTAAGAATGAATGCAAAAATTTTGCTACAGTGACAAAAGATATTTTAAATGTTAAATTACATTATTTAATACAAATCAATGTAAAATTACACATAACTACAAAATATTTATTTTCTAAGTAATATTTCTTTAACATAAAGTTCTAAAGTTGATCGAAAAGATGCATTATTATTGTACAGCCGCCAACATAATAACAACGGGATGTTTTGAGTTAGCTTGAGTTCTAATTGAGGGTCTTGAATCACTGGTTTTGTAAACCTGTTGGTAACGATATTTAAACAGTAAGAAATATGACGAACAAATTAGAACAAATAACACTATAAGATCAGCAAACAATATATATGTTTAAACATTACAGTAATATATTAATTAGAGTAAAATTGTAATATAGCACTAAAAAATTTGATAGCAGTAACCAAAATTTAGTTTAGTTTAAATTGAAATATATAAATATATGTTAGGAATATAGATTACGGTGCATTATATTCGTTAAATTCAGTCAAAAGAGCATCTGCACGACAATATTTTGTACATATTAGGTTCATTAACAGTAAAGAAGTGTTATTAGTTACAGAACGTTCTTCACACTGGATACAAAAACATCAGTATAAAACATGTTAGTACAAATATTAATATATCACGAGGTATTAAATTGCTACTTACATTAGGAGCCACCAATGATACAAAAACACTGGTTTAAAAATAGAATTATATGCTTCAAACCTAAATTGTTTGACCCGTAAGACTCATCGGCTTTTTTATTTATTTCGGATTTACTTAGACGTTCTTACAAACCTTTCGTAAAATTCTTTGAAGATATATCTTCTTGGGCCCTTAAGAAATACTACTTATAAATACTATATTTTATTACTAATTTACAATAGTAATTATAGTTACTTTACCTTCGAATATATTTTAGAAAAAAACATATTTAGATAAAAACATGTGACATTACTTACTCATTTTCTATACAAGAGAAATAATGAAGCGAGATTCTCTTACAAAAATGTATTCATGAAGCAATACTGCACTGCTTATTAAAAACGCAGTACTTGTTTAATAGCAGTTCGGAGAAAAACGCGGGAAACACATTTTTGGTTATTTACGTAAGATGCAACGTGTTTCTTGAATAAACAATTACATGAAAAAATTAAAAAAAAAACAATCTTTTACAGGACATAGTTTTTTCATTGAAATTTGCTCGCCTCTATGAAATAATGTGTATAACTGCACTTTAGCTTAGCATATTGTAAAGTGATAATTAGATCATAACTAAGCAAAAATGCAGTACTTGCGCTAATTACTGCATGCCTGGCACTTGCATGATACTGCATTCATTGTAAGCATATATTTATGATTTCTTGTCTTATGCTAAGTTACTGAAGTTTAATAATTTTGTTATATAATTTTTATGTTAATATTAAGTTATGTAAAATACTGCATTTTAGTTTAGGATTTCATAGATTGGTGCTCGATCAAAATGCAGTAATCGTTGCAAGTACTGCAATTAGGTTTAGTATGTATTGCAAATACTGCGTTAATTTCTAGTACATGACTATTACCGCACTTCTCTTTAGCACAGTCTTCTTTTTCATGCAATTACGGCAAATTAAATTAAAAAAAAACCATATTTGTAGAACAAAATTTTTTTTTTTTAATTTTTACCCTCTTACTTAAGTCTTAAAAAGGCCAATTCCGTAAAAAAGTGAAATTGGATAAATTGTCGATTGCCGCGTTCTTGATTAGCAGGGCAGAATAGCAATGTGAGAAGTATGAAATCACAGATTTACATTACCATTTAGCAATTTTTATTTATAACATGTACAAAAATACAAACTGTTAGCCTCTGATTTTGAACAAATCCATGCAAAGTCCGTTAGAGAAATGCGCCCATTCTGAAAATAAAATGCAATGGTTAGGCTAGTTAGTTGTAAGCAATTAATGTGGATTTAAAGATAGGTTATAATTAAAGTAATAATTAGTTACATTCGAGTGAGTCCTAGATCCTACGAAAGATATGAAGTACATATACGTACAATTTTGTGGTTACGGTAAAATAGAAATAATTATAGAAGAAATAGATTTGTGTGATTACATGCGTTCATTTAGACGATTATAAATATGTTAAAGAAATTGATTTGACATTTGATCGAGAAACATGCAGAAGTTTTAAGTGATTTAAACAAAAATGTGCCATGCTTTGGACTATTTACGATGACAAAACATGATATATGAACAGGGAAATAATTGGGGGATGTTTGTACGATAAAACTCTTAAACTTTTTAAATAAACTTAACTACAATTACTACAACAAGTTAAATTTACCTTTCGGGATAATCAAAGGACATGATATAATTAATATTTTATATTTAAAAGGAAATAATACTACTACAAAATAATTAATACTGGTGCGACATAAATACACATATGGGACAAGTGTATGTGTAAGTTGTATGCTCATACATCAGTACGAGTAAATTTTACGTAATCTTGTGTACATTGACTATCATTTCATTGATTAAGGCTATCCTTTTCGTCAAATAATCATATAGCATTTTAAGTAATAGGTGCTTTGTCGAATAAAAGCTTAGCTTAACAGAAATTTGTACATGAAATATTAAATTGTGAGGGTACTTCTGGGATTTATGTTTGTGATTGCGACGATATATTTTACCTCATTTAGGTATAAAGTGCGGGAAGGAACACAAACAATAGGTGCGTGTAAGGTATGTACGAATAGGGTTCACAAAACACAATGTTTATTGAAAATATGATTTATTGTGTACAAGCACATTCAAAAGTGTAAATAATATTAAAAAATCACCTTTAAGATGACGTTGATCCAAATAAAGACCTAAATATTGTAATAACAAAACATTAAATCAACTAAAAACAAAATGACTCTATTAAGAGGTATGTTAGTCACTGTATACATAGAAAAGTAACCACAAACAATGCTAAAATTGCTTCAAAACTTATCGGAACATCCACAAAAAGATAGTAAACAAATTCAATATTTTTTTTGTACAATGCTATAGATAATCGTAGTTATAATTGACAAATGGTTAATATTTAACTTAATCAATAATGACTTATTTAATAAAATGTCCAAAGTACCAATAAACTACATATGTTAATTAGTAAGTATTGAGTTAAGAATACAAAAATAAATTCGTTATATTTCTTAGAAATATCAAAAGTCATGGCACTTGATATTATCATGACAATAATAAAATAATAAACTTATCTATGGCAGGTTGAGATTATTTAAAATAAGATCCGTGAATGACTAGATAGTATTGGATCTTTATAACATTAATACGAACACAAGAAGTTTTGTTGGTGTTTTCAGTATTTTTAGAGCTTTAGATCCAATAACATTTTATATATGTTATAGTATTGCATAATAAAGTAAGTGCTCATAATGTGACTGAGAACTGTTTACACGAGAACACATGATCTGACTAATCTCTTGTGGTTTACAGACTATCATGTACTATTTATAATGTAATGCTACGTATCGTATCATACAATATATTATATTATCTGTGACTACATAATATATACTGTTTCTATAATATTATTACATAAATTCCATTCGTGTACTAGCTTTTCAAGGATGGACAAAACCACTAACTACGAAAACACTTCCAACTTTACCTGACACGCGACTGTAGCGCTGCTCTTTCCTCCAATGGCGTGTCTCTTAGGAAGGAAGAGGAGAGGTTGAGAGCCACCATGAGACAGCAAAGCAGTAGGGGTCCTAAAATAGCCCCTTCAGGACCTAGGTAGAATATTCCACCAGCTATCGCCAGGCCTGTGACGTATGGGTGACCGCCGCTGCAAAGAGAAAATTTCATAATTATATACTTTGATAAAGCTTCACTCACTGGTTTGGATCTATAGTTTGATACATACATACTCATCACACTCGTTTCCCTGTAGAGGGACAGGCAGCGATCATGGATTCCTATGTCTCGATCCTGAAGAACCACTTTGGCTTCAATGATCGTCATATAATAATTTAATGTAATCAGTTAAATGGTACTATACTATATACTTGAGAAAATGTTATGTGTACTACCTGCAATGATTGTTTTTAATAAATAATGAATTATTGTTTAATTTTATAACTAATATAGAATGGTAAGTAGGGGAATATGATGTTCGAGTAAATGAAAATTGTTTTGCGATACGCTAGCAACCTACCACAAACATTCAATATCTGAATGCTGAAAGCGACATAAATTACTCCAAATATCACTCCGCACCAAGAAAGAGGAAAGAAGCTAATATACATCTATTAACAACCCATAAAACCAACACAACTTACTCTTTAATCTCCTTGTAAACAGCGGCGTCAAGGAACGCTATGGGCGACGCCTGTGCTATAACTAGGAGCAGGGCTGATATAGGCCTGCCTTGTAGCCACACGTCTAAGCCAGCTGGGAGACCAGCCAAATAGGGGCCGAGGAAGGGGGCTGCTCCAAGCACTGCGGCTAACACTGGAACAATATACAAATTAGAGGGTTTGTTGTAATATGGCTGTGAAGCATTATTCGTTTGCCTAAATGTTATCAAGGAAAAAATATGATATGTGATGTAGTGGATGATTTTATTACAATAATCCATGGTCTATCCCTCTCTTGTAAGTCAAATTATCAAAATGGATAACAAGTTTGTTTTGAACATCGATATTATGTTATCATTAGGTCAAAATTTCTTTTTCTAATTTTAATTATAATGAAAGTAGCAAAAGTGTGAAACAGACGTGAGTTATTAATAAATAAATAATAAATTAATTAAAAGATACAGCATAAAAATCTATTTCTGTAAGTAAGGAGCTCAAAAATCAAATGAAAGAAACAGCTTATAGTAAAAAAAAGTTTTATTGACACATTCAAGAATCTGGCACGTCTTGATTCCTTGGCGACCGCAATTGCGAATAAACATACTTGTAGAAGTCCAGAGCTCTTTGTTTGTCATAAGTCGCTGAATTCCCGCACTTTCCACCGGTACACGGTTTAGGCCTCTGTGATTTGCGATTAATATTAGTATTCCCTTTATGTTTGCTCGAACTGGCACTCCTTAGTACTTCTTCAAAATCTTTTGCGGAATCAAACACTATTTTCACTCCCGTTCTATTCTCCACATCTTGACTCTGTTTTATAAAGCTATCTTTGTCTGATACGCTGATTGCAGTTCCATTGTTCTTACGTTCTGCTTGTTTGATGACGTATAACGTGGCTGTAGGTTCAGTGACGTCTTCGTCTGATAAATCCTTAATAGTTGTTGAGTTTCTATCGTAGTAGAACAAGCACATGACTTTAGGATCTAAGTTGAGTCTGCACATATCATTTTCGTGGAGGATTTTTATGATTTGTACTGGCAAATAACATGGGGCTTCCAAACATGTGTTATTATAATGTGGATTCAAGACTAATTCGCTAAAGATATTTATTGATGTATTTAAAAAGGTTAAATTAGCACATGTGCAATTAATTTTATTTCGTTTCACTATAATTTTGTAGTAACGATTATTGTTATTATCAGTTTCAAAAACTGGATAAGGCTCAACGTTCTTAATTACATTATCTACAAAAATAAGAGTAGAATTTGTTATACTGGCGTTATTAGTAAATAAAAACTTTGAGAGAGAGTAACTACTTAAGCTGTGAAAGATATTAGAAGTTATATTAAGAAAACGAGCATTAAGATTCATAAAACCAGAAACAGTTTCTTTGAATTTATTATTTATGGTTTTGATATAGTCAGCTTCAATATGTATTGAGTTTGTCGATACGTTTTTGAAAACGTTATTTTCTATATTAACAACGTTTGCCTTAACAGAAACGCTATTTGTATCTAAATGTTCAATAACACAGTCCGTAATATTAAATTTTGAGCTTAGTTTTTTACTATGAATCACAACACCTTCTTCTTCGATATTCTTTATCGTCACATTGTTGAATTCTATAGATTCAAAGCCATTAGTAATATAAATAGCTCTCTTCTCAATGTTATAGATAGTACAATTGATTATATTAAGCGTTTTAACCTCCTTTACATATAAATTGGTTTCCGATGAGTTTGTAGACGATACAAAGAAATTTGTTGGTAGAGACACTATTTCATTAATGTTTTCTATTACTAGTTCAGGAATCAGATTTGCTATTGAATATCCTTCTAAGAATGTGAATTCTAGTTTATCACAATCCTTTAGATGCAATCGTTGTAAAGTAGAATTACTTTTGCTGATTGTTGCATTTAAGGTTAGTTTTAAATGGTGGCAGTTTGTTATAGTAATACTAGTTGCATTAAGGGACTGAAAATTATTGATTTCTATTGTTTCCTGTAACAAAAGAAACTGTGTTAATTCGATTTCCAACTAAACAATATTGGAAGCAAGTTTTGTATCAATAACTAAGGATAAGGATTTAAATTTTTTGTGTAATATATTTGCAAATAGATCTAGTGTAATAACATAGGAAGTGGTTATACAACTACATAAAAATAATATACTACTTGCTACATGAGATATTTTTATAAGAACAAAGAAATTCGTTAAAATTTTTGATTAACATAAGCTTACTTACTTCTGTTTTATTAGGCGGACATTCATAAGTAATCACCATAGGACCAATGTCATTACAAGTCCATCCTTCAAAACCACATCGTAGAAAATTCGTTTCACTTGCTACAGCAAAATATATCAGAGCATTTGCAATAACAACTCCAAATATTACACTGTACATGATTCTCGCCACAATTCTTCAACGAACTTATTCTAATTACGTAATGTTATAAGAATAATAAAGTCAGAACCAAAATTCAATTACGTAATGATACAAAAATAATAAAGACTGTGTATTGATAAATGAAGTCAATTGTGAATTGTGGCCATTCGAATTCCAGACAGGATGAGTGATAAAAATGCTCAACATTATAATCAGCTATGCATGTGTTAAGCCTGTCTAGACAGTGTACCTATGAAGTATTGAGTTTCATACTGTACGAATGTATGTTTAGATGAGTCATACACGAACAATTCGATGAAGATTATTTTCAAATTTCGAGGTTTAAAATCCTTCAGTAAAGTTTGGACTTGAAGAAAAAAAATATTATTTCAAGAATTATGATGTATGCTTCAACATCATTTAATTCAGTTCTGTTTAATTGTATCTGATCAATATATCACAACGTCATTTATAATTACAATATCTCACAAAAGGATAGAATTTGTGTAAAAACTTTGTACAGAATAATTACCTTCAGTTACCAAAAAGATTATTCTAGTAAACATATAACATCCGCAGTCATATAATATTTAATTCATTACCACAACATTAAACATTCACTAAAAGAATATATGGCGACACGGCTTACCACCTGTCACATTGAGTACTGACTATCTGGTCAACGCGTGGGTTTGAGGTGGCCATAGAGTTACTCTACCTTCGCAATGGCGGAGATGGAAACTGGAACTCCTGACTACCCCGCAAGGGTTAATGGTCGTGAACGCATTTGTCTTTTTGTTATAAACAATTAAGGAAAAATTCTAAACGTACCTGAAGGCAAATATATGACTCTTGCACCAAACACATTGTGAACTAGCCACGTCCACAGGCCGTAGAAGAGAGCCATCTTGAACGACGCACGGAACACCTAAACAATATAACCCTTGTTATATATCTATACATAAGACCTTACTACGTTGGACTGAATCTCAGTGTAAAAGATCTGTGAATTAGTATTGGTGTATTATAATAATTGGTGTCATGCTCAGAAACAATGTGATTTATTCACTTCATGACATGTTAAGAAAAGAACTCTTCAATATTCCCAGATCAACACGAGGTAACTTTTAGAGGTAGTTATCCAATGCATGAAAATGCAAACGCAAACTAACCAAAGGGGCTAGTTATATTGCAGTAATAGCTACAACATTTATATTTCTAAGTTACCTGATTGATAGCTATAGACAGCGCTATGCCGAGCTTGGGTCCGAATCCCGGTTGCATTTGAGTAATAACTTCGACTGGCTTGTAGAGAGCGTTGCTTGATGCCAACAGATAGAACAGGGTTGTGAAAAACACCACCTATACAAGTAAATATTTATAAGTGTTTGGGTTATACTAATATATTATTCAAAACTTAACATGTCAATGATTACCGTTAGATAACTATCAGGGATTTAAAAGAAAGAAAGAAACACTTTATTCACTGCACCACAACTACACAAATTACATCAAACACACAAACAATAAACATCAAGAATGAAAACCATTGATGCAGTGAAAAGGTGCTGCCTCAGTATACGATGCAGCTAGGCTGCATCACTGGTCTTCCGGCAGCATCCGATTCGAAAACTGTCACAAGCTGCATATAATAAAGATAATAAACGTACACACAATTATATAATTGTAATAAACATCACAATAATTACTTACATACATAACTTTTATATAATAGATTTATAAATAAATGTACAAACATATATATAAATATACATACGCATGTAAATATATTTACACATACATATATAAATTAATTCAGGAACATATTTAAAGACATACATATACATACCACTACAACACATACATCCATATAATATATACAATATAAACTCAATACCTATATATCCAGTACATCACAATTATCACTCAACCACACATTAATATATTTCATATACAGACATATTAAAACAAACACATTTATATAAATATCTGATTACTGATTTAATGTTATATAAAATATTGTCGACAGCTGGTTTATAGTTTATCGGCCAATTTTCTATTTAAATTCTATTTAATCTTCTAATCCCTAAATTTTATTTAATCATTTATTTCTTAATTCGCGTAGAAAGATCACGTCAAGAAACAACAAACACATCACGTCTATTTCCCTACAGAAGGGTCGGTAGAGATCACGGATCCCCATTCGTCACGATCCTGATAAACCACTTCCATAATATTAAAATTATCCACTTACCAAATTAATAAGGAAATTCAAGATGGCGCCACCTCCGCACAGAAGCAAAGACGTGAACGCACCAATGGAGCCAGCCAATAGGGACACGTTGCTCACGAGAGGCGCCCAAATGCTTGAAGCGATAGCTGTCAGCGTTCCTACGTTAGCTTGGACCCATGCCACCATACCACTGTAGTCGAAGAGGCCTGAAAGGGGAGGTAAGTAGAGTTTAAAAAAAGGGGGAGAGTTCGTTGCGATATTTCGTGTGTAGGCAATTTTCTGATATATGGTAGTTGGTTGACTTGATGAAAATGTATTTTATACATTAAAGAAAAAATATGTCTTGAGGAAATTTAGTTTTTTAAGTAAGTATATATATTTTTAACAATTTAAAACTATGGCATGTACATTAAGACACCAGCCCGTACTAACTACAAACTTTTGTTGTCCTTGCAATTCCATAACAACTGTAACAATATGTAATATATAAGAAAACGCAACATAACCTCAATCTTTAAACGTAGGATTTCTCACGACATTTCCCCGCACAATCGAACATTACGTGTTCCACAACACATCAAAGTAAAGACCAATATAATTAATTACATCCCCACAATTCACTAACCAGGTGTCTTCGAGAAGTCACTGAAGAGTGAGTCCCACGAATCTTGAACAGCAGCCTGGTCCACTTGAGGCCCCATTGTGGGGCTGGCGAAGTGTCCAGACACCCAGCTCTGGTACACCCGGTCCCAGATTTCTAAGATCTGTTGTTCTACACGACCCACCTTTTCAGGGTCGCCTTCTTTTAGGATGTTCTTTACCTGTGGATGTAAGGTTTGTTGTATAGTTGTAATAATAATTTAAGACTTGAATACATTTTCTTCAAATGTCTGCTTTTGTTAAGTAGTATTTACAAATTGAGTAATAACTGGTAACGTTTTCTATGAAGTGGAGACTGCGTCTCAGTAAACGTAGTGTGGGGCGCCCCCCGGCAAGGTGGGAAGGCGACCTGCGCAGGTTGGCCGGCATCGAATGGATGCGAACGGCCACTGACAGGGAGAAGTGACATCATTTGGGGAGGCCTATTTTCAACAGTGGATTCATACAGGATGATGATGATGTTTTGTATATTATAGGTTATATTAGAACAGAGGTTTCATGTATATTTTGCTGGTCCGGTACTAATTTTAAATTATAATAGGGATTTTAGTAAACAACTGTCATTTTCCTTTAATATTTGTAGTCATGTCATCAATAATATGGTACGTATGTACGCAAAAGTGACAAATTACAACCACAAAACACAGAGTAAATAAAACAATACACTCACCCCTTTAGAAATACCTTCCCGTCCATAGGTATAGGCATTGTCTATCAAAGAATCTAGTTTGTCCTCCCATCCTTCTGGCAAATAGGCGTTGAGCTCACTATTTTGTACCAGAGTACTATTAAGCAAACTGCCGCTTAGTTGTATAACCACTATCGCTTCTGAGTATATCTATAAATATTTTGATATGTTTAAGAATACAATTAATACCTATACGATATCTTAATTTTTTACATAGGGGTATAGTAGTTTTCGTTTCAATATGTCGTCTATTTGATCGGTATACGTTTTCTATGACGACTTTTACGTTTTAATTATTATGCCCAACCCAGATAGAATATAAAACACCTTTATCTCCTGCGGGGTACTTTGTGTGTATTAACAATATAAATACAGCACACAGCAAGAATGCTAACTAGCTTCCGTTCTTCCCGGCAAGTCGTAGAAGACGACTAAGGGACTAGGGGCAATGGAATCTGTTTGGCGATGGGCTAGTAACCTGTCACCAATGGTCCATATATTATTACAACCCAAATTTTCATGCCAAAAAGTGAACTTGGAGATTATAATCTCTAAGGTTTTGTCCACCCCGAAAGGGATAAGAGGATGTGAAGGTATACGTAATACAAATACTTCATATAAAAATGTAACCATACCTGTATAACAATAAAAATAGTTGCTACAATAAGAAACAGTATCAATCCAACTATCACTATACAGGTTGACACGGTATCCACAGAATCATATGCTATGTCAGTAAAGTTTGAGTTGAAGAGAGATATGATTTTATTTATGCCCCGCATGTGGGCTGGTATCACTGCTGATTGCCTGGAAATAGTATAAATAATGTTATTAGTATTATTGTTAATATTTATTAACATATTTTAAAATATATGTATTATTAGACTTCGGAATTTTGACTGAAAAATATAATCTGGGGTTTGTTCGTCTGAGGTTTTAAATAAATATGTCAGTTTTGTTAAGCTTTGATAAATGAGGTCTTATTCTTGTGTAGGGAAGACTGAACCAGGATGAAATCTTTTCAGCTACTTCTATCAAAACCTTCACTAACCTCAAAATAACAGTTTTTGTATTTACATTCTTCACCCTCATTTCTCTACTGAGGGTAGGCATACATTTTTTTAAAAATTTTAATAACCACTTCACGACATTCATACACCTCCTCTTACACACTCGGGACAGTTTACTTAATCTCTAATATTATCATTTTTACAAAAAAGTGCATTAAAATGAGTTAAATAAACTATTTACCTCTCTTTCCACCAACATTTAACTCTATCCGCCGCTTTATTGTACTGCGAATCACAAAACTCTGTCACTTTTGAGTAAACCAACAACCTTTTCAATATATGAACCGCCAGGAAAAACAGTAACACCGGCAACAACCATATATGTTTCCACACTAACGCACAAAAACATCCATAGAACAACCACTTGAAGTATAGCGCTGTCTCATCATCGTTATCAAAGCTACTTTTCATGTAGTTTTCATCCAGAGACCTCTGTCTGAATGTAGCTAACAACCTGTTCTCGTATGGCGTTTTATATTTGCTATTATCAATTGGTATGTCCGATAATGTGTGCGTTTTGAACAGACGTTTCTTTGGTCTCATTGTCAAGTCGCTTATGGACTCTGGTTGTTTTATAGAGTCGTCTGGACTTGGTGAGTCGGTTTGTTCATCCTTGCTTGATTGTTCTTCGTCTTCGATGTCTGTGTTGAGTATGGCATGGTACATCGCTTGGAGAAGGGTTGTGTTTTCATCTGTAATGTTAAATGGAAGGAATAAATTTAAATTGGAAGTATTGTATATTATTAATCTATCAAATCAAATTATTGTCATTTAGACAAGGAATATATATCTTAATAATGATCTTTAAATAAGATCTTATTTGCTGACCAAAGCAATATAGATTCTACTCTGTTACTTGGAAAGGTGACCAAGTAAAAACTGACCAATGGCTAACATTTGTTACACATATATTACAACATGTGACTGAAATTATCACTATTGAATTTTCACAAGCCACAAGGAAAAGAAAAAAAAAACTATTATACACTCACCTTTCAACAACATCCTCTTCTGCACATTTAAGACTTCTATTGTAAAGCCAGTAATGCCCAGTATTTGCATAAGTACAAATGTGTACACTTGAATAGAGCCAGTCAACCTTGAGAGAAACCCTGTGGCTATCAACCAGAGAATCAAGGACATTCTCCTGAATATATCTGCTCTTTGGGGCGTCCATAGGAAATAGATACTTATGAAGTATCCAATACCGAAGGTCAGAGTCTGTAAGGAACAAACATTAGTATAAGTATTTATGTCTCTACTTATTAATGGGTTTGATTAGAGGCCGGAGTTATTATTATAATACTTCAATGGTCAATTAAAATAAAAATAATAGATTTGGATACACTAAGTACGCATGGAAGATAAATACTCATTAGACCCTGTTAGTGTGGCCAGAACATTGGACATATAATATCTCCTCAGTTCGCTTAAGCAAATCTATTGGATTTGAGATGTATTGCAATAATATGATAATTAATTAATACCCAAAAAATGGACGCTTAGTCCCTCAATTCAATTCTATGACATGCTGCGATAACAGGCAGTCAGTTGGTTTTATATTCTACCTAGCAAGGGATCATTATTATGGGATACAAATTGTTGGCATACAAAACAATACAACTATAAAAGTTATTGAGGCAAACTGAGGCAAACATACCACATAACAATTCAAGATTTAATAGGTTTTTAATATATAAACGTTAATTATCAATTCACACAAACACAAAAAGAGATTAGGTCAAAGGTAACAAGATAGTAATTCAGTCAGTTTGAACACTATACTTACAATATACGAGGTACTGAAGTTGATAAGCATTGTCGTTGATAGTCCAATAATATTGATGATTTGCCAGAACATGCAGCAAATACTCCTTGGTACTGCATTATAGAGCCAGGGGATGACGTAAATAGATAATAAAACTCCCAGAACTGCCTGTAAAATAATAAAACAATTGAAATAAGTATAGCAATAGTTGGACTTTACATTCATACATATATTCACGCCTCTGCATCCCTTTAGGGATACTATAGATCGCCACTTCGAATGATCCTGACAAATCTGTCTAGCTTCACTCACACCCATTAGTCAAGCTATATACTTCAATGATTTTAGAGAATGATTTAGGTAGTGTGACTTATTTGAGTCATTTCTTTATCAAATGTCATAAAAATCAGATCAGATTTTGTTGCTTGTAATATTTGCTATAAGTCTTTGTGCAATGTCATTTATCGCCTTGATATAATTTATCAATGAATTCATAAAAAAGTATGTATTCTGGACATCAGATCACTGATGTTAGAATGTGTTTATTGAGATAAAATTTAGTCTCAATCCTTAAACTGCAATGGATTCGCTATTTAAGCTTAGGGCGCAGTTTGTATTATAAACATAACAATGAATTTTTAAATGATATTCCACATGTTGATAAAGCCTCTAATTACTTCAGAAAGGATCACAGATGTATCACTGATACACTATTAATATTTTGAGAAATAACACTCATAATAAAGGTTGCACATTCAAATAATAGGTACAGGTTTTTTGGAACAACTGAGGTTAAATGTTTCATTGTAATTTATAGGTTCTTACCTTATAATGTTGTTTAAATTGTTCTCCAACTGTCTCCGAAGCTAAATTTACAATGTTTATGGGTATCACAAATAAACCAAAAGCTACAGATCTTTCAGACCGCTCTAAACTTTTGAACCAAGTCTTCAGCTTTTGTGATATTTTATATTTAAAGGGATGTAGTATTGACCCAACCAATAGAGCCCATAACAAAGGTTTGAAAAAAGGTTCCAATATTAAAAATAAGACGTAGAGAGCAGCACAGCAAACAGTTAAAATAAGCAGGGCGAATGCATTGTAGAAACCATGTTTCATATATTTTTCGTTACCCTCTGAAAGACCGCCAATTATGTTGAAGATATTCTCAAAAGGCGATTGTTGCATCGCCATGGTTTTCTCCTTATTTTTACATTTAACGCCTGTTCTAAATAATGACTAAAATGATGAGATCATTGGCTGGTTTCATTGCCAAATGAAGATCAATCAAGAGACGAAAATTCAAAACAACACTTTATTTCACTGACGTTTCTTAGACTGACAAGTTAAATACTGAGCTGTACACACAGTTCACTATACATACAGACAATAATGGGACGATTTTACCTTTTAATTTAAATTTTTATTTAAGTAGTTATATTATGTATGTGTTGCGCTTCAGAAACTTTAATACTCTTAACCGTTTCGCAATATTCAGAGTTGTTTTCAATAACCATTTTTGTTTATATGAACGTTTTTGGCGCTCAAAGCTCCCATTACAACTTATAGCTATAGTATAGTATTTCACTCCTTATACATATAGTCATAGGCATAGTCACATTCGTTAACCTTTTCTTAGATCTTCCGTTCTATTCAGAAAAGATTCGTATATACCGGTAATTTAGTACAGCATAAACATACTTAACTATATCCCGGAAGGGATAATTAAGAATTCAAGTATCCCTCCTATAACTAAGCGTGATGTAAAACTACATCAAATCTGATGTTTTACCACCTGATGGGATGATAATCCGATTCGTCTTGTATAGACTGACTATTACTATAATAATGAGGGGTCGGTATGTTTCCTCATGTACATTATTCCCACATTTTTCCTCATAGTAACCGTTTTAGTAGGCTCTTACACAATATTTATGTAACAAAACCTCTCATACTGAAGACCCTCAAAAAATGCAAGTTATGTACAATGACTTGCGAGTTTTTTTTCTCAAAGTAGCAACAAGAGCTCTGCAAATTTCATTATGAACGTGAGTGTGCGAATTGAGGGCTTTTTCAGCCACCTTTCGTTTCACTCTTATATCTCAGAGTTTTTTATCCTAGCTACAAGCTCCTATTATTATGATGTGAAGCTTTATAATACAATACTCTTCTGGGTGTTAGATAAATACGCATTAGGTAGGTATTCGGTGTATGATACCTTTATAGTGTCTATATCTATTCTAGTAATAATATACCTACTAAAGTAAAAACTTGATCTGGTATGGTAAGTAGTAAGAAACCTTATTTGGTATGAGTGGTAGAAGATACCATAATGAGGAAGTTTACCATCCGGAGTATAGGTAGTTTATAATAACACTGTCGTGCTTTCATATCGAAAGATCGATATCTAAAACTCAACCCCGAAAGGATGCAATTGTTACCTGAATATTTTTTATGTAAAAGTACCTATAGAAGAATATAAAATAAAATATTACATATTCACTGTGAATGGGCACCATATACGATACCATTCCGAGTAGTAAAGTAAAAGGGTTCCTTTGAAACGTTTCGCGTTTATGAATAATGAAACTTGTTGGCTTAGGTCTTCCAGAATTCCTGATGAAGCTCCTACGTCTGGCATTGATCGAAAAAAGTTGCATTAATACGTATTTTTTGTTAATGTTGTACACTTGTATTTGTATATTGACAGTATTACGCTTAACATTTAAAGTTAACCACGATTCCGTAGATTTCCTTTTTTGCCTTCACGACAAATTATGGGACAGTAAAAAATGTAAAATTAAAAAAAAAAGTAAAAAAATAAAATAAAAAAAAAGTAAAATGTAAATTGTTGAAGAAAATATGATAATAATAAAAAGCGTTTATTTACAGCCACTTCAACATACACATAAAAACTTACAAACCAGGGGGTATAACTTGCGCATGTTATCGTCGCAGCAAAAGGGTATATTAACGGGTAATACTAAGACAGTGCCAAACTAATCCGAAAAGAATTTCAGAGGTGTCCATTATATTATATTCCGAATCAGCTACCTAGAGATTAAGTCTCAAAAACAATAGCCAGTGAGAGCGAAGATAGCAAAGATCATTTATTTTAGAATGAAACCATTGACCTAGTTTCGATGACTATCAAATGGCAAGAAACTAACTATAGTCCACTAGAGATATTTGTCTCGACATTTATGTTTATAAAGCCGCGTCTCACATACTTCAAAATAGCAGACTGGACGGCTACGAGTCGCAAATCCCTTTCATCTTTGTCAAGACTGTATTGTTCCAATTGAGATTTATTTATGTTCATAATCTCACGACTGGTTTTGATAAGTAATCAGTAGGACTTATTTGTATTATTATGCAATATTTTAGATGCTCGATGTGCTTTATAATAGGGGGTATCTGTGCAACTCAATCCACTTTTATTTTGTGTCGTAGGTAACCGTTATTCATTGTTTATTTGTCCGATTACCAGTTTAATAAAAATACATACATACACATCACGGCTGGTTTTCTGTAGAGGAGTAGGCGGAGATCACGGATCCCCATCGGTCTCGAACCGGACAGACCACTTTCGCTTCATTGAGATTCATCCACCTCCTTATGTACACTCGGCGGTTATTGGTACTTCTAACGTCACCCTTTTTATAAAAATACTATATAATATTATAGTTTCCATTCTTTTTAAACGATTCAATAACTTTAGGAGCAAATTTAAAGTACGTTCTAAGCAAAGGATGTATCTGTTTGCAAGTCTCTCCAATACATTCGCTCTCGTGCAGTCTAGACTTAGTGCAGTGCTGTCAAAACGTGCGTCCGGCCCCGTATAAGGCAGTTGAAGGGAATTTAATTAAACAGAGTATGTTTATTTAAGAGAAGCAAGTTTTCCCTAAGAATCTCGCCTTGATAGAGCTAAAAGAAACTAGCAAATTCATTTAGTAGCTACTCGTATAAATGCGAGTGAGTGTTTGAGTCTAGTATAAAAACTACGTATTTATGAGCCACTTAGTTTGTATGGAATGTAAGCTTTTGATGCAGTATCGTATATAATACATATGTATCACACGGTAATTTTTATGGAAATGGATAGGACCCTGGCAAATTATATAAGTCATTGGTAGTACTTAAATAATGAATTCAAAGCTTTGTTGTATTCATTGGTCAAATAGACAATATATAAATATTCTCGGTCACTATAAACATTTTTTCATAGCTTAATATAACGAATTTACTATCCCAAAAGAAAAAAACGTAAAAGATATGTGTGCAAAATTGAAAAAAGAACCAGAATGATTGTTTCAGACATCCATTCGTTTCGTAACGTTAAGGTAAGCGAGGGAATATCGCCCATTTATACAACAAAGAGCTCATTCACCAATGTGAGGAAAACATATTGTGTTTCTACAGACTAGTATTAGTTGAAACTTATTTCACCAGGGTTTGTTTAAGGGTATATTTTGGGTAGAATCTGGTAAGCTGTGTAGTTATTATTGAAATTGACAGTTCTCAACAAAACATTTTTTTCCTTTTCAGAGTCTTGAGCGCCCATTTACCAAATTGCGAAAGCATGTTGGATATGGGTCACTCGAAACCCGCGTTTCACTAGATAGATAGCATCCAACGTGATAGGTAACTTTATCGCCGTATATAGGCACTGGCTACTACCTATCCCTCGGATATACAGGTTTCCTTACGATGTTTTCCCTCACCGTAAAAGTTAATCTGTAATATGCTAGACTAAACATCAACTAAATAAATACGTAACTATAGCAACAAGGAACAATATCAACACTGATTTATGGGGCATATCCACGTCATAAGCATTCCTTGACCCGTCTTGATGTGGGGTAATATCGTCCGTTTTAGGAATACAATGGAAGCAATCGGGAAGGGTCGAATATCCTAGTTATTGCCCGAAAATACAATGCATTACATAAAAAATCACTGTTCCTGCTTATACTTATTATTAGAACGGATTTCATTTGGTAGATTGATCTATCGTTGGTTTGGTAGTGTGTAAAAATAATAGTCTGTTAGATAATGAGTTTATTGTTTCAATTTCATACATTTGACCTTGTGCCTAAATTATTCTTAGAAGAAAATAACATTGAACTGTAAATGTTTTCAACTTAAAAACCAACTACGTTTGTTACATAACCGTAGCAACTACGGATACACTTCAACTTACGAGAGAGTTAACGAAGATTTATTTATATGTTTCATAATTACCGCAACTTCTTATGGGATTGTAAAGATTCTTTAAGAGTGTGTATTGTGTTGAGTAAGTAGGTTATGATAAAAATAAATCATGTTTGGTCTCTATGTACAAGCATTATTTATGATCCTTATCCTAAATAATTCAAATCACTTTTGTACTCATGGACTTAAGCTTTTCTTAGTGAGTTATTCCATTTTAACTTTTTTTCTTAATATTTACGTTTTCAAAACAACATGCACAGCAATACTGCAATCATAATAATATTTTTTGTATAATTCTAAGTCAAAATCGTCTATCCCAGCTAACATATAGCTTTCCACTTGAGACAAAGGTAAACAGCGGTACTTGAGACGAGCCCGTTCATTACTTATGCCGTCTGTCGTAAAGAATATATGGCCCCGTAACTTCCGCCACAGGTGATCTTATAACTTACACAATTTATGGACTTACCTCAATGGCTGGCGAATATTGAATTTTAATAAAATAAAACGGATAATTTATTTTGCATTACAATGTAATATGATTACTTACATTATTAAGATGTATTTATTTATATTTACAACATATTTAAATTATTATAACGATAATTATGAAATTAATTAAATAAAACTATAATTTATAATAAAAAAAATATTATAGTAGTTAATTATTCATTTGAAATATATAAAAAAGGAAACTTATAATACTGGTTACATTATTATATTAGTAAGTCTCGGTGTTAAATATCAAGTACCTTATCGGACTAACAAGGGTATTGAATTATAGGCAATCATCATACATACATAGTCAGTTCTCTATATGTTTTCCTCTTAGTCTACTCTTTGACCATCGATTATACCTTAAATATAGTTATGTAAGTACTTTTTAAATTTTTTCCAAAGATCATAAAGAGATATTAATGATCCGATTCTAGATTTTTTTGTCAAGTCAGCACAAATGATCCTTTAGCACAGATCAGCATTAAAACAAGAATATATAACATTATTTTGATACTCAACTTTACTTACAAAGGCAGACCGTAACAAACGTTACAAAAAGCTTTCCGAATCATTTCAAAATTGTAAAATAAAAAAAAGAAGTTACGTCAGCAGCTTTGTGTATAAAATCCGATTTAAGCTCTCAATTTATCTCTTATACATAAATAAGAGTATATTTACGGCTCTACTTGTCAAACGGGAGCAAGAACTTCACTTTGCATGACCTTAATAAACATCTTTTCAAATAAAAAATAATTTGAAGAAATATATCGTATCAAATAAAGAATGACATTGATATCCTAGTCTTTGTTATTAAATTATCAGTTTGATTTCAATATTCGTAACATTTTATTGAATTCCTCGGCAGTTGTTCCAAGGTCAAGCACACATCAAGAAATGCTGCTTTTATGGATAATGGCATGGATCTTATTCTGATACGAAAATTGTTTTCAGTACACTATTAAAACAAGAATGTGATTGTGATAACTTATTGATAGCTTTATTAGCTTTATAAAATACAATGTAGCTATTAAACTTTGGTAACGTTAAATTAAATGTGACTATTTTAAAAGAATCAATAGGGGTAAAACTAATATACATTAATGTTATATAAACGTAAAATTCAATATTGGAGATTATTCCTTCTTTAGAATATCAGATATAAGTGATTATTGACTACGAATTACCAACTATGCTAAATGCAGAGGAATTCTAGTACATTTTATTTACTGATTAATTGATTGTCAGATAAATTTAACTCTAGTTGAACTACTTCAATAAAATCGTAATAAATCCTCTCCTCTCTTCAACTTTTTCAATCAGATACAGAATAAGGCTGCAGGTAGTGGGGTGGGAGGCTGCGTAGAGGGGTCCTAAAAATTGCCTCTTCCATCCTTGTCTGTCCCTAGTACGCAAGCGTGGAATAGAAAGTGACAGTAGCGTAGAAGCCTTCGTTATTACACCCTTGTTTATAAAGGGGCCACAACTGATGAATTGATGTTGACGATCATTTCTCACTTAATTCGGTGCAACTTTTGAGAGGTTTCTGCTTAACCATGCGTGCCTGCAAGATATTGGCGTACTGGAATATTGAGAGGGGTGAATGTCTTTGTTTTGAAAAGATGCTAATATTTTCTGTTGTAACATGATATATGCTACACTAAGAAAGAAATATCAAAACTTGTGATTGTGGCGGTGCCATAATTTACTTTACAGTAAAAAAATATATTACACAGAAAAAATGTAAAATATGTTAATAAATGTAATAAATCCGTAGCATTCGTAGAGTTACCTCGGCTACTAATTTTTCTACTACGAATATTGGTCGACATAGATTTAACGGCACCTACTCACAGTCACTTGTTCTTTATAAACCAGTCACTAATAATTAAATCATTTCAACCAAAGCTGTAAAAAAAGTGACGTCTATAATATCACCGTATACAAAACAGTATTCTCCACCCAAGATAGTATCATACATTTAAAATGAAATTTTTCATTACACTGTACACACCCATGCGTACATTAGCGTTCCGTAGATAAAAATTTCTAAGGTCTTTACCCAGTTTCCCACAACTCACTAACACAGATTCTTCTCTCTTAGTCACGCACTGTTACGCTTACACACCAACGTAAATAATTTTAGAAACGAGACACAGAGCCACACCGCCGTCTCTTTCCCTCTCTTTGTATTCCCAACTCAACAGGTCTCCCTTTTCAACTTGTACTCTTACTGTTTCGTGAATTTTACATCAATAATACGAAAGAAAGGTTTTTAAACTTATGATCGAGTGAGATTGAATATGATAGTAGAGGATAACGTGAGAAAAATCGAAGTGTAACACACTTAGTGACTAAAAATACGTAGTGAACGTTCGTAGATCGACAGAGATGACTATTTATACGGCGGGGCGGCGTTGCGAATTTCCACCTCAGTATACACGTCGCGGCGCTGGCGGAAAATCGCGTTTACCCGCAGCCTCGAGCCCACGTGCCAAACCCGAAAATTTCGGGAAAATAAACCTATTTACAAAACGACCTTTCTTATTTAACAAGTAATTTTGTATCAAAACAAAATGGCGTAAAGTATTTTCTCTCTCACCTAGCTCAAACTTGTAAATAGATTCTCCAATAAGTGTTTTAACTGACTCTAGCTCAAAATGTAGTTCAAATGTGGTTGTTAAGGATTGTTTAATTGTATTTTAACCAAATTATTTGGTTGTGAATTCGTTGTGGACGTAGTTGTGACTAAAAATCGGAAATATTTATTCTGTAAATAAGATAACTGATATCTCTAGGGTTGTGAATACCACAATAAATATAGGACATTTAAGTCGATGCGACTTCGGTTGTGAAGTTCATGTTGGTTTTAACCAGTTCTAGTGTTTTCTTAACAAATGTGAACGAGATATTGGGTTCTGCATCATCCATCCAAGGTAAGATTACTTTACATTAATCAATAACAAAGCCTCAGATGTATTATAAGGTAAACCATTAACCTTCACTGAAAGCTCATATTTATATAACCTTAAAAAAAAAGGCAATGGTTTTTTAAGAAAAAGGAATCGAAATTAATTTGTTACGTAGGGAAACAGCAAAAAGTATTGCCCGTGTCCTAGTATATCATAGGACTAGGACCTAGTAGGAGGCGACTGAGGGACTAGGGTTTAATATAATCTTTTTGGCGATGGGCTAGCAACCTGTTACCTATGTTCCAAAATGACATGGCAAGCCGCAGACATAGGAGATATTATATCTCCGAGATTCTGTCCATCGCAACAGGGAATAAATGTTTGTGTGTATATATAGAGACCTTCATTTTAAACACAAAGCGTAGTATTTAACTTAGTTCAGCTTAATTGCCTATAAAAAGGGATTAAAAGTATAGTACTTTTAGATATTCCCTAAATTAGTAGAAATTAAACTTGAGTTTAGATAGAATGCCCAATTCACGTGTTATAAGTCCAACCCTTCGGATAATAACAATCTCAATCACAGCTCTATTTTTTACTGCCTTTAAGATACACAATGAGTAGAAATACATCTACTTAATATTATATAATTACGTGATATTATATTAATGTTAAACAGTTATTGTGTCAATATGGGCATCTTAATAAAGGTTTTTGTTACTATTATTATTTGCATGTTTTAAACGTTTTTTTTTGTAATGAGAACTTCAATAATCTTCTAATTACCTGGGTACGAAATGAGGTTATTAGAATTCATGGTCTTAATGAAAATTCATCTAGAGCGAGTAATGAACAGGTGTAGCAAATAAAACAAGCTTTAGTACGAAATTATAGTTTCCTAAAATATTATAACCATTTATTAAACGACATTGGCATAGAGTGGTATTAACTAAATCTCGGATTTAATTAACAGTATGTGCGCTTAATGTCAGCGTGTCTTAAATAAATGAATAATTGAAATTGTCTGTTTGTTTTTAGAATGTTGAATACAGATCAGACACAATGCACAAGTAGAAATCTAAAAAGTTTTTCAAATACAGAATAATACTTATTTCAAATCGGTTTACAACCCTTTGAGGTGGACTGAACTTAACCAATAAATTGATAATGGATTTGTAATCGCATGGATTAGGAATATTGTTGCATTAATTCTTAGTAAACTAAACAAACATAGCTTATAAATTTCAAAATGAGTGATAGTGTTTGTATGTAAATAGTTTAATACGAATTGTAAAATACACTTCTCTATATACTCGTACATATGCTTATGAGTTTGCCTCACAAATAAACACATAACCGACAATTTAATTAATGATTTGATGACGTTACTTCATTTAGCAGCACAGGTTTAATTAAAGCAATAATTTTGTTGGTTTCACATGAATTTACAAACTAATTCATATGGACAAAGAATCTAATGGAAATTAATTCTATCTGAACGGGAGCCAAAATACTTGCCGTGACAAAGCCCTTGGCTATGCAATACTTCATTTGAATGACATTGCATCGATTTATCAGCTCTATTTTAAATTGTTTTTGTTTATGGTCTGTATTGAAGCTCAATTACAAATCTTTTGTAAATAGAATTTTATAGATGTAGATTGTAGATGATGATTTTTGTCGATTTCTTATGACTTAAAACACTTTTAGGGTTGTCAAATGTTTGAGGGATCAGTGTCGTATCTATGATAGCCTTTCGTAGCCCCACGAGTGATCAGCTAACATGACCTATTCCAAAATGTACGAGTATGTTATTCATAGATTTTTTTCTGATGTTATGTTACCTCACCCTAGAAGTAATATATTAAAAATTACATTGCCAAACACGATTTTAGTTTTATGTTTTGAAACAAGAGTATTAAATAATGAATTTTGTAACTATTTACATCCTCGTTTATGAATCACTGAAAGTAGGTCACAAGCAAAAAGAGAGTTATTCAGAGAAACGGAAAGAACAGAATGGGAAATTCTCGTAAAGTTAAGGAAGTAATTAAAAAGCAAATCATTAATGTTGTTTTAATTGTGTCTGAAAAAACCCCTTAGGAGAAATAAGGCTTTCCGACGCAAATGTTAAAAGCAAGACTGATTGCGTAAAAGTGCTCATTATTCTATTTATTGTACTTCATCCTATAGTTATACGAGTTAAAGTTTAAAAGAGCATTAGATTATTGATGGAATAGATAAAATTTTCGTAATTTTAATGACGATCTATAGCCGACATAACCTTAGTGGTGAATGGCATGTTAAAGAATTAAAAAATATGACGATCTAGTTTTAAGACTTCTAACTGTTTACAGTTCGCTAACGATTAGGGAAAACATTGAGAGGGAACCTGCCTATTGGTCTGGATAGGTAATAGCCAGTGTCTGTATACGGCGAGAAGCGTGGTTCAGCGCATATCACGTTGTGTGCTGTCTATCTAGTGGAACGCGGGCTTTGAGTGGCTCAAACCAAACATGCCTTCGAAATTTCAGAAATGGCCACACAAACCTCTCATTACCCCGCCACAATAAAAAAAGTGTGTATACACAAGTCGTGAAGCGTATGTTTTACATCTAAATGTTCCATTTTATGTCGAAATAACCAACCAATCTCATACAACATAAAATACAAGTAGCTTAAAGCACTGAAATATGGAAATATAATTGCGAGCACAAATTACAATACCCCATTACTTAGAAGCCTTCAGCAATACATTTAAAGCGCCCATTACATGCCACCATATCTATCATACAAAGACAGGACACGTGCGAACTTGTACTGAAACTACAGTACTTATCGAAAGTATGACAAAGCTCAGTCCATGACCACAATGAGGGCACGAGATCTGGAACTTGTTAAAAGCCAGTCTGTGGAGCGTGCTACGAAGACAATGCGACTTGTCATTAACACGCGCGAGTCAAGGGCGTCCCACGGAAAGAATGTCTAATGACTGAAATAGATTCGTGTGTGTGGGTGTGTGTGAACAGATAATGGGTGCTTTTACTGTCTATTTCCATATTTTAGAACGGTTTCCTTGTAAATCTTTGACGTTTTACGAGAAGCGGTTCTGGATCGTGTATTGCGATTGTTTTGTGTGGTATGGTGGCGAAAATGTATGTGTATTGTGTGTAACTCATGTTTTCTTACCAATCTCAATTAGCATTCTTTAGGTAGATAACTTTGAATTTATATATCCAAATACTAAGGCCTTTACATCCCTTATGGGATAGGCAGACACTATCGCTTGCCACCTGGAACAATCCTCCCTTGCTCTTCATTCTTACATGCTCTTCTATTCTTCGCGCTGGTTACATCTGCCTTGAGAAGAATGCTTCCAAATTGATCTGTATATTATGTTTCTGAATTTATGCAATCTTCAGTTACTACGAGAAAAAAAAATTTACCGGTAACATAGTGTTAAGAATATTACTTTGCAAAAGTTTTTATAATATTTTTTCTATTGACGTTTACGTCATGATATTCAAAGCAATAACTTACGTTCAGTATGAATCACGGCAATTTCTTTTTTATTTATTGAAACCCTTCATTTAGAAGCCGTATAGTCTAATCTCGTAATGGCTCTCTTCACGTCCAGAACATCAGACGTATCGCTTTTTATGACCAGATGAATAGGACCATTTGGCCGACATTAGCACTGGAATGAGCAATTAATGGCGTGACATGGAAATGTTGATAGCCTGACATTTAACCATTTTATTAGAGTAAACTAAAACGTATTGCGCGATAATAGATTCATTAGCTTCTGATGAAAGATTTTTGTAATTGTTTTTTTTATTGATTGAAAATAATGTTACCTCTCAGGTTTATAAATACTTTATAATACGTTTGATTCAGAATAAAAGTATTGATTACAATAATCCTGATTTCACAGTTTATTCTAACTACGAGTTCTGGTGGGTATTTGCGCAAAAATCGTAGCATTTGTTGTTAGAATCGTGGTAGTAATACTCTATACTATACAGAATTTTCTAAATGTTGTTATCAAAATTACAAATTCTTTTAAAATAGTATAGTCTTCCACTGAACAAAAAAGTCGCTTGTACACAGTACCTATAGATATAGGGATACATATACGTAGTATAGATTCCAGTGAGTTCTAAAGTAAGTTTCAAAGAATAGTAGCATTCAATGAAATCGAAGATGTTATTAACAGAAGTTTCAAGAAAACTAATAAGCAAAAATTCAGAACTGGAGTTTTAATAGTTAACACCCGATTCAAAGAACAAACTCTGTAAAGGATTTTAATGCGTTGAATTTTATTGCAAGTTGTAAAACAAGTTTCCAATGCGAAATCTTGCTTTCTAAGACTTTTAAAACTTGAACTTTATGTAAAGTATTACATGTAATAGATTATTAAAGTATTAAATACAGAAAATTAATCTTAATATTGACACTAATTTGCAGTATTTGAGCCACGGAAAATAACGCGGAAAGAATAAATAACAAATATGTTGCAAGTATCGCCATAATTTATTTCTAATGGTAGCGATTATATCCTTAATTATGCTTTATGAACACATAAATGCATGCTAAATTTACATATACAAAATTAATGTTCATCGCGCTTGCCTTCCTTAATTAGGTATGTAATGTGCCTTAGGTATACAATTGATAGTTACTGAGAACTATTATACGATCTGAAAAGCTCATTAGTGAGCTTTTAGAAAAAACTTATTGATGAAGTTTCGCGAAATAAGCTTCTTGCTCCGCTTTCAACATTTCTTGATGGTGAGGGTGCAAAAGTGAGCAAAAATGCCTGTTTTACGATGTTTGCAAGTGTTCGCCATTTTATATTTATACGCGTCCGACTTCCGCCGAACTTATGCAAACTCACGGGGCGATGGAATGGTGAAAAAATCGATGCGTTTCTTGCGCCAACACCTTGTGTTTTCCTTACTCGTAATTGCCTTGGAATGCTGGAATATCGGTGATTGAGAATAGTTTCAGTGATTCGATTAGTGCAGCATTCATGCATATATGCTCAGTATACTTTTTTCTGTGGCTTAGTTACGGTCTATTATTTGAAATAACTAATCATCAGTGGTTTTATTTTGTCAGACATTTAAGTAAACAATGGTGTGATTTTAAACTTGTAATCTACATCTATCGTTGTACAGGTCCTTTATTCGTAATAAATATTTTTTTATTGATTATTTTAAAATGCTTTGGCATCCGTGTATTTGTATATGTCGCTATTACAAAACCATAGAATGCTACCTTATATCTCGACTTTTAAACCGTGTCCGTACAGCGCAGAAGGAAATACCAATATGGAACCCATATTTCCTCTCAATTATTGTCACAAATCCTTTTCTCGCCGACATACGTATTGTATGCATAGTCACCCCTACCGAGTCTCCATCAATCTTATTTGTTTTGCGTTGGCTTCTCTGAAAATGGCACGTTCTTTGAACGAATTTCAGCCGAAACTCAATTGAATTAAGACTGTATGTAGGCATTTAATTTGGTTTCGAGAATAATAATAAACCTATACATACTCCTATTTTTGAGTAAGTATATGAGGGTTGTGTTCATCAGACATACTTTGATTTGCTTTATTCATGTGTAATTTTAGCCAGTCCTTAATTTCTCGTTTAAGTTCAGTTTCTTTAAATTTAGATTGATTTGAAGAACGTAGACGAACTTATTGGCTTTCTATTAAGTAAAACACAAGAGGAGTCTTAACTAAAAAGAATATGACATGCTTTTGTATCAATACATGGAAAATGTTTACCGTTACTTTATGTACAATTTTATCGCGTTGATTTTTGTATACAGTTTTGGTGTGTGCATATTAATATAATTGTAATATTAAAAAGATATTTTATTGGTATCATTCTTATTGTTTTAAAATATAAATTATATGTGCTATTTGATTGTTCATAATATTAAAAAAAAATATTAAAAAAATAATATTAAAATTAAGATATTGTATTGGTATAATTTACACGTTTAAGATTATGACGCATTTGATTATGCTCTCCCATAACTTCGTTCAGTTCGGAGCATTGAAAATCCTGAACCCGCGTGACTTTTACCATTCTATACTGTATGTTGCTAAAACTTCATTTTTGTTACTTTTCAGAAATCGATTTAATAACATTACAATAATAATAACACTACGAATATTCTACCTATTCCACGCCATGCGTACTGTACTTGAATTACTCCACGCACTATGTAGGCACAAAAGGGTTAGTACCGAGCTTGTTTGTATGAACCGGCATACAATGGTGCCATTATTTCGTGAATCCTTTCATTTGTCGAAGGACGCACAAGTTTTCGTGTACCTACTTGTGTTGTTCGATTACTTTTTCAGCGTGTGAGGGAGAATTTGTGAGGCTTTTGTGTTTGGTTTGTATTAAGTGAGCTCTCTGACTTGGGAAGAGGGATCGATACTGGTTTTTCTGCTTGAACAAGCGAAATTATAATAGAGTGAAACCCGAAAGGAATGTGGGTTTTGGCGCAACTGAGTTTATTACGTAATACGTACTCAGGTCGAGTAGTATATACACTATTTCATAGAAATGAACAAAATTTATAAAAGTAATATTTGTATCATGATCATAAATTCTTTCAAGGTAGTCACCAATTGAGTTACCACAGTCGTCATTGTTTTGGTCATTCAAATCCCATATATTAACAAACGATATTATCATTACACATATAATACTGGTACTTATATATGTGCTTACTATTATTATGATGTGGGCTATTTTTGTCCTCACACACTATTATCTATATAATCTATAATCCTCCACAGAGTACAAACCATAGACCGAGTCCTAATCTATACTTTATTAGCGCGCATTGTTTGCATAACCCACTAAGCTCAGACGGCATAATGCATCAACATCGTATAATCTGTCAAAATGACTTATTATTATGGAAATGTGTGCTGGCCTTCTGGGAACAGAGCTTACATCTCCCATAATGCATACGTTCGTTACGAACCATGTGCAATACACATAAACATATCGAGAAGCTTGTGGCTTGTGTAGTATTAAGAGATTATGATTGATCCGTGCCCAGTATTAAGTATAAGAGGTGTAACCCTTTTGTTAGTGTATTTTGTACTCGAATTCATTAGTACTCATTGTGCTTGAAACGACTGGCGTTACAAGAGCAGGTAACCATTAACCTAATTGTTCAATTGTTGTAAGTACATTATATATACAATTTTTTTGTCTACATCTAAATTTGTACTACATATTTCATATACATTATTACTAATTGGCTAGCAACCGCTACATATTTTTGAGTCTAATCTAATATACTTAAAACAAATGTTGCATAAAATTAAAATATCTATATCTATATGTATATATAAGCATATTGTCTTCAAACTGATAAAAATAAACATGAAAGGTGAAAACCTAATTGCGGAGCATGTGTCACTACCTCTCAATAACACTCTTGTTTCGTGTTAACAGTCTTAAATGTTAAGGTGAAGATAAATTAAACACTTAACAACGCTGTCGCCGAAAGTAGTAAAACAGGCGAGTTGTGGATTATAAATTAAATCTTGTCAAACCGCAGATTCCAAGCGCAAAGCTGTGACATTGAATACAATTGCTTCTGTATTTTTCAGTTAATTGGGTCGAATATGGACCTGTCACAAATACGAAAGCAAAAAACACTCTTTTGACATTGCAGAAATGTTTTGAGCTGCGCTTTCTGTGTTTTTAGGGAAATAATTGTTTCAGTGGAAATAGGAAATTTAGCGGTTCGAAAATGCATTGGAGATTTGCGAGGATTTTGGATTAATAATAAAGGTTTTAACAAACATTTCAAAATAAAACAAAAAGGTGTATTGTGGAAAATACGAAACCAATTTGATCACTAACATACACAGCTGTAATAATTTAATAATCATGAATAAAACACAAAGTATTAAAGCATAAACTTTGAAGTAAAACTTGGATTGAGGTTATAGTATTTCAAGACAAGGTGAAAATTCTCTAGCTTCGTAGACCCCGTCGCCTTTTAGACAGATTGAGAGCTCCTGTATGTATCTCAAATAACTTTCTTCTTTTATTTTTTTGACATAAAAAGATCAAATATATAACACTTATCACTATAATGTAGACCAAATGTTTCAATTTGGTGATGAATAGTTTCAAATTATCCTCTTAGAAGAGTAAAGGCGTACATATGCAGACATAATATTTAAGTAACGTATATATATATTTTAATTTAAAATTAATTAAAAAAACCTAATTAAAATTATAACACACAAGAGCTTACACAATCGAATGATTACCGCCTCTTTGGTTATTAAGCCGCGCAATTTTCTCATACAAATTGAGCACACCCTCCTAAGGCTTCTAACGAATTCTTTAAACGTGTCAGTAGGTACACTCTACTTGAAAAGTTGCCTCAAGGACTCAGAACACAAGCAAAGGTCCCTCAAGGGCACGCAGGACCAAGATAAAACAGTTCAGTCTCGTTCACAACTTCTAAGTGCGTTTAGGTTGAGGTAAACAGTGTAAAAAGCGCTTACGGTGAATACAGCTGGGGTAAAAAGGTTGAAAAAAAGGTTAGCATATAAAGTAGTTTGTTGGAGTAGGTAATTAATGGTTTTAAAGTGATGTGTTTGTAAAGCAACACATATGGATTATTGGATTTAAGTGTAAAATTCTGAACATTTCTGATGGGTTGTAAAATAACATAAGAACCAGGATAATTTTTATCAAAAGAAAGCAATATTATGAACAGGATAAGGTAAAAATCAATTGTAAAGTATAGAAATAAGTCTAGTATAATTACTTGTATATGTTTTAAAAACGGTTATCAATAACCAAATTACGAATAAAAACTTTGAATGTTGAATTTCTTTATTTAGTAAAAACGGTACCTACCGTATAAAAATAAAATCTATAAATAAAAAACATTTATTTATTTATTTAAATACAATCCTTAAATAAATCAAGTTTCAAAGAGTTCACAGCTAATTATAACCATTTGATAAAACCTAAAAATAAAACAACAACAAAAAGGTCCTTTTACAAAAAATAGCATTGTAATTAGGAGAATCATTCCCTTGTTTTTCCGAGGCCCTTCAGTTGTTTATTCCCCGAGATAAAAGTTTTGAGTGGTCCGTATTTATGATGCATGAGAGTTGAACATCTCTAAGATTTATTAGAGCGAGCATCTAAATGCTTGATCTTAATTTGTTCGAGACTAAAATTTAAGGATAAGTCAAATATGAGGAAAATGCATCTGTTTTGCTACAAGGAAACGCTTTTCGTTACATCGTACTGTTAAGGTGTAATTTATTTTAGTACAGGATTTATTAGACGTTCTGAGAGAAAATGTTGTTTTGAAATGTCACAGTAATAAACATACATACATATATAGAAACATAAGTCCCCCTTCCGCGCCGGGCAGAACCTGCGAGACGAGAAAAAATCCTTGGTCACTTTAAGCTTCCATATTGAAATGGCATTTATAAGGAAGATTGTTTAATTATTGTTAGCAACCAAGCAACTTTTACCCTATGAGTCGCTTACTACGAGATTAAGAACGATGCTAATATTATTATTATTTTTTATTATTATTATTATATATGCTAGTATTATACTATAGCATAGATATAGTATTGAAAGAACTAGTTTATATTCCCTGTACACATTTGACTCTGTATCGTTATAACACATCCCCGTTCCCAAACAGAACAGCTTTTAATACATAGTGAATACAAATAAAATACGAAGTGACATCCGTCGTGACATAGTTTCACATTGTTTGTCACATTTGACTACGCTGTCCGTCGTCAAACAGGTACAATGTTTAAGCGGATGCATTAGGCAATCTATCTTTAGTGCTTACCGTATGATCTTATTTACGACCGCCTGCGAATTCCCTGTAACGAGTATATTGTAATGTCACATAGTCACTGGGTCACCGATACACGTGCTGTTTGAAAATGTGTTATGGAGAACCGGCTTTTTAACTAGAACATATGGAACGCGTCTTTTGTTCAAAGCGTGGTGGAAATTGAGTCATGAAAATTATGTCTTGGTGTAAAATTTGTCTGTAAATAATAAAGAGAAGAGACTAGTTGAGTGATTGGTGATAGTTAGTGCTTCTCTTAACTGTAGAAGACATGTGAATATTTAATCTATTTGGAATGTTTATTACGATGTAATGTAACTTATTTAGGTTTTATTTTCATATTATTTATATATTACATATTACTAATTAAGGTTACGTCGTTAAAACTACATACGGGAAATAAAAATACATATTAATTCTCATTCATATTTTTATTTCCTCTATGGTATTTGTTTGACAACATTGCATTAACATCTAACGTTGAAATCATAATTTAATTATATAGTATAGTTTATATGCAACCAAATGCTTTCGAGAGATATGGCTAGAGATTGACTTCAGACAACGATAAAGGTAGTTTGACAAATTAGAGATAGCGACTACGGTGATATTCTCCAATTAGTATTGCGCACTGCTTTGTGATTAGCATCTAGAATACATATACCAATAACAGACAGTCGTGAATAACACACATGGTGTATAACATATGCTTCTCTACCGGTTACCATTTTTGGTAGTCAGAGTCTTCAGTGACTACCGTGGTATCTACAAAGGTTTTGTGAACCTCAAAGACCTTATTTTGCACAATCAATATATATACTAGATAGATAGTAATAGACGGTGTGCCTTTTTATTGTTTAAAGGTACTGACTTTATTCTATTCTGGATAATAACCAAGATTTCTTATGGTGTTATATCTCATTGAGCGGTGTTAAGTAAAAATTACATAGAATTTTATTGAGAATACAGAAACTTATCAAATGGTGAAATCAATTCACAGCACTATCGTATATATTCTATTGGGTTAACTAAATGAATCTTGACTCAAATAACACACCCATACGAAGCGAGCACCGCAGGTTTGTTTTGTTAGGACCGCGCAGTGTCGCATCACTCCACAGTGCCATGTCTCCTGAGGATTCGTTTCCGCTGCTGACTAAGCGACATCCATGATTTATACGTACGTTTCGAGATGTTTACGAGGAACTGGTTCAGTATGGGATTTTACAGTTCAATCGCTCTTGAACTATAACGCTATGTAAAAAAGTGTTTACCGTTTACGTTATTATAATGATTGGAAACTTAAATTAGAAATATAGGTTTTTAGGGTGTTAATATAGATGGCGATATGTGTCTTTTGTTACTGCATAATCGAATGTATGAGCAAAATATCTTTGGGTAGTGTAAGCATGTTCCTTATAAAAGATGTCAGGAAATAAAAATCCTTATACGATAGCCATACAAGTCTTACGTTTCTTTTTGTACAATCTACAAGTACGACGTATGTGAACAATGGCATGCTTCTGCACATTTACATCCAGAACAAAAGTTTATGAGCAGTTGAATTTCGTCTGGTAGCTCGTGAAAACGTTCGCATAATTCATTCCATCCATTCTCGCAGTGTTTGACCGGAAGGAGACAGAAAAACAAACATGTTTACCAGCCCTTTTTCAATGTATTCATTTGTGTAAGCACTGCGGTGGATGAACACGCTCTGTTTTACTTTATATTACTTTGTTTAGAGGCTGCGCTTCAACAATTACGTGTCCACGGGGCACTGTGATTAATAATACGAGTTAAGGTTGCTTTTGTCGGCTGTAGTCCCTGTACAGGTATTTTAGTGCTATAGATCGTAAATATAATTACAAATAGATTTTATACCTATAGTGAGATAACATGCAATACAGAATTGTTGTTAGATAGTACGGCTTTCATGTATCTAATAAAATCGATAACTCCTTATTCAGTTAAATGTGTGTTCATTGTTTTATATACATTCCTATATTATTGTAACAAATTGATGAAGAATGATAATAATACACGGTATTTACCTCAAATTAAAAGTTGAGTTCCCTGTAAACTTGTATGTAATCTTTTCCGAAAAATACTTATTTTCATACACAGCCACTCACGTTGCTACCAATTCACCTAGATGTACATTAAATAATTAAAAATTCCATTCTGTGGGAACCTAGAAGCGAAAGGTTCCGAATAAGTGAAATTTCTATCTGCAATGCAATGTAACTCTACCTTTCATTATGTAGCTTTGCAAACAGTTTGCTCTATGATTAACAAGCAGGTTAGTGTAGAGTGCTAAATTAACACTAATTAATGCGTTAAATAATGCGAAGGCTTGTGTGTACGGCCATAATTACAAGTAAGCATATGTTTTGCGTGCGTAGGTATATTTATAATTATGTATATAATTGGTCTTGTACTTTTTGAAACAAAACACATCTATTGCATTGTGACGGAATCTTATAATTACAATTATAACCTAAGTTTTTTTTATTTGCAACTCGAAAGACATAAAAATGATTGACCAAATGTGAACATATACATACATATAAGTACAGGAGAAATGACACGAGTCTATATTAAAGATATAACTCGTTATCTGATTAAATATGCACAATGACGAACTAACAATATATTGTACATTTATAAATTAACGACTACCATACAATATTACATAGAATATTGATTCGCATTAAAAAAAATTCAACTAGCAGAGTGTAAGCGCAGCCTTAATGCATAAATTCGTTTAGTGCGTGAGTCACTGGGTTAGGACACGAGACGGGAGGACGTCGAATGGCCTAGAAGCCGATGATTTATGCCGCTAATAATATGCACAGTGCATTGAAACGTTAGATGGATCGGCTATGCTAATGTGCTTCTATTTGTTTGAGGTTAGCTTTAGACATTGTTTGACATATGTGTGTATATGAAGGATAAAAGATAGATTGAATTTAAAGACGTGAAAAACAAAAAGTAATTCGTAGGTTCATAGTTGGGTGATTGCATTTTTCTGAATAGAAATTCTGTGGTCTGTCAATGAATTTTCAGGGATATATTTTTATTCATTACTTATGCTTTTTATTTGTGATGAAACCTATCTTTTTGCGGCTGAAAAATTTGTGACCTGTACACTATGAAACGTTATACCAATCTAGAGAAATATAGTTTCAATGTAGCCATACACAAATTACGCCCCACTGATAAATTAAGTTTGGTCAAATAATTCGTTACTTAACTGAAACGTACACGTACAAAACGAGGTCAGATGTCGTAACATGGCAGTTATACATGCCGTCCCGAATTCCTGAAACTTCGAGCATACAACAGTGGGATTGCGGTTCCCGACCACACGAGAACTGTTGCAACTGTCATTTATTAATGAATAGTCTCCTTACACTTGTGAAATGTCACTTTGACATTTGTTCGCGCGCCGTAAAGGCCCTCTCAAATGTACACACCAAATGGCTTCTTTTGATTAATGAATGAAGTGGATGAGTTTGATATTATATAAGTAGTGCCATTTCAATTATTTCATATTACTGATATTTTCTATTCTGTCAAAATCGGTACAAATGGAGATTCGCGATCTCTGTCTATCCCTCTACAGCGAATCAGGTGTAATGTGTATGTATGTATGTAATGATAATATAATTGTAATAACACAACTTAAAATTATCATCTTCGTTTGATTTTTGGAGATAATAATTATTATAATTGGCAACATGATTATGGTTTATTTCAAATGCATATTTTGTACTTTCCTTTATCGATCTACACATTATTGTACACACATTATATCGAGAAAACGGATACATTTGTTCCCAAAATGATTTTTTTCAAGCTTCATTTTGCAATAAATATGGCAGGTTGATAAGCGTCAGTGATATAATGGCAGAGCGAAAAAGAAGCCGTCTCGCCGCTAAAAAATGGCGGACCACAAGCGAAACGCCAGCTGGCCAATAAATCTCTCCGCGGCATAATACCGCATAATTCCATATCTTTTTTGCCAAATCTACTGCACACCCGCGCCCTGTGGTCTGGATAATATACCGAATTAACCCCGGCATAAATCTTTCGGGACGTCGATACAGCGATTTCGGCCAATTGTCTATTTTTCCGGTTTTTAAGCTAGCCTTATGCACTTAACATTTTAAATGTGAACGAAATGTTAAACGCATGAAATCTATTCATTATCATATGACCACAATAAGAACGATACAAATTACGATTAACCGTATTATTTAAATACATACACAGACATAAAGCCCGTTTTTCTTCCAAAGTTTGGCAGTTTCCATTCGTCGCGATACTGACAAACCACTTTCGTTTCTCTCACATCCTTAAAAACCTTGATAAACGCTAGGGTAAAATTAATGATTAGGTCATTCTCTTATAAATATATGTCAAATTATAGTCCATATACTGTCAATATTACTAAAAGTGACTAACAGCAATACTAAAAGCAAAAACCTACACACACGTACCTCAACAAAGAACCGCAACAAACCGACCAAGGAGTTCCGAACTTCCGAACCTACATGTTCTTGTCAAAACTATGAACATCCCAAGTTAGGACGTCGGCCATTTGCTTTCGAGTCACGTGCGCTTCTTGCAGACCAAGCAAGGTGAATGGGAGCGTTTGATTTGCGCCATTTTTTGTTCCCGCCCTTTCAGGCGCACTATCTTTTGTTAAATCAAGCTTTATTCAGTGCGGCTGTGAATTGCTTTACACGTAGGTTCCATTTGCGGTCGCTTGCTCTTTTACTCGTTACTGTTTTCTTTATACATAGGTGACTGGTTTATTTACTGGTAGGTAGGCTTTAAGTAAGTACTGGGTTAGGTTTGCGTATGATTAAATTATAAAGTATTTATAAAATAAAAATAAAGCAATAATTGTACACAGATTTTATAAAATTGAATTACGTTCGATTTCGTTTTATGGTATATATAAAAATTTTTCAAAGCTTTACTTCCATTGTTAACATTTAGCAAAGCAATATTACTTACTGCCAAAGCAGATTGCTGACCATATTCAGGTCCAGTTTTTACTACTAGCTGTTTTATCTTACTAGACTTGTATACTACGCATCAATCTTCACATTTTAAACGTTTTCTCTACTCAAACACAGCCTCAGTCTTTAGGCTTCCGTGTCAGCGCCTAGCGTTTCTTTCCACGTCTCAGCTCACAAACGAATTAATTACGTTTTGGCTTAATTAGAAGCACAGCCCCAATTGGGGAGGCTCGCGATTTATTTAGCTTTGACAGCCTGGTTGCGGCATCTAGTGTTGCGTTAGAGAAACATGCGCTGTATGTATTTAACCGCCAGTTATCTACACCCATTTAAAACATATGACATAAACATTCAATATTATAATCACGTGCCCAGTACGTAGTTTAAAGTTGTTAAGGGCCCGTCGAACCCAATATAATCAGTACCTAACTACTCAACTACTACTAGTCAACTATTTATCACGATACTGATGCAAGAAGTGAATTAGCAGATATTATACAAGTATCGAAGGTTCTGTTTACTCCAAAAGAAGTCTGTATGTTCGACGACCTCCGTGGCGCGATCGGTTAGACGCCTGAACGCTAATCGTGAGCTCCCGGGTTCGATTCCCGGTGGAGGCAGAGTTTAGAACTACGCTTTTCTTTTGCTTTCCAGTCAGGTTGTTGAATATACATACTATATATGTATTTATCTATATATAATAAGTATATATTTTACGAATAAAGCAGCTTTTACCTTACCTACGAAGTTTTTATTTCACAGACGATGTAGGAGAGAACTTATTATTCATACGTAAACATAAAGGGAGTTTAGAAATTCAGAGAACCGTAATTGGAGAGTTTAAGAGCCACAAAGATACTCATATTTCGTCCATATGCTGGCGCCTTTATATTTTCATGTTATTAAATACTTCATATCTTTGAAAGGGTAGACATAATTTAGAGTTTGAAAGAACTTTAAAAAAAAATGTTTATATAATTTTGAGGAATGTATAGTTATATTTTACTTGGTTACATCTATATAACATAAAAGTATCAACATAGCCTTTATAGTCCTTAACAACATACAGTAAAAAAACATATAACAGTTCCTTAACTTCTTCCATTCCTATAAGACTCCCAGAACACAACGTGAGAAAGAATTCAAATTTATTTTCCAAAACGTTAGCGCGTTACTAGACAAAGGCACTGGATGTAAAGGTAATGCAAAGTGAAAAGAGAAAGAGATTGAGACTCAAGTGGCAGCGAGAGGGCAGCGTGTTAGAGCCTTTCTTTCTTGGAAGGCAGTGCTGCGGAAAAAATGGGAATTTCACGAAAGGAGGTCTTCCGTTTAGTCCCAATTAAAAAGTGCACAGTATCCTTAGCTTGAAATTTAGTAAAAGACTTTTAGTGACATCTTGTGTTGGAAATTTGAGTTAATATGTTTGTTTAACATACTGAGACGGGTGATGTACTTTCCCTTGAATATGATAAACTTCTTTCAGTTCATTACCGTTATGTGCTCTTCTAATGTATTAGTCAAAGAGTAACCTAAAAATCATATAAGTCAGCGTGGATTAAACTATACGAACTGGCTTATTTTACGAAAGTAAAGAATAAAACATATCTTTCATGATATTAAATGTACGTAATATCGAATATATAATAGAAACATAATGTAAACAGAAATACGAATAAAATTTACCCCACAAAAACTCAATGTTTATTTAGAAAGAATAACTAAATAATACCGTAGCAGTTGTGCGATAGAAAGTCGTAGCACAATTGATCCTCTACGACTTTGGTTTGGATCCCATCCGTAGCAGCTACGCATACAAATGTAGCCCTAATGCGGTTTCTCTCAATGTGAAATAATTCTCTGAGTCATCGCTTCCCTGGGATTGCTGACATTCAATTATCATCACTATTCTATTCGGCATAAGTACACTTCATAAACGTACGTTTATATTTCAATAAACGTACTTACGTTGTTATTTTTTTTGGATGGACAAAAGGTGTAGGGAATATTTTAGCAATCACTTTTAGTAGTTTTAGTATTAATGTTAAATTTCTAGTGTTTTTATATCGATATGGTTTCTTATTGTTCTTAACTCTTTTTTAACTAAAATTATTTAGCTATACTATTAATTACTCATAAATGTTTACAAAAGTCACTAATTGTTTTATTTTTTGCTTTCAGGTATGAACAGTCTTCTTTAACAACGTAACGGGTGAATATAAGTTAATATTTATAATCACACACATTTTTTACTTTGCAAAAGTTTAGAATATAAACTTGGAATATTATGCTTGATAAACTTCTAATCAAATACGCACCCAATACTCCGTGAAGTTTATATCAAAGCCTTAATATCAGTTGGGTTTTTCAGAATTCAATTCCAACTTTCATAAAGTCTGTATTTGCAAATAAATTGAGTTCAAAAGTAACTGTTTGACATGGTTGCGTAGCAATACGTAGTCCTTGTAAAATGTTTGATCGCAAATGAATGGAATTCGATTACAGACCAGAACGGTTTTTATTCAAGACTCTTAATGAAAAAACGATACATAATAGAATTTTTGAACAAGCCCGTTAAGGAGATTTCAAAGGGGTTGGCTCGTGAAAAGAAAATTTATTTTATTGTTGAACAATAAAATAAGGAATTATACTATATGATATATGTTTCGGGTTCAAATCTCGCATGAGTATGTACCAACGGAAATGACGTTTAATGTATTTTAAGTAAAATTTCGTATAAAAATTCATTTACGTAATGCATCACATGCACGAATATATTATTACAAGAGCATTAATATTCTTATTATGTCATAAGTCCAGGTAGAACTATACACGTATCCATTACACATATAAAGTAAGTATTAGGTAGTTATGATCATTTCCAGTATCCCCTCCCCATTTGGGCCATAATAAATCAGTTACGACAGGCAGTCCATTAAAAACAGAGGAATCGATCGCCACAATCAGCACTGGGTACCTCTTTCACTCGGTGACGTTTGATATATTACTCAGAAAAGCACAGAGTAGAACGCTCTATGAAAACCACCTCTCATTTATCAACGGAATCGCAACCTGGGCTCAACCTCTCTACGAATGAAAGAACGAATTTATATGGACAAACAGATAAAAGAGTAATCATATTACTAGTTTAAGATATATTTCATACAGCTCTAGTATATTTACAGTTCGTACAGTCAGTCGTACAGTTCGATATATTCATTATTTTATATAGCCTTAGTATATTCACACATATATGTATACTATACATATTTACGCATTTATTTCCCTTTCAACATAGGCAGAAACTATCGATTGCAACCTTGAACGATCATAATATATCTCTTTTGTTGTATTCACACCCACAAAATCAGTTACAGGATCCATTCGTTAGCGTCAGGAAAAACCCTTTTTTCATTACCAAGAACACCATAATTCCAAAACTAGTATGCTATTTAAAACCATACCGAATCTTGAAAGTTTCATGGTTATTATTGAGTATGTAGACCGTTCGGCTCCATTAATTTGACCGTAAAATTAAGTACTGGAAACAAAGATTATCGTCTCAACACACGTCCAAGCTTTAAACCTTTGTTTATGCTACGTTCTGCTTTCAAACCTAGTTACCTTTAAGTACCTTAGTTACCTTTTGTTTACATCTGAATGGATAAATTCTATGATATGTGCCAAATACAAACGCGTTCACGAACATTAACCCTTGCGGGGTAGGCAGAGGTTTAGGTGTCCATCTCCGCATTCTATGGCCACCTCGAACCCACGTGTTGACCAGTTAATCAGTACTGAATGTGACAGGTGTTAAGCCATACCGCCATTTACAAGCACTAATTATTACCTGTGACATGTGTTTTTGAAATTATGTAACTACTAAAGATACTAACCAAAAAGTACAACTTCATCCGATAATGTCGTAACCTAGTTTAATCACTACGCCGACAATGAAAGGAAAAATCCGTTTCATGCTTCGGGAGAACTCACTACGATGTTTACAACTGTTTTTATTAGGCGTTTGTGGCTACGTTTCGTAACCCTGTACTAGTTCCAGTAACAGACAAACAAGATGACCCGCTACCATCACAAACTGTTCTTGTAAACAAACTCCCGAATCTTTATCGGCCATGAAGAATAACAGTTAAACGGGTCTATGGATATTTCAAAGTCGAGGGATATCATGAAATAAAGCTTTTGGAAGGTGAAACTTAATGTCTAATGATGATTTAGTGATTAAATTTTATTTTTTATCATACTTTTCCTTGTTTGGTTCTATAAATATATCGATAAAATCGCCCTTAAATAAGATTACCCTTGCAGAATTAATTCTTTACTCCTAGCGACATCTATTTAACTCAACTTGACAAAATACTTGCTGACCTGCGAACAGGAAATTATGATCGTTCCGATGTCTTTTTTATATGTTATGTTTATTACACCCATAAGAGAAAAAACATTAATGATTTATGTTTTCTATGTTCTGTACCGTAAACAAATAATAAACGTTACATCACGCATGTAATCCTAAGAATTATGCTATCCATATCAAATCATGAGGTATAAAATAAAAACGAATAATATAATTTATTTCAACATTATACCTAGCAACATTTCTTTAAATAAATCAGGAAATAAGTACATTATTAAATTTTCTCATCAAATTAGAAGCGGCTTTTCACTTCACGAAAATTGGCTCACCTTAAATTCTACATCTCAATTACACATCCGAACTTAATTTAGCGTCCAATACTTTTTGCACGCCCTCTCGCGTAATTTGCGAAACTCTGTCCAAATTATCTCAATCTAGTGATGGAGGGATCGCTTTTAACTGAAAGTGGCTATTGTCGGAGTTATAGCAGCTGCCGACCTCGGGAAATAGGTCACACGGCCCCACAGCTATGGGACGCGACAAAGATGAAGTACTTGCATGGGTACAGGTACTGTTTCGCCTTTTTAAGGTGACGGGAAAATGTATTGGGTGAGATCGGTTGGTTTAGATTAGGGAGAGAAGTGTGTTTTTGTATATTGTTGTTTATGGATGGAAACACTGCAAGCATTGAATATTGTAAGTATTATATTCTTAGACAATAATTAGTATACATTTATGTGATTTCTTTATTTTTATAATGTTAGTCTATGTCAACTGTATTAGTACCTGAGAGAGCTTACAGTGGTATTGCGAAAATAAATTCCAATTTAGATTACGAGCCATAACGATGAATAAAATCTGTTCGCTATTTGGAATTCTGTTGGTATAATACCATAGATTTTTAGGATACTTTATATTTTTAGACAATACAACAATTCAATGCTAGTTATCTCAACGCTTTGTTAGTTTGTAAAAGTAAACAACAAACATACAAGCAAACAACTTTATAGTGAAACGTCTCCGCATGTGAAAAGCTAGCACGAAGCCCTGTTTAATTAATAGCCCATATTATCTGCATCCGCCGAACATCTGAGAATGGTTTGCTAATGAAACATGAGTCTTTGCCTAATACGCGCTCGCACAGGCTTCAAAGGCCAAATTATAAAAGCCGAGAAGCCAAAAGCGAAAGTTCTGGTTAAGTATAATTAAATATGTTTTTCCGAAGCTACAAGACTCGCGGCGAATAATTATTTACTTTAATTAAACCTTTTGATAAGGGAGCTCTCGAGTTGTTCGCCTTTCTTTTAATAGTCAACCGAGTGTGTGATTAGGATGGGTCCGTTTGCCAATAAAAGTCAATTTCATTATCCCTATTTGGATTCCTCGGACCCTGCAGGGATGGAGCTAATATTTTTGTTTGCAGGCTATGTCAATACAAGGAGGCTTCGTTAGGACTTGTGTTTGGATTGTGCATATACTGAGTGGTTAAGTCTGTTCTGAGACGAATAGGTGTGTTCTTTATTGATCTCGATGTGAAGTGGCTTTAGGAATTTAAGAATACATCTTGATTTTATGTGTTAGAATTTTTATAATTAAAGTTCTTTCTAACAATCCTAGCATACCTTTTATGATTAAAAATTATTTATCATAAAAATAACCTGACTCTTACCGAACTAGTTCTACTTAAAGCAAGTATTTTAATGTAATAAAAGAAATAACCAATTTCATCCATTTTCAAATTAGTATACACTTCAATTTAACTGCTATCTTTTGCACTATAATATCCCGATACGACTGAACTTCAGTCACAACTACACACAAGTAATCCAGAACTCACATACATATATAAGCATTCCTTTTTCACCCTTACAAACCTGACAGTTTAGCTCTGTAACGCGGCTGATTCATGACGTGTCAGACAAATAGCCGCTTCCTTAGTCTCGGCTTAATTAGGCCAAATCCTTTTGAGTTGAATCGCCTAACTTCGTGGGGCGTCTCTCGTAAGAGCTAATGCTTTCATTAGTAGACTTGTTTAATCTGAAACAGACCTTGTTGCCTGACTTTCAACGTGTCAGGACTAGCATTGACGGGTGAGTTTTAGGATAGTCTGAGCCTTAAAAAGAATTCTAATTAGCTGCCGTTCTTCTTGGAATGTCGTAGAAGGCGACTAAGGGACTAGGGGTAAATAGTATGTATTGGGCGATGGGCTGCTAGCCGCCAGCCACCGGTCATCAATGTTCCATTATGACAAAGCAACCCCGAACATTAATAATGAAAAGTGACCTAGGAGATATTATGTCTGCGAGGTTCTGTCTACCCCAAAAGAGGTTGAAGGACGTGAATATATATGTTTGTATGTATATTTCAATGATATACGAGTCTTAATTGAATATCTCATGTATGTCTTACATATTGTTTTGTTAAGTGTCCGACTGTCTTAAAGTCTATGTTACAAAAAAATATTAGGTTAATAAGTTTTTCAATAACTTTTGATTCCTTCAAAAACCTTCAGTGTTTATTCTTTATTAACATTATGAACATTCTTCCAACCAAAACGATGGTTTAAATTATATAATGAAATGAAATTCATTTATTTAATATAAGGATCATCAATTTCACTTATTGAAAGACAAAAACATAAATCAAAAACATAATATGTAAATTAATCCATGCTCGTCCTACAGCTGTTTTACACGGAGGCATGTGAGTGGAAAGGGATTGCTATTTGGCGGCGGTTTCTGTTGCGAGACGTGCTCGGAAATGTGAATTAGCTATTCTATTTTATTATTGCAAGATGCCATAGGATTTTCGCTCCATGGAATGTGTTATGAGACAATTGAATTATGCAATCGTCGAGATGGGGCTGGCTTGCCTTTTATTTCAATTCCTTGCCTCGAGAAGCAGCTGCTTTAAATAAAGGCAATTCTGGTTGCATAATGTATAGCAAGTTTTGCCGTTTGCGGTGGACTTTTTCTTTATGTATGTATGTATGTAGGTATTGGGAGTCTAAACAAAAATTTGTATTCATTACTGTCTGGTCCTTTTATATAACCTACAGAAAAATAAATACAAAATTATTTTTAAATAAATTTAGTAATTTGCCTATCATAATTTCGATGTTGTAGAAACAAGATATTGTAATTACGGGGACGAATATGTGTTACCTTGATATTAGTCATGACGTGTATGTTTCGTTATGTCGAATAATCTATTCCATATTCTCTCTCTTCTCTCTTTGACAAATTAATCTTTATCCTCTTAACTCATGCTATAAGACATCTCACCTCTTCCATTTGATTGCATCCAACGCCAGACTTCAATAGGCATGGGCCACTGAGTATCGATAATGCATGATCTCATGATTTCAAACGATAAAATCATAAAGTCTTTACGATAGCTCGTAAAAGCTACACCGTAAAATTTGAGCATCCACAATATCTAATGCAGCGATTAATAATTTAAGTGCTCTTGTTATAATTGCAAGGTCAAAGCCCATTGTGCATTCCTTTGAAATTATATAATGTGCTTTCCGAACTGTTGTTTTGATATAACTTTTGTTTTGCTAGTGCAAATGTATGGTCGATATAACACTATGCGTGTTACTATATCGATAAATAATAAATAAATTTCGCGCCAGACGTTTGTCAAAAAAAACATTTAGTCGTAGGATCTTCGTTATATTTGACATAATAGAAAGATAAGCACCTAGTTAGTGTACTACGTCTAAATCTAATACGAGAGCACAATAACTATTAAAAAGTAACGTTATTTTTAGAAACTAGTGGACGCGGTGGTTAGTGCATTTAAAACTTCGTTGAGGAAATCACTGTGAAAAAGTTCAAAAATACCGTTGCATTACTAACAAGCTTTTTTCCAAACTGTACTACTGTATTGTGTACTGTCATATATCGAAGAACTCTAATGATTATTTTGGTTTCCAGCCCTATATCTAAGTCAATATATCAAAGCTCCAAGCTGAGGTTCTAGATAACCAATAAAACAGTTATTTGCCTTGTCGAACGTAAAGTTACGTTTAATACCTTACGTTTACGATCGGCGTTAGACCCACGTGCAAAGGTACGTGCACATAATTAATAGGTTCCGCTTAATATAGCCATGTGGCAAATCTAATACCGAGAATCCTATTTCTTGGACTCTTATTTCTATTGTACCACATTTTACTCTAAGACGTAAAAAGAATGTCTAACTTTCTTACCTAGGTCATTAATTTAGGTTACCATACTTTCATAATAAATACCTTGAAAATCCCAGCAGAAAACTAAAAATGACAAAAAGGTTTAATGTTTCCGAGGTTCTGTCCACTGAAAAACGGTCGTGCTTATTGTTAGTGATTATTTCGGTGAGAGAAAACACCGTGACGAAACTCACCTATCCCCTGAACAGGTAATAGTCAGTGCTTTATATAGTGGCTTTCTACCTGTCAATTGCGTACGGAGTATTAGTCTACACGTGCATTCGAAGTAACTATAGAATAACGAGTAACACCTATTTACCTATATAAACCCGATTGCGAGGAACTCGAACCTATATATGATCATGTATCTATATGGCAAATCTAATAGCAAGAAACCCTATTTCTCTCGCACGTGCCTTCGATTTCTAGACGTGCTCCACTGAGTATGTGGGACGCGATATGACCCGGACCAGCGCATTCGGATTGCCTCAGATCGAGAGATTACGGCCACGTAAATGAGAGGATTGTGTACGAGATAACTGGGTAACTAATGAGCGAAGAGATAATGTTATATTTTTAATGACATAAGACTTTTAGTTTTAGTTTTTATAATAAAGTTTATCTGGGTGCTATAGAGAAAATGGTAAATGTAATCTTTAGATCACCTAAAAACAATAATCACCTACAATTATTTATAGGCTACTCGTAGTTTATTTAATATATATTTTTTGGTTACTACGAAAAAGAGCAAAAACGTTAACATTAAATTAATTGTATAGTTATAGTGCTACATTATGACAGGGTTATACCCCATGAAAAAGAAAAGAAAGCAATGTGTAGAAAGAATACCAATATTAGATATATATTAAAACAAATTTAAATTCCATAATATATCAACTCATTTTAGTCTACATTCCTAAACTTAGTCACACTTGTTATACGTATAAGAGCCGTATGTATCACTAGGTATACGGAGCATGGATTGTATGACCCAATAAACGGTCCGGGGGGTATTCGATAAACTTGATATACGCAGAGGCAGGCTCAGATTATGACTATAAATAATGCCGTGAATTTACGACCTCAAATATAATGTACACGGCCCCAGAGACTTTCCTTTTTTCTGGAAAAGTTACCCAAATTTGTTCATAATACTGACGAGGTTGTTTCGGAAACTGTTTAGTGAGAGGTTTTATAATAACTGTATTATATCTAAATAGTCTATAAACCTAAATAGTGTGACTTTACAGTGAGTGTAACCAACGACTATTAAATAGTACTTTAATTTGAAAAAGGGAGACGTTCGAAATACTAGTAACCGCCGAATGTGTACGAGATCCAATAATACTAAAGTGGTTTGATCTATGATGCACTTTGCAAGTTTCTGATAGCTGATAGAGATAGTTACTTTGATAAATAATTAGATAAGTAAAATTGTTAACTCTTCACCATTTGAAACACGGATATCACGGCTACTCAATATCCACGTTCTTTCTAAAGTACTTTAGCCTGAATACAACACTCTCTAAGAGGAAAATATAGTAAGGAGACCCACATAGTGTGAAATATAGCCATTCTCACTAAGATTGAAAAGGATCAACACCTATCTAAGATACACGTGGAGAGAATGCGGGCGGGATATCCTATTTAGTTCTCTACCTGCACAAAGGAACTTTTCTAAATTTACCAGGTATTCTGAGGTATTTTCTTATCTTTGATAATATTAAATATATTATAGGTTCACTTCAGACTAACCTTAGGTTTTTTTCTGTCACATAAATGTGAAATTTAACTGATATATCATAAATAAGATGTTTACAATTTGGTTTGGCGATTGCGATAGATTGATTGACAATTTGTCTGGCGATTGCAATAGGTCGATTTATTGATTTGATTGTTTATTACATACATACAAGTTAACGATCATAATAAATTATAAGAATAAACAAAGTTGAAGTTTGATGCGCTGATACGAAGAATGATTTATGGTTTGAATATTTAACAGTTTTTGAAACATCTTTTTCACCATCAATTGTTTATTAAATGAAACAGAAAGTTGGTGGAATTTATAGCTCTGTCAAACCTTGTGGGAATAATAGACGTGTTCGTATATGTAAAACGTCGTTAATTATACGAGTAGTTTGAATTTTACATCGCAGTGGCTCAAAGTAGGTTACTGGGATAATAATATGCAATTTTCCGAACTTCCACATTATGGTCGTAACCAGAAACTTCAAGTGGAATACTAAAGAGCCAATCTTGTTCCCTTGCTCAAGTTTCGCATATTGTTTTCAAATTCAATGTAAATTGAAAAAGGTTTATATTATAAATGTAACTATTGATTACTTTGTATAGCAATTCATTATGAAATTGTATGTATTTAAATAATCTTAGTTTTCCTCTATAACATACAGTCATTTTATAACGTATTCTAACACGCGTTATAAAAACTAACATTGATCTAATAATCAAAAATAAATAAAATGTTCAAATCCCGCTTGAGCATGTACCAATGGAAATGAAGTTTATTGAATTTCTATGTTCATTTTCGTAATGAAAATACATTTACGAAATGCGTTGAATACTACGGTGAGGGAAAATATCGTGAGGAAACCTACCTGTTCCCCGAACAGGTAATAGTTAGTTCTTGTAGATGGCGACATGGCTTACCACCTGTCACATTGAGTACTGACTATCTGGTTAACATGTGGGTTTGAGGTGGCCATAGAATTACTACCTTCGCAATTGCGGAGATGGACACCTGGACCTCTAACTACCCCGCAAGGGTTAATGGTCGTGAATGCGTTTGTCTTTTGTTTTTTTGATCTAATAATGTAATAAATTATTTCAATTACTCGTACTAGTTTTTCTCTGTACACTACTGTAGCTGTGTAACAAAACATTACCATAGGTTATGTACATAGTTGATACGATGTCAACGTTACTTTGAAAAACCTCCGAGGCGCGATCGGTTAGCCGCCTGAACGGTAATCGTGAGGTCTCGGGTTCGATTCCAGGTGGAGGCACAGTTAAGAATTGCGCTTTTCTCCTGCTTTCCAGTCTGGTCGTTGAATATATTACATGCATTTATCTATATATGATAAGTATAAATTTAACTTAACCTTAACACAAGTCTTAATTATACTTAGCAAGAGGCTAGTTCAATTGCTGTAATAAAGTCAAAATATTATCATAATTAAACGTAAATGATTCATACTATATTACAACTCAAGAACCTTCCTTCAATTCCTAAAACAGCCTTAAGATATAATCCGATAGCTTATTAAATAAAAGGCCAGTTACCAATGAAATTATTCAGGAAAACAAGCCAAACCTAACCTTAAGATTTGTAATTCATCTCAATTCCGAACTTGATTTAATTTCGTATCCCCTTCCAAAACAGGTTACTAGGAAACATGTCAGACAAAGCATTCATAAACAATCTCGTTTGCAAACGAATAAATGATACGATTCTCGATCAGATATCATAGGTCTTACTCCTAATTAATTGTATCTTTTCATAAGCTTGCTTTATGTATGAGTTTTCTTGTTTGTGATTTTTTTATATACCTAGTTGAATTTTGATACTATTTATTACTATTCACACCAGACACACAATTCCCGTGTTTAAAGTTCCAAACAATTAAACTGAACTTCAAGATGTTAAAATCATTACAAAAATTGGGGTTCAGTAGATTTGGATATAACCGCATTGATAAGGGGTTATTAGCCAATCGCCCACAAACAACCCATCTGTTTACTTATACGCCTGAAACACAGTTTGACGATAATACGCTATGCAATTCTAGTAAACAATAAAATGTTAGAAATAAATACAAATAATCCTTTAATTAGCAGCCAGGTATAAATACTATTTGATTAAAAGACTCAAAACAAGACGTTTCCTTATTCTGGATACTCGATTCCAACTTCTCAACTAAAGAGCAAGGAGCGAGCTAATCTAAGACCATTTCTCACAGGGAAATTTCAGCAATTGTTTCCCTTTGCAAGTCTTTAATAAAGAACTCTAGCTGGCTACTTCTTGGTAGCAATGCGAACTATTCTCTCTTCAAGATGCCGTTCTTGGAATTAGAATACTAAGCAGTCTTATAGTAAATGGCGAACGGTGCTAATGGAATAGACGTAGCTAGTCGTTATTAGTTTGTTAGGTTTATAATCTGTTAGAACTTTGGCAAAAGGTTGTTAGATAAGTGCATTTTTTCATTCATAGAAAGTTGTGACGTGTTATATTGGTAATATAATCGCAATATTCACAATCCTCTTGTGGACATGATTTTTGAAGTTTTGATAAACTTTGTTGTTGTCTTTGTTTTAATTACTTTTGATGTGCACGCAATGATATAAAATTTGTATTATGTTTCGTGTATAAAATTAAATAATTATTAATTTCACTACAAAATTCTATTAAAATCGATTAATTTTTTATACATATAAATTCACATCCCTTTCCCCGATTTCCGATTAGACCCTTTCCAGATGTACAGGACCTTGGAGACGATAATATTATCAAGGTCACTTTTTACATGAATATTGGGATTGTGATGTTCTATGGAACATTGGTGACTGGTTGCGAGTTCATCGTCCAACAGATTCCATTGACCCTTAATCCCTCAGTTGCCTCCTACGACATTAAGTTTGCATTCTTTTGCATCCCAGACTAGCACAGAACTTAATTCATATGCACCTCATTATTGACTTCAATGCTTATAATAAAACTAGAAAAAGTTGACCTTTAACTGTGACAGGACAGCACAATGATTCACTCAGCGTGCGCCTCGCGTGGGGCACGTTGGCCGCGGCGATGGCCCAATGATATTTGCATTTACTTTATAATTAAACTTGTCCCCTTTCTTCGAAATGTCAAGCTGTCTTTAATTAATTGCCTCCGTTTAATAATAGATTGGTCTCGTTATGCACTACGATGGCACCGTAGACCAATTATGCAACGAAATGGTGGTATTTGTAAACAATTTGTGAGCAAAAAAAATGTGATACATTTATATTGCGTAATATAGCGTTTATCTTTTGTATTTTGAGGTTTGAGTTAACAACTACTACTACACAACAACACAATTATACACTATATATAACTATGCTAATATTGTCACTCGCTTTAGTTTATCTGTTTGGAGATTGTAAAAAGATATAACGATTGTTTGATTTAGGCGAAATATGTATGTATTTCCATTAATTTTCATTGTATTCGCAGGTTTTCTGTAATGATTGTATACGGAACATTCTTTTTTTAATCTCTTAACACTAAGTCACTTTAAATTAGGTATTATCAATACAAAATAATAAATGCAAATTTCTCCACTGGGGAATAAAATTAGAACTCTAAGTTATCTTGGTTCAAAGTCTTTAAGAGCTTTGTGTTCTGTTCTCAATGAGACTTCAGTCTGTGTGGAGCGTAAAATTATTATTTTAATTAAAATTTTCTTTGAAATATTTACTAAAGGTTCAAAAGACAAAGGCTGTGCTATGAACAACTATTTTATGCTGAAACGCAAGTACAGTAACGGAGCAGAGTTTGAACAATAAGTAGACTGGTACATCAGTATAATATATATACGGGAAGACAAAACCCATAAAATCCCACAGTTACTTATTGCATATAAATTGTTGCAGTAGTCAATGATTTCTAACGCCTAAACTTTTTATTCTAGTTTCTAGTTTATTCTAGTTATCTTTTTATCGTCTAGTCTGTTTATCGACATGCCAATAACTAACTGATGATAGTTTAAGTATTAATAAATCCTTCATACAAAAGAACAACGTATAGATTTACATTCGTAACATCACCTGTCACATTCAGTTTATAAGTTCAGGATAAAATTGGGTTAGGAGTGGCGACTTGTGAGACTTCATATTAGGCACTGATACGAATTTGTAGGTCATGTAAATTTGATATTCTTTTCATGGTGGCTCTATAAGATATGAAGATCGAGAAAGATTTACAGATGAAAGTGAAGCGAGCAACATTTATAACTGTCATATGAGGAGGCCATCGATAGTCTGCCTAGCCTGTTGAACTTACACACATGCACGAATATTCATGTCACTTAATCTCCATCGAGATGGTTCCCTTCGGAAATAAAAAATCTAATAAGTCACTTATAGCAAAACTGTAGATCGTGTTAATTTATATGTAAATAGGATATTTAGAATACATAATACCATTGGGACTTAAAGCCAAATTTGTATGTTTATATAAATTCAAGCTGAAGTACCATATACTTTCGCCTGAGCTTCGGAGGTCGCGTTTGTAATTGAAACGAGGCGATCGGGTGTGGTGCAAACAGAATTTGGCGCAAACAAGACCATTTATCACCGCAATGGGTGGTACAAACCTATCCCAGACGAGGCGGGTAATAAAAACATTGCGTAGAGCTTACAAAGGGCCTTTTTACCCATCCTTTCTTTTTAGTTTGTTGTTTTATTCACCAGAAAATATGGATGCGAGACTAAATTATGCATTGGAGGATATCTGATTGACCTTTCTGAGCTGGAAGGGTTTTTCTGAACTTGCTTGGTTTGGTTGGGCTGTAGGGTGGTTTGTTGTTTGATATTGGTTAGAGTTGTTAGTGTTGTCACCGAATATTTCAGTAAATGCTCTTTAAAATATACACGTGTCCATGATATCTTATTGTCAATTTACTATATTTTGTCTATTTTTATTATATCTATTTATTATTTAAACACCTTTACCAAAATATATACAAGAAAGCAAGCAAGCATTCAATACGAAATATTTTCTCATGATCACAAAAATTGTTTGGTTGAATTGAAATAGAATTTATACAACCATTTCACAATAAGTTAAAATTAATACCCAAAACTCATACTTCACACCTGTAGTATAGACTTCACAATACAGAGACGAGTATAAAGTTAGACTACGACTTATTGAGTAAGTTCTAGCTTTAAAATTGCTACGAGTCGAGAGTCTCGTACTACGTAGTGTAAGTTAACACATAGTGAAGTGAGAGGTTTCAAAGCATGGCTGAATTAGCCTTTAACGCCACCGTTTGGGGTAAAGGTGTGCTTACACTGTACTTTGAGTTTATAGGCGTTGAATATAATTTTATTAAATATTAGGAGTATAAAACACAATTGTATATGTCAAGTGATTCTAAGTGTCGTGAATATGAAATGCTCTTAATATTTTAATACACAAAGTATTTTTCTAAGAATGATGTATTATTATACTATACATAAACAATTATGGTGGTGTATACAAAGTTATTATTAGCTAGTTGATGCCCCAATTAACATTTTACATTAACTATTATTCATCTTATTTTTTTATAACAAATCCAATTTCCGTATTTTTAATTAATTTAATAAAACTCATTCAACAGCAAACCTGAATCTATCCTCTTCACTGTATACCTAAACAGTGGGCCTAGCCCTTACAAGTCTTCGTATGAATGTCACGTATTCCAAGACGTGACGTCAGAGCAGGTTTCGAATCCCGTTAAGACAGGGATTCGCTTGCTGAGCCCGAAAGCATGTCAGAGGTACCACCAGAATTTTAATTAGAATCGTCCCAGTCAGGGGGAAATTATAAGCTGTTCCATACACGAGTGCGGAAAGCAATCAAAGTCATGCAGTAATTGGTTCTTTTGAGCTTGTCGCGAATGCTGGGTGATTGTTACAGTTTTAGTTGGATAAGATGTTCGGAGGTTAAAGTTTGGAAGAGTTAATGTTTGGGGAGGTTGGTGTGGTGTAGATATGTGTTTACAATTAAATTAGTGATTATATTGATATACTAACATCGGTATGACGAACATTATTATGAATACATAGTTTCAACCATATGTAGCATATAAGTAGGTGTAGTGAAGACAATTTAGTATATCTCCTATAAAAATCAAAACTACCTAATTTTCTTTACTAAAATTATTCCTATTTTCAAAACGAGTATATGTCCAAAGTTACAAATTCGACGTAGCTCAGTTGTTTGGGGCTTGACTCTGTATCAGTGGGTACAGGGTTCAAATCCCACTTGAGTATCCCAATGGAAATGAATTTTAATGAATTTCTATGTACATTTTCGTAATAAAAACACATTTACGAAATGCATCGAATTATACGGTGAGGGAAAACATCGTGAGGAAACCTACCTGTTCCCCGAACAGGTAATAGTTAGTGCTTGTAAATGGCGATATGGCTGACCACCTGTCACATTGAGTACTGACTATCTGGTTAACACGTGGGTTCGAGGTGTCCATAGAATTACTACCTTCGCAATTGCGGAGATGGACATCTGAACCTCTGACTACCCCACAAGGGTTAATGGTCGTGAATGCGTTTGTTTGTTTTTTTTTTGTTACAAACTTGACATCACAACCATTTACATACAAAAGTAACATTTTTAAATTTGACATTTGCATTGACACACACACACACACATATATGACTACCATATATATACTATATTCCGTAATAACATGTGGAGTCGTGTACCAGTCTCCGTCAAGTCACTTGTCACATTCAAGTGAGACGGCTCGCTCCAATTGCTCAACCTTCGGGTATCGGGTTGATTAACCGATACAGCTTATTAAGTGTATTGCTCATAGCGACATTCGTTCTGGCTTGCCGCCAGAGGAGACAAAACAATAGACTCCACCCACGTACTTTGAGATATCTAAACCAGCGCTCGAGTATGGGCGGAACGGCGGTTTGGAGATATGGCTTATGGTATTGCTGAAAGTAAATCGGGGTAACAAACTCGTTAGTAAAAGAGTTTTTTTTATTATATCTAAAACGAAACATCTCATATACTATACAGACATATACGCACTAATAGGATACCTATTATTTAGTTTAGTAAAAGAGTTTTTTTTAAATTATAACTTAAATGTAATGTCTGATCTACTATGCCGCCTCATACGCAAAAATACAATAGGAATGCTTTGCTTTACAAGAATAATAATATATTGATGTATGTGTATAATAATACCAAAATAATTTTGAAATGTTATACAGTAATACAGAACAATTTAGACACTTCATTTTATTTATAGTACTGTAGTATTATATTATCTGTGGTTATAGTATAAATTTACAGTCTACTTTTATCGCGTTCTCCCTTTTCAATTAATTCAATTTGACTTAATATCTCTCTTGCTTAGATAGAAACACTCCTAGTAGTCGAAAATCAACTCCTAACCATTAAACCGCTAGAAGCTCATGCCTGTTGCACATTAACTAGTTAATATACGAGTTCGCTTGTCACTACCGTCGGGCGCATTGATGCCAGCAAAGCTGCTAATGAGCAATAAAACAGTACTGCCAATATGATCGGCATTTTATGCACATTTGCCCCGAACAGAGCTTCCAGAACAGAGCATACTACGCTAGAGGGATAGGCAAACTAATTATATTGGTTCTAAATAAAGATGATCTGCGTAAAGTATACAAATAATAAAAGTGATTGGGATTCTTTTCGTTTTGGCTGAAAATTGTTTTGTGTTTGCTGAGCACTACAAAACGATATTTTTAGTATTAAAGATTCATGTATACACATTATTTTAGAACTCTTCACCATATTTTTACCTAAAATATATATAAAAACTACAATTGTTTGAATTTTTTGGTTCAAAAATTAAAGGAAAGACCCTTAAATATTGCAAATATCCCTTGACGAATTAGAAATAGGCCGGTAAGAAAAGGGGTGAAATTTGCAGCGCGTAAAACTTTGGGATTGGGCATTAGCAAATTTATCTTCATTAAAACCAAGTATCAGATCCCGACTCTTGATTACTCTTTTCGAGGAACATTTTTTACTAACTACCCGACGAATTTCAAAATGATTAATAATCTCCGGACGGAGGTAATTTAGATGTTGGAGTGTTCTCAAATTGGTCTTATTTGCCAAGGTTAAATGTTCTCAAAGGCTCTTTTGCTTACACACATGGCTTTGTACGTTTTATGTTCTAATTTATACCAATTTTGTTAATAATACCTTCTTACTTTATAAAAGCATTATGTAATTTGCCCTTATTGTTCCAATTTATTCCTGAGCCTTAAATTCTTGTATATTTGCCTATCGAATACCATTTGATTCTGCATACACGAAACAAACAAAGCATTCAAAATTCAAGATGGCGATTCTCCGAAATAATTAATTAGGCAAGGGTAAGCTGGATATCGGGCACAGTCTTCTTTTATCACTACGAGCACTTAGTCGGCGCTGGGTCTGAATAGAAATTGCCTAAAAGGGTGCACAGTTGGGGCCTGACCTCTATTCCAGTCACGACCGGGTGTAGTAGGGATGCCCTTGGATAAGCCGTTAGACAGACCATATTTTGCCTAGGTCCCCTTTCGTGCGTCTAGTGTTCTAGTGAGAGAGCATGTGACAAACCATATTCAATGTCAACTTGTTCTGTTCTTGTAATGGTATGAGCGGGATTTCCTGGCACGTCGTAAAATGCATCTAAAAATTTAAACAAAGTATAGGGCTGTGATTAGCATCATTATACCAATATTTCATAATAATTTATGCTAAAACTGATCTGAGTTATGTCAAAAAGTGACAGAAGCGATAATACTCCAACACAAAAGGGATAAAAAAAACTTACGTTCACAAAAACGTCAGAATACGAACGTATTAATGTCAAACGTGTCACATAGAGAAAAGTTTTTTTTTATTTGAACTTCGTAAGAGCTAGTATACACAAACATACATTTCGTAGAAAAGACCAAAGTTTCAAGGTTTCACGGTCAATGAATACACGTGTAGGTAAACCAAAGTTTCGCTGATGAGGTATAGTGAAGTTTGAGGCTTTGTTTCAGTCTGATCAGAGTGAGGTCGATAGGTTATGAATTAATCACCTGTCGGTCAACTTAAAAGCGGGAGATGAGGTACTAAGATATATGTGTAGAGAATAGGAATAATAATGGTTTTAAGACCATTGACAAAACTATATATTAATACTTCAAACAATACGATACTAATCTAGGATTGACATATTGACATTGATGCGGTAATAAGGATGAGTATCACTGAGTTGAAATATATAATATATTCGAGTATATACGGCCTTGATATAATTAAGAACTGATTAAAATTTATCTTCTCTTTCACGTGCTAGTGTGTTATATTATTTATCCTAACCCTTAACAGTGAACTATCACAATTTTTACTTTAAAAAAACAATTGATTTATAATAACATATCTTTAAACATACATTAGTCATAATTTATAACAACATTTCTTTAAACACACCTAAGTCATAGATGCCAGCAAATCTGTAAAAGTCGTAGAAAACATCATTATGTAACAGCATTTCCGTACAAGTCTCACATGCTAAAACAAGGTCACCGATGAGTTGGGAAACGCAAACGATTCCGTTTCTCGGTACAACTATGACACGACCATCTATTTCTGAGTCTGCTGCAGATGGGACCGCATCGTCATTATTTTTACATTGCCATGGCAACGAATTTCCGGATGCATGAGTCTGAAACATTCAGAGGGAAAACAGGCTTAAATTCACAGATGGGGATAGTAGTTAGTTCCTAGTGGTACGTTATAGTAGTAGTGTGAAGGTAAAGATAGGAACTCGGGAACAGTATTAGAGTTACTAATGTAATTGAACAACGAAGGATTCTGCAGCTTATGTTAAAACCAAAACCAGGCTTTAAGTGGTAATTATAAGTACTGGACACTAAGTTTACATTGGTATATTATGTGTTATTAGCAAATGTAAACAGACTATACACAGTTTGTTCCTGACTCCTATATATAACACTATTGCTATTTATTCACAAAGCCATTTTAAAGCACAAATTATGAATAACAATTCATTGCATCAGAGATTTCCACACCACATTTAAATCATTCAGCGCATAAATCTCCTAAAACTTTTTAATTAGACGAATGAGAATTTAATAAATGAGTCTCCTAAACGAAACCGCCTCATATTTCTTTCAGAGGCGATTGCATCATTCGCTTCTGAGGGAAAACGTCGCAAAACGAGCGCTTTGAAGTTCAAAACCTTTTTCGAATAACACAGTAATTTCCTCATGAAATGCTAACATATAAATGAAATGACATGCGTCGTGAAATGAGGTTGGATGAGCGTGGAAGTCAAATACGTGGCTTGTAATAGGGGCACGTTTGGATATGGTGTTTGTATGGACCAACTCTCATGACAATTTAAGAGTTAAATTCATAGATGACACTAGTAGCATTCTTACACTGCATAAATGACTAACAATTGCTGAGGTATATACTTTTTGAATTCATGTATAAAATCTATTCATTTAAACTAATGTCTATAATGCGTACAATTTATCTTTACGGTCGGATTTTATTTGTAGAGTTAAGTTATTATTTGTATATTGCTTATTAAACTAGAATGCCTCAATGTGGCGATTTATCCTACTAAGGAAAATACTATTTGTAATTGAATTCAATAATAACAAAATTGTTTAGCGCAGGTTGATATTACAAATTACAATATATTTGCATTTCTTATTATGAAATAACAACCTAAGAATGTTATGCACTCATATCTATAATGTCAAAATGAGCCGATTTAATTGAAACTATAATAATTGCGTTAAGTTTGACATATAACTTTGGGTTAAGGATGTTACTTACGTTCGAAAAAGTAGTTCAATCCATAACTCCGATTCTCGATTAAATATTCATTAAGGAACTTTCAAGGCTAACTTTTCCTTTTACTTTTTACAGGTAAGAACTTTTGTACATGAAAAAAGGCGTAAGTTCCTACAAAGTTCCAGTTAGTTATTAATCTTAGTTTTTATACTTAACTGCTTAAGCCAGATAATAGTTGGGTAAGGTTAATACGAAAGAAAATAGAAAAGTTTTAATATAAGATTAATTTTGATATTTTATTTAAATAGTGATATAAATAGCTTTATTGAACACTCGCGATATTTACTCATTTTATTTACTATGTGAGACCGGTTAAAGGTATTAATATCTTTATTAATTTATCGGTACCCGTTACCCGGTCTCACATAGTAAATAAAATTTGTTTTTAATTTTTATATTATATAAGTATTTACATAGTCGACGGACTTTTGGTGAAGAAAACCTTTAAGATAAAATATTTTTTTGATACTTTAAGCATTTACCTTTATCAATTGGTAATAGTCCTATGAACAAAATAAACCATAGAGCACCACAAATTTCATCCAAGTCCAATCTAAAATGAATGGCAAACAAATCAAGGAATCCGATACAGCAATTAATTCCAGCGCTTCTGTTTTTCCTAGAGATAAGTTAAAACAAAGCTTCTATTTCATTTGATAAACAAATCAGAAGCATCGATTCGATATCGTTTACGCCCCAATACATTTGAGACAAGGTCATTCTCGATTTAATACTGTCAACAACAATGCCAATATCGTATCGATGCGAAATAATCTCGATATTGATATTGCTTCGATTCAATGGTTATTATTCGATTTGGTTACCTTGTATTGTGATACCAAGAAATGCTTTCAGTATGTACTCGTATTGGGTATCAAGGTACGCAATATATTGCGTAATATTTCATTCAACGTCTTTGTAGGATTGGATTTTGTAATCGTATTAAAGTATTAAAAATTACAGTGATATTTGTACTTTAAAATAAACATATAATTACGTATATTTATTATAATTAAACCTTAAATTAAAACAGGCTAGATAAAGGCCACTTTTAATCGTGTCTTGTGGTGTACCCTTAGGGAGACCTATGTCTAGCAGTGGACCATACAAAATTGAATCAGGCATTACTTGTAATGGATTTCCATCCTGGATAAGAATAGGGAGTCTAGCCAAGTGGCCACGAGATTAAGTTCTAATCTAAACAAGTAAGTAAAAGTACTAAGTTATAAAAACACTTCGGTAAAAACTTGTTTTGGCATTCAGATATTTAATATTATTACTATATTTTGTAGTTATTAATTGTACCTGTCACATTGAGTACTAACTATCTGGTCAACACGTGGGTTCGAGGTAGCTATAGAATTACTACCTCCGCGATTACAGAGATGGACACCTGAACCAGTCATATGTTAATGGTCGTGAACGCGCCTGTTTTCTGTTTTGTCTTTGTCTTTATTGACTGTAGCTGTAAGATACTGCATTTAAAAAGTAAAATAAATAATTTTGAACTTCACAAGTTAAATTCATTACATAAAGTTCACTATGCCATGAAATTAAAAGAGAAACTTTCGATGCTATTGTAAACAGAGCAAACTTCAACAAAAACTTGACCAAGTTAAATAAACTTTAATTGAATAATACCAAGTTTTTGCTTGAAACAAACTTGGTCTAAGTACTTGCCCCGCGCAGATAAATTCGCGATTAAAAATGTAATTAATACGTATTTACATGATACAAGTAACTTATTTAATATCTTTTAATATTTGTATATTTTTTAAATAAAGAGTTATTGAAAGATATACTATCAATTTCTATTTCTATAGTTGCGTGAAAATTATGATATACCGTATCTACAGGGTATATTTATCTGGTATCCTTGTCATCTTGGGAAGTAGGGGGGTGAATATAAGTAATATGTTGAAATCTTAATACTCAATGCATTGTATTTGGTTAGTGATTAATGAATAAGATTTTAAAACCGTGATTGCTAGGACATACATATATAATATTATCACGCCTCTTCGTTCCCAACAGGATAGGCAGAGACTATTGAACGATTCTGGGACATGAATTATGTTGTGACAGTGACCTAAGATATACATATAATATTTCCAAAGTATTATCCACACTGAAAGGGATAATAACGTGAGCAAATATTATAATGTCAAATCCAAACCAAAATAAATGCATACACGCCCATCTTCCTGTAAAGGGGTAGACAGAAATGACCAAGTTTTTGTCTTGTCATAAGCATAAATGTAATATATATTAACAGTTATGAGATAATAAATATATAAATAAAATACATAAATGTAATATATATTATTCTTATGAGATATAGTTCCTTTGGTTCTGTAGGCAACGTTGTATGGGAGTGTTCGTGTTTTGACAGATTAATTATCTTGATTGAAATGTGTACGGATCACTGAATCTTGAAGGCTATAATAGCTGTGAAGGCTTTCTATATCACGTTTTATATTGTCCTCAGTATGCGCTGTAACTTGTCCTTCAGGCTCCTAAAGGTTGGGCAGAACCTTATAGACAATATATTCATCTTCGGAAATTTTAAGCATACATCATAAGTAACTTAATGTTATAATTTATATGGATAATAATGTAGAGCCACAGATAATTTAATACGTAGAGCTCAATATAATCAATTTATATGCAGTTAAGGGGATAATAATAATATAGACATAGTAACTTAATGTTATAATTTAAATGGATAATAATGTAGAGCTCAATATAATCAATTTATATGTAGTTGAGGGGATAATAATAATATATAGACATAGTATCTGTATATAGCTTAAACGATGGTCACTCAAACCTATGACTACCACGAAATGTTAACGTTCTTGAATCGTATATATATTACATGCTACAATTCTAAGACGAAGCAATTAAAATGTCTGAGACCGTATTACCGTCTTACAGCCGCTTTGCTTTAAAACTTTTTGTTGCCAACCCATTGAAAAGTAGAAAAAAAAGTCGTGATTTCAGTATAATAATTGCGCTAATACAATTTGTCATTAGAACGACATGGAAACTTTCCTAATTGTAGTTTTGGAGGTTAATGCACTGCATCCACGTGTATCGTAAATATTGAGTACATCTTTTTAATATTCGTGTACAGACACTTTTAAGTGCGACTTACAGTCTGATTTATATCTAAATACTATTTCACATTTTACTATTTTTTTTGTTCGATGTTTAGAAAACATATTTATTCTGTTAGTTTTACTGTCATTTGAAATTAGTAACATTGAAAATATTTCTTACAAATGAAACAACTTATCAATCGCTCAAGTATAGATGATTCATTTTAATGGACGAACCGCTAAACTAATATGAAATCAAGTGTAAATACATACGAAACGAAATGGTATAACATTTATAAAATGATTTTATGTAAACCGTGACGTAAACTAAATTTATTTAGCACATCGATATGTACTCATATGTTGATTTCTAACGTCAGTGATACAAACATTTCATCATTCAGATTGCAAGTGTCAGAATGATTACTAGAAAGACAGACTTACGAGTATACATATCACTCTAAACATAGAAAGGTTTACGTGCTAATACTGAATTAAAGCGTGGCGTATTGTCGCGTAGGTGTCATATTATGTTAAAAGAGAATGCCCGTTTCGTCATACCGCAACTTTTATTTTAAGAATTATGAATGTGCCTAAAATACAACGGCAGAGGGCGTGGGCAGTAAGACAGAAGGCGTAAGGGTTTTTTTTCTGCATTCATTCAAATGATGACGGTAGCAGTTCTTGTTTTCATGGGATGTTGCGTCAGGGCCTGGTCATTTTGTTTCGGTGATGGTTAGGGACTGATACTGAATATAAATAGCTAACAATCTGCTCGAAACAACAACAACTACTGTTCCGTTGTAACAAGCTGCTTTTGTCGTGGAAACCAAACTATTATAAATACTCTAATGAATCTTTAAAAATATAGCTCTGAACTGAATTTATTCAAACACTCGAAAATGATTAAAAACCTTATTCCGTCCTAGATCTTACCTTATTATGACCTTTTTCCTACACAAAAATAATAGTCATTTGCAGTGTCATTGTGGGTGAAGGATTAAGAAACAGTCACGAGCTTCCGAACTAAATGTGCATGTCAAAATATTGGTCTTATGTGCGTTAGAATTCTATCCATCTTCACGATTATGATGGTCGTGAATATTCACTTCTCGTAGCCGTCGTCATAAACATACCATTATCAAAATAATTAAGAAAAAAGTGACATGTGTACATATATCATTTAATTATAATTTTATCACCGAAGTCAAGACTAGTCAGACATTGCCATTTCTAAATATACTTAATGGCTTCTCTCGTAAATTTGAAGGAAACTGACATTAATTATGAAAAAGATTGTTGAAGTTTTACATTAGTTCTATCATAATATTTTTAGATGTATTTAGATTGTTTGTGTACATTTTGGATAAACAAAACATACGTTTTATAACATTGATTGTAGGTATATTATAAAAAAGGTACTTACAAAAACATGAGTTAATTAGCAATATTAAAAGAGGCTAATGTTTTTGTTTTGTATGTAAATTGAAAGTCATCCCAAAATGTATACACACAGTAACTTTATTGTATGAGTGATTACAAAAAATATTTAACTTATGGTCACCACAATGTGTAAAAAGCGATATCAAAGGCTTTGCTTAGCCTCAATTCAAAGGGTCAGAGAATTATCCCATATTTACAGCTTATTTTAACACCTATATATACATATATAATCTGAATGATAACTACGAAATCAGATCACAACCAAACCACCAAAATCCCAAGCTTTCACGTGCTAATGGCACCGAAGTAGTGAGTGTCAGGAAACACCGAACAAAACGCGTCCGTGACATAAATTTACAACCGCGCAGATGCTGCCATTATCTCTACTGGAATGAAATTAAAACTGAAATGTATTAAGAGTGTATTTATACGCGACTATTCTATTCCAGCTGCCTGTAATCGAGAGAATTTGTCGCCCACGTGTAAGATACTGTTGCTATTTGAATGTTTGGATAAACGGCTGGTCTGTACTTGTGATTCTAGTGGGAAATTGTTAGCTGTTTTGTTTAGATAAAACGTGTCTCTGTATTCGTTGTCAAAGGCTTAACCATGTACTTATTGAACCCTGTGAAGTTTTTCACATACAATTAAGGAGAGAACTAGAAAAAGTATTAAAAAAATATAATTGACTCATATTTATAAATTTTAATGAATCTAAAATTCTTTATTACAAGCAATTTGTTGTAAAATCGATTTTTCGATGATTACACATCAATGTTGTATACATTCATAGCATGGCGGTTATTTTTTCGCGAAGTTTTTGTAGTTTATTAAGACCATATACCAGTCGTCTATGGTTCGTCAACAAAGTCAGCAGCTCAGTGAAAGTTGAAAATACAAATAATTATTTTCGATAGAATATTTAGTCAGTTGTGATGCCGAACTGGCTAAATATGTTCGCTTTGGGATTATATTTGGATCCTCAACTGGAACGAACCGAAGAACAATGAAAAGCAGAATTGGAGCTTCGACTTCGTTTTTCTTCGGTTGTAGCAGCTGTCGGCGTTGGCGTAACCATGGCGACTGAACAACAAGTGCAAACGCCATGGCATCAGTGTTTGTACTTGAGCCGACATAACCTTAATGGTGAATGGTTTATTAAAGAGTAAAAAAAAAGACCATATACGGAATCGCGACCAATCGGATGCCGAATTATATTGACATTTGTTCAAATAGTTGTCATCTAAGAAAATAGGTATGTGTACTCGTTTCAGTGGAATGGCTAATACGTTCTGAATTTAATAGGGACTTTGTTCACAGTATGAATTTCTCATAAACACATTAGTAATGCCCATTTAAACGTATAAACAAACAAAAGAACGCATGCCATATGAATTAGATGACAGAAATACTTCAACTATTTCTGGTCTATTATTAGAAGCTTAGTAATTAGTGAAAAGAAAAAAAAATAGATGATTTGTTGAAAGAATATGTTTAGAAACTGTTTGTTTTTTAATGTTTTAAAAATAAATACATGACACCCTTTTGACGCTAAACTGAGCCACGTGTTTCGTATTTTTAACGGTTATTTTCCACAATTTTTTTTTTCTGGATGTTATTTTAATGATCTCTAACACAGATTCCATTATTCAACAAAATATATACATTAATATTTTAGGATCGTACAAGATGGCAATCGATAGCTATGGCTTTAGGTAATTATAGTAGTAAATAAATGTATATACCTACCATCCTGTCACTGAACTTTCGTGATGCATATATCACGTTGAAACAACGTCAGAATTCAGATGCCACATTATGTATTTTTATGACAGTGTCCCTTGTCAGTTATTCTGTAGCCGTCAGTTGCAATGTGCTGTAAACTGCATTATTCACGTGAATTTTCAACAGTTAATGAAATGTTCAAACTTGTTTATAAACTGACCATTACAGAGGCGTGTTATACAGGCACTGAGCATACCGAAGCAAAAAGTTTTGCATTTATTTTATGATAGTATCGTCAGAGCTTTTGCTGTTATGAATATTACAAAATAGGTCATACAACCTCTATGGTAACTTTAATAAATAAGATGGTCTGAAATGTTGTATGGCAATATATGGTGTCTTTCTTGGGATAGTTAGAGACTCTTATGTGTCAGTTAAATCAATGATTGGTGCTATTTTTGTACCTTATACTATTACTCTTTTATATTCTTTGTCCGTTGTGGTTTTTCCTGTAACAACAAAAATAAGTGTGGATATAAAAATGCATTGTGTGATTACTAGGAATCGATTCGATGTAAAATTTTCACATGCCCCATACCACATGGAGAGTGGCTTTATATTATAACAGGTTCGTCGCAAAAGGGATTAAAGGACATCTATGTATATATATATATATATAAGTTTATATGTAAACCCCCTCACATGCTCGTCAGTTCGACCCACACATTGAAATACTATGACATATCAGTTTATGCAACTAACTGCACAATATGCGGTGGGCGTACTGTCACCCCTCCGCGTCATTCGATTACAGAGTTAGTTCGTCGAGTGTAGTTAGATTAAAGGATTACGTTGCATGTCTGTCGGAGAGTTGATTAAGGGAAATCGAATTGCGTAAATATGGTCATAGTGCGTGGAATGATAGTTCTAATCGGGACAGATTTTAATTGAAATAACAAAAACATACACTTCATAACTTACGCTACACGACTTGAGTATACACACGTTTTTATTGTGACGGGTTGGTCACAGGCTTGAGTGCCCATCTCCGATATTGCGAAGGCATGTTAGGTATGAACCACTCAACGCCCGCGTTTCACTAGATAGACAGCACCTTACGTGATTGGTAGTAAACCTTATCGCCGTATACAGGCACTGGCTATTACCTATCCTGAAGGATAAGCAGGATTTCTCTCGATATTTTTCTTCATAGTTAGTGACTGTAAATTAATTTTAAATTTCTTTAATTGGTATACATGCCAGAGCCGGGATTTGAACCTATGAATTACAACAAACTGACGAGTGTTATAAAAACAAAACAAAAAAAAAAACCTAGAAAACAAACGAACGCACTTTTCACGGCTTACACGAAATCCTGTAAACAAATCTAAACTTTACTTTTTAAAAGCTCCTAGTTTTTGTTGGCAAATCGGACTAAGCCATTCGAGAACGCACTCAGCTAAGCCCTAACTCACTGATCCTTAACACTTGATGGGATAAAGGGTGAAGGGAAAGTGAATAGGGGGCGTTTACCATGACAACGTCGGATGAGGAGTCATAACGTCATTTAACATGCCTTTAAACAGTTCATTAACCTGCTAGTAATATAAGGGTTTGGGTTATTATAAGCTGCTTTTTATAGCTGGAACTTATCTACATATTGAAAAGGGTGACACTAGAGGTACCTCTAACTGCCGAGTGTGTATGAGGAAGATTATGGATGTCAAATATTGAAAAAGGCTGACGTTAAAACTACCTATGATAGCTGTGTAAATGGAGACGTGTATCAGTGTCAATGAAGCGAAAGTGGTTTGTCAGGATCGGGACAGATGGGGATCTGTGATCTCTGCCTACCCCTCTACAAGGAAACGGGCGCGAAATATATGTATGTAAATGAAGCAAAAGTGTATGATCAGGATCAACACAAATAAGCACCCGTGATCTGCGCCTACACCACAGTACGTAAACAAGCGTGATGTGTATGTATACAGTGTAGTTTGATAAGTAATCCACTACTTACTCGTCCCACAAAGAGTTGAAGTTCTCCATGATGTCAATCTTATTACGGAAGCTAATTGAATGAAAACAGTTTGTGAAAGTACGCTCCAGTAGTCGGAGTGTACCGACATCGGCTCCCTAATCGAGTTTAGCATTAATCCTCAAATATGGATAAAGTGGAGAGTCGGTAACGGTTCTAGTAAAGTTACTATATCCATGTTTGTAATATTGAAAGGGATGAGTGTTTTATAAAGTATATTATGATAATATTAAGAATTGAAAATTCCTCGGCTGCAATAGAGTGTATGCAGATAAAAGCAACAGTTATGTTGGGTTATTTTAGCTAGGTTGTTAAGCAATTACTTATATTACTATAATTACTACATGTCTATATGTTTAAAGTCTGCTCCTTCAGTTTTAAAGACTATTCTTATGTATCTCTATACTAACATCCCAATGGAATTCATTTAATCCTATAAAAATGAAAAAACACAATTTCACGTCCTTTTATCCTTTCGGAGTTGTTATAGGTTCTCGCGAATGCACTCGTAGTAATTCAATGTCCACCCGAAACCCACGTGTTAACTAAATATCGAATGTGACAATACGCTATTTTCAAGGAAAATTTTGTAAAATAGGTAAATTTCACATCGCAAACGTTTCAATACCTAAAGTGACTGGTAAACTGTGTCGCCATTATCAAGGAATATTATGAAGAACAGGTTCCCTTTTTGGTGTATATTGAAAATGTTATTTCATCATATTTATTCTTATTCAGAATGAATGACCACCAATCACCATTAAACTTACCTCCCCACGAGACAGAGTCAACTAAATCTTAGGAGCCATATCGAACGCCTGTCCCAGCTTAGACGCGTTAAGCCCTATTGCCGAGCAAATCGCATTAAAAACTTTCATAACCGGCGGCATTCGCACCGCCTGCACTGCGGAACATGTGCCTCGCAATTAACTAGCCCAATGCGGACGCAGATATTAAATCTGGAATGACGGTTCAAAATGGTGTATAAAATACTAAGTCACATTTGTAGTTCTAAATGTAGAAGAAAATTCAAAATATTAGACTGAGTAATTGGTCTGAGTAAGTGGTAAATAAGAAAAATAGTGTGATAGGGGAAGGTTGCGGTTTGAAAGATGATGTAGTTGACTATGATTGAAAAGAGCATGCTTCGATGGTTTGGTCATGTTATGCGGATGAATATAGCAGATTGACAAAAGGAATATATATGAGTGAAGTGGAAGGGCGGTTACGTTGGGGCCGGCCTAATAAGACATATTACAGTCAGATAGCCGCTATATTGAAAAAAGGTGACGTTAGGAGTACTTATAACCGCCGAGTGTGTATGAGAAGATGTATGAGTCTAAATGAAGTGAAAATGGTCTGTCAGGATCGGGATAAATAGGGATCTGTGATCCCTGCCTACCCCTCTACAGGGAATCAGGCGTGATGTGTATGTATGTATGTATGCAAGTGGTAAATTTCGAAGTATCGACATTTAGTAAAATTAAATGGTAGCCCTTGTACAAAACTTTAAAAAAAGTTTACTATCTACCTCTTTTCAGCATTTCGAAGAAGGCTAGCAATCTATCACAGTCAATTCCATTTCAAGTTAACAGCTATGCAAAAGTAAAATGTGACTTTAGTTCTATGCCCTAACAGATTGAAGCCCAGATGTACATCAATGTATGCATGCTTAAGTAAAACAGCTATGTAGCTTTATTCTCACATAACGCTAGCAATGTTCTTATATAGTACACGTAGCTATTAGAAGAAACACCTTAGAACTAGTCCGTTCGTCACGTCCCAGTGGTATGCGGTCACGAGCAGAACTTCCCAAGTCCTATTGCAGCCCGATCTAACGCCGAACAAGTTGTGACGAACTCAATTATGTACACGCTCCTATATAGTGTAGTGTGCGACTCATAGTTGGGATGTTCTATGTCGATGTTCTATGTGCTATGATCAGTACAAATGTATATATACATACCTATATACGTATGAGTAACCATACATACATACGTTCCCATAATTCATTTTCTTTCGGGGTGAATAGAACCTCGGAGATTTAGTATCTCCTAGGTCACTTTTTAGCAAATATTAGCGTTGTGATTTCTAATGGAACTTTGAGGACGGGTTGCAATTCCATCGCCAAATTGATCCCGTTTACCCTCAATCCCTTAGTCACCTTCCACGATGAGAAGAACGACAGCTAGTTAGCATTATTTTTACGCCCCAGTATGTAGTACGGGAGTAACAGTAAGTAGTCTATTTAAAGTAATAAATAAAATGTATTATAGCACAGTAACGTTTTTGATCTTTCAAACTCAATAGTCACCCAATAGTGAATATATATATATATAAAGGCCTTCAGTAAATAAACAAACATATATTTACGCCTCTTCTAACTGAATAAATGTTTAGGAATGAGTAGGTTTCATGGTGATGATATTCTTTATATATGAATTTTTAGAGATAAATAGCGAAACATATGTATTATCGGTATAGTTACTTTTTTCTATTTCCTTTCATACATCCTATAATATCATACAATATATGTATAAGTAGCTTTGCGAATTGCATCAACTCCGGCTATTTCATCAATTCAAATATGGCTACTTATTTAATTCAATTCAATTCAATATACGACATATAATTAATCCTGACGCAAATGGCATTGCATTTGAGTCGTGAGACCAATAGCTTCAAACCGCGATTCGTTGTCATCGGACATTTGTTAGCTTTGAAACAGCCACCGCGGCTATTCAGGTCACGCCGAATTAGTGACAATTAGTGTTCGCTAATTTCTAACTGTATTGGATAATATTAACAAGCCTTGTGTGGCTATTGTAGTCGAATTTATAATGATATGTCGCTGTGTACATAGATTCATATGTAAACATTCATCTCCTTTTAATTCCCTGTGTTTGATTTTCAACAGATATATAGCTACATTCTAGTTCTTAAACCCCATTTGACAATAAGTCTCTTTTTAGCATGATTACTTACAAGTAATGATGTATGTATTGGTAGTGTCATCCCTGTGAAAGTATTGAAAATTGGGCAGGCTGATCTAACCTAGATTAGGTTACAAATTAATAGTAATACACAAAGACAACTTTTATTTCTGAGAAGCTAAAGTATTTTTTTTATCAGAGATTGTATTTGTCATTAACTTTGAACCGCTTTTGGAAAATGATTTCAAGAAGCGAGATTATATTTTATCTGTGTACTAAAAAAACCATAGGCTTAGTTACATCACTCAATAACTACTTAAATTCCTGATAACCTATTTATATTTATTATACATTGAATTTGATATCCTTAAAGGTTACTTCGATACAATATCAAATAACAATTATTTCAGATTCTGTTCACCTAGTTTTAGGAGCATCTCAAAACCCATTCAATCCCTAACCAACATAACACTGATTCCGATCCAAAGTAATAAATGTTGAAAGTCAAACACAATGCTAGTTTAGAATGTTGATATTAGCAAACAAACTTTATTGACAGTCCATCGGTAGTTCAATGGATTCGCTAACTTCAATATTGGTTTTTCATTAGCACTGAATAGGTTATAGCGCATTACACTTTTACCGTAGAACTCACAGAAAGACAAGTATTAACTTAAAATGAGCTTTATTGAAGTAATATTGAGGTTGAACATTCATTAACTTCACAACTTTCATTAGGATTTCAGGTTATGTTTAATCACCAACATTTTACAAAAGCGAAACTATTATATTTGCACACACCCCCATTTACACCATTTTTAATACCTATGGAGTTGAATAAATTTGGAAACATCGTATCTCCTTTATTGAAAACGGGTCACGCTTTTTCAATATTGCGTCTATCTTACTGTCATATGTATGTCCTATTGGACCGGGCCCCTACGAAACCGCCCTTCCACTTCACCTACTATTAAGTTAGTAAAAATATGTTATTTCCGTTACCTTCAGTAATAATTAAGCACTGAATTGTTGCATAATTAAGCGTTGCATGATTTCAATACACAATGAGCATAAATCTCGTTTGTTTACAGTGTGGAACTGATTTGCATATAATAATATTTATGTGTTATCAAGGACGGACAGTTGGCTCGTGAACTCATTTAATTAGCTTCTTACTTTGTGATTCCGGGTTCGGTTCTCGGACGTTTAATGCTGCAAATACGTGTTTAACTAATGTAACGTATTATTTAATGAAAATAATAAAACAATGTATGCAAATAACCATCACCGTTATTTCACTTTGGTACAACTTATGGAATTAGGTTGAGACACATCTTCTAAGAACCGGAAGTAAAAAAAACTTAAACAAAATGTGGAACATCAAATACATAATTCAAATATTATCTTTCTTCCAAAGAGCGAGTAAAACATACCATACTAAGGGTATATGTTAATTTAATGACATAAAGTGTCTTATATTTCAATATACCACGTACAATAACCACAATTGAATGGACAAAATTAGTACTAAGAAATTCTAGAAAATATGAGTTGTTTAGAATACAAATCTTAGTTCACTTGTAAGGTCTAGTCTAGATTTTTGTCCCAGTGGATTACAATACTCCTTTGGACCTGGGAAGGCTAATTGATTTATCCCTTAATTGATTCTGGAAACTCTCATCCGTTTTCTTAGAATGTTACTGATCTTTGGTTTTAAATTACAAATGGTTTGTTTTGTTAAGGCAGCGAACGGGTGAGTTTAATACTAGTGACTAATTAGTGCAGGGAGGGCATAGATAAAAAAAAACTGTAGTGTTTTTGTACTATTAAGAAGCAACAACAGGGTAAATATTGCCTAAGGATCCTTTTGTCCTATCCAGTCCCGTTACTGTAGTTAAGTCAGTGCGTGTATATCAAAATTCATTCAGGTAATGAACGATTGTTCAATCTACATATAATGCTTCAGATCTGTTTCAGACTTCAATTATAATTAATTACAAAATCAATAATTTTATCACTATTCCTTTGAGACTACGCTATTGCTGTAGGTTTCCCTCCAACCATCCAATTTCACCCCGTGATAACCTTCAAAACGTGACGCCTGAAGATATTTGGGTCCTGGACTTTGTGGTTCATAAATTATGTCTTTTCGTATGCGTAGTAGTATTTTTTTCATAATTTGCGAACTATTATCGAAGTTTATTCGATTGCTCGTATACACAACGTGCCATCCACCAACATAACTAAACTCAACCTTATCTTTTAGCAATCTCTTCAAAGAAAAAAAAAGCATTTGGTAATATTCTGCTTGAATCCCAAACCGACTGGGGATTTATTATTTTTATGAAACAATGTATACTAGCACTATTATCTTAGCCAATTGTCGTTCTAAACGCATCACCGAAAGTATGTACAACATCTCGCATGTAATCCTATTCTATTTGTCCATTGGAATGTCTGATTCAATTTTATTAATGGATTTGGACGTCTGCCTGGTGCCTATTGGCAAACCATGACAATCGAATTTCGACTTAAACATGTTGCTTTAAGGTTCCGAATCGGTTTACTCTGCGGATTGAGTCACCGTCGTATATTATGAGTACATGTGTTGACAAGGTCGCGATCTCCGTAAGGCATTCGCCATATTGCCTTTCAGTTCGTTTCAGTTAAGCCGTATCACATTGAAAGCTTTTTGGATGTCTCATGAATTTCTATTGTTTGCCAAATTTATGGCATGTTTTTCAAGACATTATGGGCATGCTTGTAAATTCAGGTCATTCTTAGAAATTTAGGTCCGAGGGAAATTTAGTTCAGTAATTTATTGCTTTCTAGGTATAATATATTTTTTCTTTTATGACCTGAATTTTTTATGGTCTATTCTAAGGGAATAAATTTACAAGTAAAATACATATATATGATTGCCATTATATACCCTACCTACAATGATATAGGTAGAGAAATTACGTAATTTTCCTATACGTGTATAAATAACTTAGTAATTGCAAAGTAAATTTTATGTCTTTCGGTCTAATATCAAAATTTTAATCCTATGTATATTTTATTACTTTTAAAGTGTATAAAAATTACAGCTATTCTTTAATCTATATATTTTGCCTCACATGATAATACAAAGCTTAGCATATAACCTAATATTATTATTAAGTTCGCATTGATTGCTTATTTTTCTATAACCTGTATTCGGTCTTGTACTAAGTCCTCTGAAGAATGTAATTAGTTAGAACAATTGTTTCTTTCATGACTCGTCTTTTTGTTACAGAAACAATAATGGCGGAAAAAGAAAAGGATAATTGAAACGCCGCAAACAATGACTGCCGTCAATTCGGTAAGTTATTTCGAATTTAATTGAAACAACAGCATACTGTGCCGATCTGGTACTCCAAATAATATAATCAACTGCTTTTGTGTTCTTTTTGTGGTGATTTTTTTTTATAAATGTTTAAACATGTGTTTGGTGTGTGGAGAAACTTTTGACATAGTATTAAACATCATGTAACAATATATAAATTCAAATGTAGGTTCACGTTTAATCTTTCAGAGTAGATAGGAACTCGTAGATATTTCCTCAGTAGTAAGGAATATTGATGACGTTTTGCATACCCATCGTGGGTTTGGTTCTATTCACTCTTTGTGACATAATACGATATATGTATGCCCGAATGTATAAAGGAAGTTGACATTCTATTGACGTACCAGTAAAAATTTTGTAAAGGTACATTGTGGTTCTTCATTATAAGCTCCGAGGAAAATTGTTGTTACCTTCAGAGTATGAATTTGGGATTATAATAAAATGAACGCTCAAGCCTAATTGCTTCTAGTCCCAAGAAGACACTTATCAAGATATTTGTTCATGCCGTTATGTATGGAGTGACCATTAATTCAAATCTCTGATGTGACAGTAGGAAACATAATAACACGCTCTGATAATTGACAAAAACAAAAGAACAATGGAACATAATTAAATGCACATCGAAAATACGGAAATGTACACCAAAATATAGCTAAACGCACACCAAAGGTTAGGTTTGGGTTGGGACTGTATTATTTTGGTGTACAAAACAGTATTTTTAGTGAGCATTTTCATATGATTTGATGTACATTTAAATAATTTAACAATATAAAAAGAAAACAACTGATAAATAACTATTTGCCAACAGCCGACATTTTTATAGTATAACTAACGAGGTTGCAATATCATTAAACGTCAAAGTCATAATGTTTATATTCAATATAATTAGCAAGTATAATACTTTAATTGGATTTCAAAATAATTCATTTCACAATTCAACATTTCATTCATATTGAATAATAGCTAGTCTATCGCTTCACAAATTCTATTAACCCTTACTCTAACAAACCTGAAAGAAGGGCAGCTATTTAGCTTTATACGTCCAAGACTTGCATAAATATATTATATTGGATGTTGTAATAAATTCATAGAGCCTATATTGCGAGTAACGGCGGAGACATAAGCCTCTAAGCCGCTTTGTAGACAGTTCATTGTAGTTACGAGTAATTATCGACAAAGCTATTAGTGATCTATGATTTATTCAGGCGTGAAACAACACTATCGATTGGTACAATCACTACGAAAATACTAATAAATAGTGATTCGAAGAGAAAATAAATAAAGAAAACTTTAGTATATTTTTACGGTAGCAATAGTGGCACTACGTCATAAAACAATTGCCAAATACTATTTAACTATTTTTATGGTTTTAATAAATTAAAGTAAAAAGTATCAATAAATTTTTGATAAATTTTCTAACAATATTTAAGTATGGAAGCCAATGTTACATACATGTACATTCACGTCTATTAATCATTTTCAGAGTGGACAGAACCTTGGAGATAACATATTATGATACTTTTTAGAATGGATAATGGATTGAGATGTCATGAGAGGTTGCTAGCCCGTTGCCCTATAGATTCTATTTACCCATAGTACCTTAGTCATCACCAAAAACTATGTAAGAATAATGCTACACTCCGAATCTAATCTTAAACCAGTTAGGATAGTTACATCTTTTAAGTTTTGGTAGATATAACCGTAAAAATACAGAGAGGGCGTTAGAAATAGCATTTTGTGCATAGAGCAATTGCGGATTAACCTACCCCACACAGAATAACATAAATAGAGCAGCACACAATTTTGTTTTCACATGAAATGAATCGTGAATTTCTATAAATTATAACAAGCTTTCACCAGCCAATTAGTGTAAAATGGGAAGCTTAAGCCTCTATTCATGAAATGTGAGGAGTATTTTGCCCTACCATGAATGTGGAGTATTGAACTAGCTCGCAACAGTTTTAGTAATAAGGCTTTAGGTCTCTCACTTCTTTGTGTTCACTTCAGGTTTAAGTAGGGAGAATTAAATGGTTTGAACTAGTTATAGATAGATATTTAAGTATTGTATTATATAGTCAAATTTACAAGAATTTTAAATTACAAAAGTACTTAATTAACGGGAAACATAATCTTTATTACTGAGAGTCACATGCAGTACAAGAGAACAAAAGTTTTGTATACATATCGTCACACTTAAGATTGTTTTAGCATGAAAGGTGAGAAATTTAGGACTATGGCATATGTACTTTGCATATATTTCTAATATAGGACTCATAAATATCCCTTATTGAAAGTAAATAAAAAAGACAACAGTATTTTATATTAAATTCCCAGACCTTAACTTATTCCTTTGTCTTATATTTGTCCCGATAAATCCATGAATGTAGATCATATAGGAACAAACTGGGTTACAACACCCGAGGCGGTCTATATAGAATGAAAGCGTCCTCCCAGTCGTTAACCGTTCGATCGAAGCAAAACTATCCCAGTATCACCAACTTAGAACATAAAGCCTCTCTCTTACGACCTCTTTGTTTTATACACTCGTTGTGTTTAAGAGCCTTAACGGGAACAATTTAGGGTTATAAACGTGAACCGGCTCATCAGATCCTGCATTGACTAACCAGCGTAATTTGGTCCCCGGGAGGGTAATTTCACTTGCAGTTAAGCCACGGAGGCGTGTCAAGCGAAATTGGTTGAAGGTAATAGTTCGGATGGAGCGCGGATGCCTTCCAAATCGCTCGATTTGAATATACTAACGATTTGGCAGCGGACTCTTATTGCATTTTACCTTTTCATACTTCTCAAGTTCCTTGGGCCTGCCGCTACGCTATTTATTGTTCGAATATCCGGGTTACGATTAAAAGGACCGGGGTTTCGATATTACATAGATTCTTATCAAGCATATATTAACAAAGGTGTACTGTTAAAGCTTTAAGGCAACTAGAGTATTCAACTTGCACCAAGTAGTACTGAAACACCACTTTTATATCAATAGACAGTCTTTATAAGTGTTGAACGTACGTAAATACACAAAGGTACGTTCCTTATTAAGACAAGTTACTGATGCAAATGTATTATGTTGTCAAGCTAATGTTATTGTAATTATTTACCTGTCACATTGAGTACTAACTATCTGGTCAACACGTGGGTTCGAGGTGGCCATAGAATGACTACCTTCGCAATTGCGGAGATGGTCACCTGAACCTCTGACTACCCCGCAAGGGTTAATGATCGTGAACACGTTTGTCTTTGTCTTAAGCTAATGTTATTCTATGTTTACACATTTAAATCTAGAAGTTCGTACAGTTAATTGTTTTCTCTACTGAATGAAAGTTTTCATGTAAACTGCAGCCGCCCTTTCAAGCGGCAGCTTTATCGGAAAAGCATAAAGCAAGCGGCGGAAACGAATGGAAGGATCACGCTAATGAACGCGAAAAAGAATTTTATGAAGATCGGTTTAAGGTTGAATTTGCATAATGGAAAATTATGTGAACCTACCCGCTAAGTACTTTAATGACGTATTAATAGATGGCAGTTGAATAGGTCGGATTGGTACCGTGGTACTGATTAGATATAAGATGGTATTTAAGTGAATATGCTCGTATTACAGGCTATGCATGTATGTGGAGTCTGTGAGATTCAATGCAGAGAAATAATTATCAGTATGGAATAATTTGTGTACAGGCTATACATTGATAAAGATTAACAACTCAATCGTAGAGATAAAAGACTCAAGTAGTCACCATCAGCACTACCTCTATATCTTTGATAAGCCCTTCAGAGAGTTATTTAAAACGCAAAAAACTTTACTCAATAAACTAAATAGATAGGCTAGCAACCTGTCACCAATATTCCATATGACATCAAAACCTCAATACCCATATATTAGTACTACTACTACTAAGTGATGATGAAGATGATTTGTTCATGTCTTTAAGGTTCTGTCTACCCCGAAAGAAATTAAAGGACTTGATGTATATGTATGTGTAACAACTATACAGATATTTCTACTATACCCGATGCCCACTACTCATACTTCTAT